>ML791562.1:320992-361765 GCA_009831015.1 Picea engelmannii | reverse complement strand
AATCCATTTCCTCTTTCATGCCTTGCTCCCACTTATTTTTGGTGTCTACCTGCATTGCCTCTTCATAACATTCTAGTTCACCAGAATCAGTCAACAATAAATAATACAATGAAGGAGAGTATCGTTCAGGGGGTATACTTAACTTGGTAGATCTTTTAACAACACTTGTAGGTGTTTGAGGTACTTGCTTCTCCTATTGTTGTACATTTTGATTTTCTGGTTCCTTTGGAATTTCTTTTTTAGTGATCTCATCAAGCATTGTGTATTCTTGTTTTTCTTTTTCCTATTTCTTTCCCTACAATTGATCTTTGTACATGACCTTCTCATTTAATATGACATCTCTACTCCTAATGATTTGGTTATTTTCTTAATCCCATAAGAGATAACCAAAATCATTAACACCATATCCAATAAAGGTACACTTCTTGGATTTTGCCTCAAGCTTTGTTCTATTTTCTTTATCAATATGGACAAATGCTTCACAACCGAAAATTTTCAAAAAGGAATAGTTTACCTTTTTCCCTGCCCATTCCTCCTCTAGAATTCTACCATCCAAAGAGCTCGAAGGTCCTCTGTTTATTAAGTAAACAACAGTATCTACAGCATCTTCCCAGAACTGTAAGGGAAAACCGACATGCAATCTCATACTCCTTGCACACTCCATGATTGTCTTGTTCATCCTTTCTGACACACCATTTTCTTCTGGTGTTCTTGGAACTGTCTTCTCTCTACGAATCCCGTGGTATGAACAATAATCATCAAACTCCTTGCTGCAATATTCACCTCCATTATCTGATCTGAGACACTTCAACTTTTTTCCTATCTCATTCTCAACCAAAGCTTTCCATTTCTTAAAAGTATCAAAAACATCACATTTTTGTCGAATGCAATAAACGCAAGTTTTTCTGGTTGCATCATCAATAAAAGTAACATAATAATTAGAGCCACCAAGAGATGATACCTGAGATGGTCCCCATACATCTGTATGCACAAGCTCTAACCTTTCATTCTTCTTTTCTTTTCTGACTCTGAGAAATCTGACTCTATTTTGTTTTCCATAAACACAATGCTCACAAAAGTCCAAATCAATTTGTTTAAGATCTGGAAACAAATTTCTTTTGTGAAGTATCTTCATACCCTTCTCACTCATATGTCCAATCCTATGATGTCATAGTGTT
Organism: Picea engelmannii; assembly: GCA_009831015.1. Lineage (NCBI taxonomy): Eukaryota > Viridiplantae > Streptophyta > Pinopsida > Pinales > Pinaceae > Picea > Picea engelmannii. Next base: position 360,587 of record ML791562.1, on the reverse strand, counting down.
GTATCCACTCATGTAGAAGCTAAAGAGATAGAAGAGTCAGTATTACCAGTACATAAATATAATGTACCTGCCTTCTCTCCTTTCGCTATCACCAATGATCCTTTGATCACCTTCCACGTCTTATCTATAAATATGGATACACAAACTTCACTTGCCAACTGCCCTGTTGAAATTAGAATTTTACTTAAATCTAGAACATGTCTTACCTCTTTCAACAACCATTGGTTTTCATTTCGTTGCTTTATTTTTAACTTTCCCATTCCAACAATTTTGCATGGTGCATCATCACCCAAATGAACCTGTCCAAAATCACCTTGAACATAATCTAGAAAATGTTTCCTATGGGGCATGGAATGAAATGAAGCTCCTGAATCTACTACCCAAGACTCAGAAATATTATCTACAGAAAGAATCAAAGCATCTTGTAACACATCACCTGTTACATTTGCTTCTTGATTTCTCTCCTGCTGTCCATCTCTTTGTTTCTTTGGAGCTCTGTAGTCTTTCTTCAGATGTCCTTTCTTCCCACAATTCCATCACTCTATCTTTCCAAGTCTGGATTTGGATCTGCCCTTCCTAGAATTTTCGTGGTTCCCTGAGCCCTTTCCTCTATCCTTTTGTCTTCCCCTATTCTCCATGTTCAACGCATTACCTGATGTCTCACCTGTGCTTTTCCATCGCATTTCCTCACTAAGGATAACACCAACAACATCAACCAATTTTAAAGTATTTGAACCAAAGACAGAGTTACTTACATCCATGACCAAGTTGTTCCAGCTTTCTGGAAATGAGCACAAGATTAGAATATCCCTGACGTCATCATCAAAGTCCACTTTTACAGAACTTAGTTGATTAGTAACCATATTAAATTCATTTAAATGATCTACAACAGACCCACCTTCTGACATATTCATATTAAATACTCTCTTCATTAGAAATACCTTATTGGATGCCGAGGGTTTTTCATACAATTTGGCCAATGTGTCCATCAAACCCTTCGTAGTCTTTTCCTTGGAAATATTGAAAGCCACTGACACTGCCAGGCTCAACCGTATCGTTCCTAGAGCATTTTTGTCAAGAATCTCCCATTCTTCATCCTTCATGGTCGTCGGCTTCTTTTCTACTCCACCTAATGGTAGGAATAGATCCTTCTAATATAAATAATCTTCCATCTGCATCTTCCATAACTGGTAGTTTTGGCTGTTAAATTTCACGACCCTAAACTTTCCATCTTCCGACATTGCTCCCACTCGAACCAGGAACCCTCTTTTCCTGCGAGTTACATTTCGCTCTGATACTAGTTGTTAGAAAAACAAGACCATGGAGCAATAAAAAAAATATATATGGAAACAAAACACAGAAGATACATAATACAATAGAGACACAGATTTACGTGGTTCAACCAATGTGGGCTATGTCCACCAGAGAAATTGCCAAGTCCTTCCATTATTATTATCCATCATATGAAGGGATACAACCTACAACAAACCCGCTTTAACTTCCTCTTCTTTATCTCACAGTCTCCTATCTCAAAATGCAATATTCACCATCAACCATAGCCACAATACATTTCCCTCATAAAAGAGGGTTGCCTTCTAGGGAAAAAAATCCTAACATAATCTCTACCGTTAGATCTGCGACCTTATAATGAATGGTTCAGATTTACAATGAAATTACAATATACATTTACAAGGCAATTTTTCCTTCGGGGGCTTCACCCCCGAACCCCCGCTCGGGGATCGCTTTCCCCTAGACTCCCCAGCCGGGGGGACAACCCCCCCGGATCTCGCAGAGGGGGTACCCTCCCTCTGCACTCCCCCACGTGGAAGAGTGTACATACTTCTGGGGTGTAAATACTTCATGGGGTATAAACACGGTTGAAAGCAAGGACCTGTAAATCAAGAAGATAATTAGGCTCCACAACCAACAGGGATGTATTTGATGGAGGAGTTTTAGAAGTCAATATCACTATGTATGTGACCTTATCTGTTGGAGGAGTTGTAGCCATGACCTCTTATGGGGCTAGAAGTGCAACCATTTCTTGAAGTGCAACCACTTCATCCTCAGAGAGTATAACAAGGGGTTGAACTACACTATTCCATGTGTGGCCTTCTTTGTGTAGTGCATGCTCCACCAAGATATTTATAAGGTCATGGTGTGAGATGGAATCCCTAGGTTTATTTTTCCTTTGCACGATTGTTTACATCATCTATAATGTTTTGGACAAGAAGTATGACATGTTAATTGACTAAATGTGTTGGAGATGATCGAGCAATCGAATATGTTGGACATAGATAGTTCCATAGCGACCTTCGCAGGTGAAATATCACTACATGAAGATAACCATGTCTTTCCAGGGATGTGGTAGAGACCCTCATTCGAATCATGTACCTCTCTTAACTAACGTCTCTCCAAGTTCAAGAAATTTCCTTGGAATTTCAGGCTGTGAAGTCCTTTTGGTGTACCATCTTTCACCTGACCTTGGTAAACTGATGACTTATTCCATTGCCTCTTTAATGACTTCGACCTGAGCACCTTCTACCGTGGAGTGCTTGGCTCTGTAATTCAAGGTGAATTCCAGATCTATTTGATCATAATATCCTTGTAAACGTTGCACATATTCCATCCAATTGGCTTAGGGAAAAATTTCTCTAATTTTATCGTAGGGCTTGAGAAACAATGCTTCTGTAGGTTCCTTGCATATCAATGATCCCCCCATGTTTCCTTATTCCTGCTAACTTTTATTTCTTGTGTTTTCGTGGGAGATGAGTGTTAATCGGGTGGGGAATTTCTAATTGCGGAAATACCAGTGGTGGATATGGTAATGAGGGTGCAAGGTCGCTAGATTTGGTAATGAAGGTGGTGGTTAGATAAATGATAATAGAAATTATTCCATTTAAAACTACTCATTACACATTATTATTGGAACATTTCGTGTCTTGTTCTTACTTAATGTGGAGGTACGAGAACGATGTTGATGGAGTTGTGGTGATGGAAGGTGGAGTCACATCAATGGTCTTAATCAGAATTGTAGCATCAACATTGCTAGTTCTTTCAACAGGAAGTGCAGTAACAATGAGGATGACATAGTGCAATTTGCAAATGGAGTCACAACAATGAGATTTGTAGTGACGTAGTTGCAACAATGAAAGTTGCAACAAACAAGAGTTTCAACAATCGATGGTGCCTCCTCAGTTATGTAGATGGGAATTTCAACATCATTGAAGTGGATGAAAGGTGTGGGAGAGAAGTGTGAAAATAAAGTAAAGTTGCAAGTGGAGCTACAACAACAGAGATACAACAACGGAAATGAGAGGGGAGAGGTTTTGGAAATGAAGAAGCACTGGAAGTGGAGTTGCAACAACGACAATGGAAAAGGAGGTTGAGCAATGGGAATAGTTGCAACAAGAGTATTTGCAAAAAAGGGAATTGTGAAAAGGGGAATTACAACAACAAGGATAGTTTTAACTAGGTGGATATTGGTGGTCACCCACCTATTCCAATTGTCTCCTCTTGAGAGTTTTTAGTACAACACGTTCTTCTGTAATTCTTTGTAATTTTAGGTTATACACTTTTGGGGTTGTCTGAATCCCTACACAACATCCAGGTGGATATTGCTGTCCGTCCACCTAATCCAACTAGATTATTTTGGAAGTTTTCATGTTAGTACATCTTTCTTTACTTCCAGGGTCATTTTAGGGCCCTAAACATTGTTTTTTTGGCTTACCATAGTCAAACTGTAGACGAATTCAATTTTTATGGAATAATGTTTAGCTCTTGAAAATACCTTTCCAATAGGCTATCACGCGCCTAAATCAGAGGTCATATGCAAAATTTACAACCCTGGGAGGTTGAGGTGCCAAGTTACCCATTGGGGCCCACATAACTTTTGGCGTTTCATCTCTTAGGGTTAGGTTTTTGGATATCTAGGGTTTTGGCATTCATGAATAATGTTAAAAATTCCTTTGGAGCCTCATTGTAATCATTCTTCTCAAACAAATACGCATAGCAACCACATCTCTTCTCAAATATAACTACCACCATTCGATCAAGTTGTTTCTAGTTCTGCAATTTTACAGTTTAAACCTATTTCATTTATTCAATAGAAGTTATTGTTCACTAGATTTTTGTTTTTGTTCTTTGTATATCTGAGTTATTATATTTAGTTTTTTATTCATTTCGTTCTACTCATAAATCCATATCAGTGGTATCAAAGAGGTTTTCTCTTCATTTATTTTTCTTCGTGCATGTACTCGACAAGATCTGGGTACAAGAAGTTGGGACTCGAACCAGTCGAGCCTTTGCAAGATAGGTCATGTCGAGCCCAATAAAAACACATGGAGGATGAGAAGAAAGATGATGGAGTATAAGATCATTTTAAAATGTTTCTCGTGGAATACCTTATGCAAAAAAGGAACGAAATGATGGACAACTCTGCAGATATCCTTCAACAACTGCCCACAGGAAACACATCTTCATCAACCAGCCATGCAACCCCCTTCAAGGTACAAGTAAATTTTGATATTCCATTATTTGAAGGATTGATTGATGTGGATGTTGTAAATAAATGGTTGAATTTGCTTGAAGGGTACTTTTTGATCCACAATTTTTTTGGTAGGGAAAATATTACTTTTTCACTCCTGAAGGTTTTCCCCCATGTTAAATATTGGTGGGATACTTACTCTAAGTAAAGGGTCATAGAGGAATCTTCAATATTTGTGGTCGGCCCCACATGATATTCCTTCAGGGATTCCATTAAAGAACAATACTACCATGTTGGAAGCTACGAGGACCAGTACACAAGAAGGAGCACGCTGCATCATGAAAGGGACCAGACAGTACCATATTTCACCAATATTTTCCATACCCTGCACACCAAATTGGGTATCAAAGACTCTGAACAACATCTAGTCTTCAAATATCGTGGTTGTCTGCATAGATACATTCAAACAAAAATTAAGTTTATGGACATCATATCATTAGGTGCGGCATATATATATGTTGTGAAGATCAAGCATAAATTTAAGAAGAAGAGGTGAGAGTTTGGATCTGCAAAATCCTCACAGCCAAAGTAGGGAAAAGGTGACCCAAACCCACAAAACAAGGGAAAAAGAAAACATGGCCACTCTCAGGACAACCAGTCCAAACCACAACAAAATAAGGGTAATGAGAAGTCGAAGAAGGACACAGGAAAGTGGCGTGAATACCATAAAATCCCTTGGCACAACACCAAAGAATGTCACTCCAAGCAGTCACTGGTGTTCAAGATGAAATCTTCCGAGTCAGAGGAATATTCTAACTCTGAATCAAATTCAGAAGGAGGAAAAATAATTATCGATGTTGAATCCAATGCCATTATCGCTACCACCAAAGTCCAGCCAAGCGAACCAAAATAACTGGAGGAAGGAGAATGCCTCTTTCACTCACAGATGTGGGTAAAGGGGGATCCACTTCATTTCATTGTCTACGGTGGTAATTAGAAGAACCTGATATCAAGAGAGGTCATCAAGCAGTTGGACCTATCGATGACATCGCACCCGCAACCCTACACCATCGGCTTGCTTTTCCAAGGAAGAGATCTTCGCATCAGCCAACAATGTCATCTACCCTACGGCATCAATCCCTTCAAAGATGAGGTGTTGTGTGATATTTCTCCCCTTGAAGTTTGTGATGTTATTTTAGGAAAACCATATTTATGGAAGTGACATGCTATGTATTAGTCTAGACCCCATAGTGTTATTATTACTTTGGGTAAAAAATTGTACATGATACCAGAGGTAGCGCCGCCTACCACTATTTCTTTAATCTCTGCTAAGAAATGAAATAAGGTCATTTCACAGACCGGGAAGTTCATCTTCTTTGTGATCCGTTCTCACAATAATCAGAAGGTCATCGCCACATTTGTGACCTCTACACAGATCCTCTCTCTGAAGTAGAATCAATTGGACAGGATCGTGGAAGAGTACAAAGACATCTTCTCCCCACCCACCATGGTACCGATGCACTGCCAAGTCAAGCATCCAATTTATCTAACCCTCGGTGCACCTCTGTCTAATGGACCAATCTATCGTCGCTCGTTGATGGAAAATGATGAAATCAAGCATCATATCCAAGAGTTTCTTCAAAATGGGTACATCAGACCCAACTCCTCCCCTTGTGGAAGCCCGATTGTGCTGGTGTATAAGAAAGACACGAATTGGTGGCTCTGCATTGATTACATAGAATTAAACAAAAACACAGTCAGAAACCAATACCCAATTCCCTGAATTCATGACCTTCTTGACCAAGTCAAGAGGGAAAATTTCTTTAGCAAGATTGAAATAAAGTCTGACTACCACCAAGTTCCCATTGAACTGACTGATGTATGGAAGACAACTTTCAAATCTAAACAAGGTCTCTTTGAATGGTTGGTCATGCCCTTTGGCTTAACAAATGCACCAACCACTTTTATGAGGTTGATGGATGATGTATTGGGACCCTTCACCAACTATTTTGTGGTGGTATATATGGATGACATCCTCATCTTCAACAGAACTTGAGAGAACATGAAACACATTCAACAGGTTATGAGCGCTCTACGGCAGCACAAGCTATATGCCAACTTGGAAAAATGATCCTTTGGCATGAAAAGGTTCCAATACTTGGGATACAATTTTTATGAGCATGGGGTACATTTGGATCCAACTAAGATCCAAGTCATTTGTGGTTGGCCAACCTGACCACACTAACCAAGCTTCGAAAGTTCTTGGGACTTGTCAACTTCTATGGATGGTTCATGTTGGGATTCTCAAATATTGCATGGGCCCTCAGCCAAGTGACCAAGGGATGTGGTAGGGAAAATTTCGCATGGGGGAAGGCACACCAATGAGAATTTGATGATCTGAAGCATCACTTGTGTTCAACTCGAGTACTCTCCTTACCCGATCCACAAAACTCATTTTATATTGAGATTGATGCATCCAACTATGTTGTAGGCATATTTATCACTCATCATGGTCATCCAGTAGCATACCATAGTGAGACACTCTCAGATACCATCCAAAAATACCCCAAATATGACAAGGAAATGTATTCCATTGTGCAATCCTGTCTTCAATGGAAACATTACATTCTGGGAAGGGGGAAAGTCATCCACACTGACCACAAGCCTCTGCAGTTCCTGCAGACACAAAGGAAGTTGTAGAACGACCTCCATAAAAAATGGTCCACGTATCTGCAATAGTTCCATATCAACATCAAGTATAAGACATGGAGCACAAATCGTGTCATTGACTACCTTAGTCAACCTCCCATGGATGCACTCGCCATCATGCTCCATTCCTGTGGACATGAGGCATCTGAGTGGCCCCAAATTTATTAGCTAGATCCTGACTTCACCACCACCTATGATATCTTGGGTATAGGTGCGAATGTCACCGATTTTCACATTCAGGATGGGCTGTTATTCCATCTAGGACATCTCTTTTTTCATGCAAGAGAGCGTGAAAATAAGATTTGAGAGGCTCACTATAGTTGGATGGCAAGACATTTTGGTGTGGTGAAAATTGTGGTTGTTCTACATAAACATTATTTTTGGCCAAAAATTCGAAAGAACGTCAGCAAGTATATCAGATCTTGCACTTCCTGTGGCATTTCCACCCTATCCATCAAGAATCAAGGCTTATACACCCCTCTTCCTACTCTTGACATGCCTTGGGAATCCATCTCGATGGATTAAATGTTGGGTCTTCCGTCCACCAAGCAAGGAAATGATTTTGTGTTTGTGGTGGTTGATCGGTTTTCGAGGATGTCCATTCTCACAGCCTGCAAGAAGTTTGTGCTCACAATAAGAAGAAGGTCATCGCCACATCTATGACCTCTACACAGAGCCTCTCTCTACAACAGAAGCAAGTGGACGGGATCGTGGAAGAGTACAAAAACATCTTCTCCTCACCCACCATGGTACCGACGCACTACCAAGTCAAGCATCCAATTTATCTAACCCTCAATGCACCTCTTCCTAATGGACCAATCTATCATCGCTCATTGATGGAAAATGACGAAATCAAGCGTTATATCCAAGAGTTGTTTCAAAAGGGGTACATCAGACCCAAATCCTCCCCTTGTGGAAGCCCGATTGTACTAGTGTAGAAGAAATACACGACCTGGTGGCTCTGCATTGATTACATAGAATTAAACAAAAACAAAGTCAGGAACTAGTACCCAATTCCCTGAATTGATGACCTTCTTGACCAACTCAAGGGGGAAAATTTCTTTAGCAAGATTGAAATAAAGTCTAGCTACCACCAGGTTCCCATTGAACTGACTGATGTATGGAAGACAACTTTCCAATCTTAATAAGGTATCTTTGAATGGCTGGTCGTGCCCTTTGGATTAACAAATGCACCAACCACTTTTATGAGGTTGATGGATGATGTATTGAGACCCTTCACCAACTATTTTATGGTGGTATATATGGATGACATCCTCATCTTCAATAGAACTTGGGAGGAGAACATGTAATATATTCAACAGGTTATGAGAACTCTGTGGCAGCACAAGCTATATGCCAACTTGGAAAAATGATCCTTTGGCATGAACAGGTTCCAATACTTGGGATACATTTTTTATGACCATGGGGTACATGTGGATCCAACTAAGATCCAAGTCATATGTAGTTGTTCAACCAGGACCACACTAACCGAGCTTTAGATATTCTTGGGACTTGCCAACTTCTATCGATGATTTGTGTTGGGATTCTCAAATATTGCATGGGTCCTCAACCAAGTGACCAAGGGTGGTGGCAGGGAAAAGTTCGCATGGGGGAAGGCACAAAATTGAGAATTTGATGATCTGAAGCATCACTTTTGATCAGCTCCAGTAATATCCTTAACCGATCCACAAAAATCATTTGAGATTGAAATTGATGCATCCAACTATGTTGTATGCATAGTTCTCACTCAACACGGTCATCAAGTAGCATACCATAGTGAGACACTCTCAGATACCATCCGAAAATACCACAACCATGACAAGGAAATGTATTTGATTGTGCAATATTATCTTCAATGGAAGCATTACATTCTGGGAAGGGAGAAAGTCATCTAGACCGACCACAAGCCTCTGCAATTCCTGCAGACACAAGGGAAGTTGTAGAACGACTGCCATAAAATATGGTCCACATATCTGCAATAGTTCCATATCAACATCAAGTATAAGACATGGAGCACAAATTGTGTCATTGAATACCTTATTCGACCTCCCATGGATGCACTCACCACCATGTTCCATTCCCGTGGGAATGAGGCATCTGAGTGGCCCCAACTTTATTAGCGAGATCCTGAATTCACCACCACCTATCATCTCTTGGGTACAGGTGCGAGTGACACCAATTTTCACATTTAGGATGGAATGTTATTCCATCTAGTCCATCTCTTTGTTCATGCAATAGAGCATGCAAATCTAATTTGAGAGGCTCACTACAATCGGAGGGAAAGACATTTTGGTGCAGCGAAAATTGTGGTCGTTCTACATAAACATTATTTTTGGCCAAAAATTCGACAGAACATCAGTAAGTATATGAGATCTTGCACTTCCTATGCCATTTCCACCCAAACCATCAAGAATCAAGGATTATACACCCCTCTTACTACTCTCGAGATGCCTTGGGAATCCATCTCGTTTGATTACATGTCGGGTCTTCTGTCCACCAAGCAAGGAATTTATTTTTTTTGTGTGGTGGTTAATCAATTTTCGAGGATGGCCATTCTCAAAGCCTGCAAGAAGATCATCACAATGACAAATATTGTCAATCTCTTCTTCGAACGAGTGTGGGTCCATTTTCGGATACCACAGACCATTATCTCCTATCGGGAAAATAGGTTCCTCAACACATTTTGGTTGAGTCTCTGGTCACTGTTGGACACCAAGATTACTAAGTCCACTTCCTTCCATCCTCAAATCGATGGCCAACCAGAGGTCACCAATTGGATGATTGTGCACATCTTGCGCATGTATAACTCTAAGAATCCACATACGTGGGATTAGAGTCTTCCATATGTTCATCATAGCTACAACAAGGCTCTCCATAGCTCCATCGACCATATCCCCTTTTAGGTGGGGCTAGGATTCCAACCCTTGGGTCCCATTGATGTTGCACTACCTCTTGCAACCACACAGATAGATTCTTCCCATGTTTAGTCCGAGGTTGAAAAAGCCACTTGATTCATTGAGAGGATTCAACTCATCCTCCAACAAGTACAAGGCAAATCCAATGATAAGTACAAGAAATGCCATGATCAACACCAGGTACCGCACAAGTTTCAGGTGGGAGACAAGGTCTAGTTACATTTGCAGAATAAATTTGTTACAAGGCCCCATTGGAAGATCTGTCCACTTCGCTATGGGCCTTACACTATCACCACAGTTGTGGGTGATAATGATTTTGAGCTCAACACTCCCCCCTTCCTTGGCTTCCACCCAGTGTTCAATGTGGACCTCCTCCAGCCATATTTTCCACCATTATTGGACACCTCAAAGATCGCAGAACAATTGAAATCAACATATCTCAATCCTGACTGCATGGAACATGCATCCACTGATCAGATACTGGACACACATGTCAAGGGCACTCACCAACAAAGGATCCAACATTATCGAGTTATCAAGGCAGGGAAACTCCTACATCAAGGAAAGTGGCTCACCCAGAGCCAAATTCAGTAGAAGTTTCCTCACCTGATGGGGGCACTCAATGCAATGGAGATCAATTATTCCTAAGGGGGGAGGACTGATCCAGGTGGATATTGGTGGCCACCCACCTATTCCAACTAGCTCTTCTTGACAATTTTTAGTTCAACACGTTCTTTTGTAATTCTTTTTAATTGTGGGTTCGACACTTCCAAGGTTGTCTAAATCCCTACACAACGTACATGTTGAGATTGGTGGTCACCCACCTAATCCAACTAGCTTATTTTGGAAGTTTTCACGTTAGTACATATTTTTGTACTTCCAGGGTCGTTTTGGGGCCCTAAACAATGTTTTTTTGGCTTTCCATAGTCAAACTGTAGACAAATGACATAATGTGTAGTTCTCGAAAATTCCTTTCCAACGGGCTATCATGTGCCTAAACTAGAGGATGTATGCAAAAGTTATGACCCCGGGAAGTTGAGGTACCAACTTAGACATCGGGGCCCACATAACTTTTGGCGGTTCATCTCTTAGGGTTAGGTTTTTGGATATCTAGGGTTTTGGCATGCAAGGGTAATGTTAAAAAGGCCTCTGGATCCTCATTGTAACCATTCTGCTCAGAAATATGCATGTAGCAGCCACATATCTTCTCAGATATAGCTACCACCATTCGAGCAAGTTGTTTCGAGTTCTCCAGTTTTACGGTTTCATCCTATTTTATTTATTCAATAGAAGTTATTGTTCACTAGATATCTGTTGTTGTTCCCTATATCTTTGTGTTATTCTATTCAATTTGTTATTCATTTGGTTCCGCTCATAAATACGGATCATAGTTGCAACAAAGGGATTTGCAGCAACATGAATAGTTGCAGAAAAGGAGTTGCAGTGAGGGGAATTGCAACAACGGGAATAGTTGGAGCAAGGGGAATTGCAACAATGGTAATAACTACAACAAGGGGGATAGTTGCAGCAAAGAAGGTTGTAGTAACGATAATAATCGCAGCAAAGGGAGTTACAACAAAATAAATTGCAACAACAGGAGTTGCAACAACATTGTTCTCCCCTGCATATCTTGAAAAAAATATTATTGTAAAAAAATCGAGGCATTATTATAATTTGTTGAGAATAATCCTTACATAACCATCACGAAACTGTGAAGTGCCCTTCTTTTTTCTTTCAAACGTTTTTTCCTAATGCACTAGCTAGCCTGGTTTTCACATTTTGTTTTTGGAAAATAAATGGATATTATCAAGTCAGGATTCATCCTTTCTGAATGAATTCTAAATAATTGTTGGGCCATCCATTTTCAATCTTCCTCAAAAGGGCTTCCTTTGATAAAGGTTGATGATATAAGTGAAGTCTATGTCCATTATACATTAGAGGAATTATGTCTTCATCTATGGTACGTATTTTGATGGCCCCATTTTCATATATTGTATCAATCTCGTATGGATGAAGACATAAAGTGAAAAATTGTCCTCAGAAGTCCTCGAACCTAGAATTAAATAGCAATTCCTAGTATTTCTTTGAACTTTTTTTTCTTGGTAAACTTATTGTGCCATTTGTCCATTTGGTGTTGTATCATGTGGCTCGGTGTAGGACATTATTTCATAGTTCATCCAACTTGTTAATTTGAAGCAATATTTGTTTCTGAGCCTCTGATAGGTCCAACCCAAGTAGTATTGTTATTGTAAGTGTCCGGATTTTTGTCTCAATGGGTAGTAGTACTCTTTTTCCATATACTAGCTCATAAGGTGTGCATCCTATAGTAGTTCTCTAGGTGGTTTTGTAGGCCCATAAAGCTTCAGGGAGTCTATTGGCCCAATCCTTGAGGTGTATTCTGATAGATTAGTGATAACGGCCTCAAGGATATTATTAATGCCCTCTACTTGTCCATTTGATTGTGGGTGGTATGGTATTGTCACTATGTGCTTGATTTTATAGTTGTCCATCAGATCTATGACAAGATGTGATGAGAACTAAGTTCCTTTGTCGGTCACTATCTCTCATGGTATCTCAAACCTTACAAATTTTACTTCATGGAGAAATTCCACATCTCACTGTTTGGTCACTGTCAGAAGTGATTTTTCCTCAATCCATTTTGTAACATAATCTGCATAGAAAAGGATGTGGGAGTGATGACAGGAAAGGAGATTTATTGGCCCCATGAAATAAATGGCCCATTTTTCAAAAGGTTCTAACACAATTTGTGGTTGTGACAACATTTCATCTTCTTGTACGGATCTACCCATGTGTTGATAGTTGTCACACCTCTTCACATACTCTTTGAAATATTTGAAAAGTGTGGGCCAATAATACCCTTGATGGAGTGCCTTGTACCCAGTCCTTTTATTTGCAAAATGTCCCCCACATGGTCCATCATGATAGGATTTTAGTATCTCATGGACATTATCCTCTCATACACATCTTTTGATAATCAAATCAGGCCCAGTGTAGAAGAGGCAACCATCAATCCATGAAAATATTTGTCTTTTATTTACTACACTTTATTGATCTTAGGATTCAAATGATTCATAATCTTTCGTATAGCGAAAAATTTAGCAATATATGCAAACCAAGGTGATTTAGTAGATACTGAAAAGAGATGTTCATCTGGAAATAAATCTTCTACTAGAGGTTTGTTCTCATTGGATATTATTCTAGAAATAAAGTCAACACCTACATTATCTTTTCATGGTTTATCTAGGATGATAAAATCAAATTCTTGTAATAAAATAAACCATCTAGTGACCTTTCCATTGGTGATTAATTTGTTCATTAAATATTTAATAGCAACATGATCAATGTGCAAAAATATTGAATACCCAATAATGTAGTGCCTAAACTTGTTTATTGCATGAATAATAAAAATAAACTCTTTATCGATTACCGTATAGTTCAATTATGCAGGCGAGATATTCTTATTGATGTACTAAATTGCATATGGGTCCTTTCCTTCTAGTTTTCCTAGAATGGATCCAATGAAAGTGTCTGATGTGTCTATGGAGATGTGGAATGGGAGGGACCAACCAGGTCCTTGTAGAACAAGAGCTACGGACACTTTGATTTTCAATTCATCAAGTGCATGATGGCATATCTCTATCCATACAAACTCAGTATCCTTGTTAAGTAAATCAAATAATGGACGAAAAATACATAAAAAGTTTTCAATGAATCTACGGTAATAACCAACGTATCCCAAGAAAGTTTGTACCTGCTTTTGTGAAGTTGGAGTTGTAAAAATTAATATTACCTTTAATTTTTCTGGATCAATTGAATACCTTTGGCTGAGATGCGATGTCCTAGTACGATGCCATCAATTAATATCATCACACATTTTTCATTACTAAGGGATACATTTGACTCTTTGCACCTTATCGATGTTTTCTCTAGATTGTCTAATGCCTCATTGAATTCATCCCCATATGTTGTGAGATCGTCCATATATATTTCCATGCAATCGTGAATTAGAACATAAAATATACCAATAAAAAGTCGTTGAAAGGTGGCAGGGGAACTGCATAATCCAAATGGTAGAACATGGTAGGAAAATGTCCCCCAAGGACAAATGAATGTTGTCTTCGCTTGATCTTTGGGTGCGATTTGGATCTAGTTATATCCAATGAATCCATTGAGGAAAGAAAATTAATTCTTCCCTGCTAATGTGTCCAGGACCTAGTCGATAAAATACAATGAGAAGTGGTATTTGTGTTTCTTTATTGATTTCTCTATAGTCGATTTTTTTTTCCATTTACCATTTTTCTTTGGTAGCATGAAAAGAGGGGAGACCCACTGACTATTAGAAATCAAATAGATGAAGTTAGTTTTAATCAATTTTTGTAGTTCTTATTTGACTATTTCCTTAAGTGTGGGGTTCATCTGGTGCTCGGGTTGGCGAATGGGCCTGAAAGATTCCTTAATATATATGTGATGTGTGCATATATCGAGATGGATCTCCTTCATGTTAGAGTAATCCTAGGTGAATGAATCACTGTGCTTGTGCAACACTTTAACTAATTTCTCTTTTTGTTGTTCGGTCAGTCTTGGTTGATTTTCAAGGTTTTCCTTGGGATGATTTCTATGGTTTTTGTAAGGGACCCTTGATCTTTTTCTGGTGGTGCTTCCTGTTGAGGGTAGAGAATCCTATGTTTCTGGTTGCATAACCTACTCAAGAATATGTGTGTTTTCTAAGGAGGAGGAAGAGGATATAAAATCATTGGTCGTCATCCTCTGTTTTATCTCTTATGGCTAAGTATTGGTCTATGGAGAGGACTTGATGGGATTCTTATTCTTCCTCACTTTCTTCTTCGTAAACCCAAAGTGGTGTTTCTATATCTATATTGGGTTTGGAAGGAGGATAGAGGGTTAATTGTTTTGTGGATGTCCTGTGGGAGATGTTCATGGTGTCTGACCTACAACCGATGTAGGCACCGACAGTGGCCAACCAAGGTTGTCCCAAAATTAGAGGATACCCTCCCATATAGGTTTTCAATTTTAGGACCATGAAGTCAATGGGATATTCCCATGAATCCATAAAGATCACTACATATTCTAAGATACCCTCCAGTTTAATGATTGATTTATTATTGAGTTGAAGTACGGTTGGGGTATCCCTAAGGCCTGTAAAACCTAAGGCTTGCATAGTCTCGCATGTCATAACATTTATGGTAGCCCCTAGGTCAATTAATGTGTTACTAATAAGTGTATTGTTGATATACACATTAATGAATGGACTAGAAGGGTTAGATTATTTAGCTGGGAGAAATCCCCCCATCATTAAATATGACAGTTTTCCCATGACATGAATGGTTTGGGGATCCTTTCGTTTCCTATCGAGTTTTCTTAAGAAATGTTCCCATACCACTTTTGAATATATGGGCACATCCTTGATGGCTTGAAATAACAATATTTTGACACACATTTTTTAGTTCTCCCGGGAAGTCAAACTCAGGCTGAGTAATAGGTTTTTCTAAGTTTAGCCTTTCTAGATAAGGTGGGTTTTGAAGTTCATAGGTTCCTGAGATTGTTTTGGTTCCAATTATTCATTTCAAATATCTTCATTCAAATATTCAATACTAATACAATGTTGGTCCTTGTATATTGTTTTCCCTGATTGAAGGCGAGTATCATTGCATTCCAGGGAAGAGATTGAATATGTTGGGTAAGTTACAAGTCCAACAACTTGCTCTGGTTGGCTTGGCATTATGTTTTTTGAGTTAGGAATGAGTTTTTTAGGTAGTTGTGGTCGATAAGGGGAAGATGTGGATGCCTACATTTAGGGAGGAGAAATTAGTTACATGGGTGGGTGTGTCATAGGTTGTTGAGGTCCTCTTATAGTAGGGTTCCTCCATACATGTTACCATAATTGGTTTGGAGGAGGAGCCACCCATTATTGTGTTGGAATACCCCATGGTTGAGAAGAATTTTTCATGAAAGGGTTAGACCAATATGAATTGAAATATTAAGATTGATCTTGGATCATACCTTGAGGTTTAGTGTCACATACCCACTATGGAAATCAAAAAAATTTGTTGATTTCTCAACGATCAGAATCCCCAAAGTTCTACGGGGCTTAGCGTAGGCTAGCTCTTTCCTTTTTCCACCTCCATTTGGTTGTAGTTCACAACTATGGGCCAAATCAGCATGGCGTCTTTTCGCACTTCACGACTCAGTGCTACCAGAACATCGAGTCTCTCGACTCTGCAAACCCCGAAGCTTGAAACAGTGAAACGTCGAACCCCGACGGGGCTAGCGAAGGGAAAGTTTCTCTCTTGGGGTCTTGTCTATGTGACCCTATACTGTGTCCATGCGCTTAAGCTAGCCAAGAGATTATCTGCTTTTTGTGATTTGGGGAATTGCGATACATGATTTCTACCTTCCCCCATTCAAATCCTCGAAACTTTCGAGGTCTCCAAAGTTTCCCTCCAAAGGGAGATCGACAGTTGTAAGCCCCCTCTGATCCAACGGTATGGATCCTTTCAGGGTTTCGGTACTCGGGAGTTCGAAATGCAACGACTCCAAGACTCTTTGTCATTCAAATCTCCGAATTCCGATATGGGAATTCGTGTAAGAGATCGACGGCTCTTAAGAGTGTGGATCCAACGGTTCCCGAGATTTCATGACTTTCCCCTCTCCACTACCATGCGTATTGGAATTTCGGGTATCAGGATATCGCGATTTGTGAAGGCAAGGTCTCTTTCCTTTTTAGTTTCCCAGATGCCAAAACGCCAAAACATCGACCGACAGCCACGTGTCCCTTCGATGGATGGTGGTGACCTTCAACCAAGATCAATGGTCATGATATTTTTGGGATGATCAATGGTCACGATCAAATCCCGACTTTCCTCAATCTCATTCACATCTTACGCCATTTCGGGGCTTCGGTGATCGGGATTTCGCGACTCGCGAAGACAAGGGTTCTTGTCCTTTCATTTTCCCAGGTGTCGAAACGCCGAAGTGCTTACCAGTAGCCACATATACTCTATAGATGGATGGTCCAAGTACTCCCATGGATCATGGGGTCTAAAGTCTCGATCTCTTCATTTCTTGCAAGGGTAAAAGGGTCGAGGCATTAATGCCTATGTCTCTTCCTGAAACCTAATGATCATTACAGACCTTGGATCCTCCTTCAAATGGACGGTCCTCATTGTTTCACGATTTCACGACACGCGACCCCCAGTGACACAAATCCTTTGTCAAATTGAATCCCCGGTATCCGAAATACCGATGGACTCTCAATATCCACCACGTGTCCTTCACGGATGTATGGTCTAGATATATATCGGGACTTTCACCATGGAGTGTCCTGATCTCTTGTCATCAGGACTCCCGAAATCTCGAATTCTGAATCCCCGATACCGACTCCTCTCTCGGAACTTTCACCCTTGTTCACGAGGGCTTAACCCTCATGGGTCTCCTAACAGATTCAATGGCTGTCGGGTTTTCTAGCTAAGATCTGACGGCTCAAATCTGTGCCACTTCACGCACTCTCCCACTACTCTCTGGACATGGAAAAACCAACGTTCCAGATACTCCCACAGGCCTTGGGGATCTACGGTCCCGATTCCCTCGCTATTCACAAAGATAGAGGAAAAGGGGCAAGGCATGTAACACCCTTGTTTCTTCCGTCAATCTAGCGGTCATGAATGACCACATATCTTTCGACGGGATCTCGTTTGTCGATCAATAATTATCCCTACGTTGCTACTTCGGGATTTTAAGAGGGTCATTCCTCCTCGTACAGGGTTGTTAAGACTTGTGCATTCAAGTCCTTTTTCCAGGTTCTTGGTAAACCTTTCCAAGGAGGGTATCTCTGTGAAGAGATCTATTCGGGGCATTCCTGGAGACAGATAAGGGGAAACAAATTCCCAAGAACGGACTGGAAGTATGACTTGGTTCAACTTACGCATAAATAAATTCATTTATCAACATAAGCCATGCATGGTTTTTCTGTTATAAGCATACATCTACCATTTCTTATCAAAACACTGCACAGGCAGTCTTATACTGTAATCATTCACAATTTCACAGTTTATGAGCATATATGTCAGCATATGAATTTCAAGATGCAAGATGTAAAATACTTATCAGAAATAACACTAGAAGTGAGTGCAACTGCTGAGAGGGGTGCTCGTTTCCACCCAACCTTAGGCTTAGCTATTCCAATAGGATTTACAACTAGCGACCCCCGAGCTGAGACCACGATGCTGCGAGACTGTGTCTCATTTTTCCAGTGACCAAGAAAGAGGGTTACTCTCCCCCTTCTCTTCTATCACTCACTCTGTGTATCTCCAGAGTTCTCTTTATCCCCTTGCGTTCGTCCCCAATCGCTTCTCCCCCATGCCTTATCCTCTTGCGAGGTTGCGTGTGGCACGATTTTCCTCACACTGGTCAGGCCTGACGGATCTACGGATGGGCAGTTCACCTCCCCATCCCTCATTAATTCCTGAGGATCCATCTACCTACCAGCCTACGAGACATTTAATTCGGGGACAGCGAGCCGCTCTTGGTTCTCCGGGCCAGTGGAGTCCAAATATGGTATTGTTTTCGGTGGAAGTTAATGCCACCATTCTAGGTGCCTTCCAGCGCCTTTATCCAGCCATCGTGGTCTCTTTTTCAGCATATCCCCTCTCAATAGTCCTGCAATATATATATTCATAATATTATTCACATTCATCGACCTTTTCCACAAGGTCCATTCACATCACACATTCACATTTCTGAGTTTACCACAGTTCTTGGCCAGTCCAATTATTTTTACAAACTGGGGGAAATAGGGTGTTACAATTCCCTCACCCTTAAAGGAACATTTTCCTCGATGTTCTTATTTATTAACATGAATTGCATGTACAGAAGTAAACAAAATCGGATATGCCTGTTTCATGGCATCCTCCATTTCCCTTGTAGCCTAATCTAGGCCAAAATGTCTCCACTGCACCTTGACCTGTGCAATGGTTCGGTTTCGGAGTGGGGTTTCCTTTCTGTCCAGTATGCATTGGGGTTCTGGTAGAAATTCTCCCTCCAGTTCCACCTGGATCATAAACCAGTCAATTATATGGTTATCATCGTGTACATATTTCTTCAATAATGAAACATGGAAAACATTATGTGTTTTTATTGTGGGAGGAAGTGCTATTCTATAGGCTACAGGTCCCACTCTAAATAGAACCTCAAAGGGTCCACAATACCAAGGTGCCAGCTTGGCACAAGCTCCCATTTTCAGGGAACTCTTTCTGGGCCTAACTCTGAGATATACATGATCTCCTGCTTTGAACTCTCTTGGAGTTCTCTTTTGGTCGGCATAACTTTTCTGTCGGTTTTGAGCGACCTTTAGGTTTTGTTTTATCCGAGTCACCTATTGTTCCATTTCTTTCAACATGTCGGGTCCAAAAGAAATCTTGTTTAGGGGATTACTCCAGCTGACTGGAGTATTACATGATCTACCATAGAGGACTTTGAAGGGACTCATCTTTAAGGATGCTTGGTAGCCGTTGTTGTAAGTGAATTCTACCAGTGGCAGGTAGCCTTCCCACTTCTTGGGTTGATGCATTACATGCATTCTTAGCATGTCTTCAAGTACTTGGTTCACTCTTTCCGTCTGTCCATCAATTTGAGGGTGATAGGCGGTGCTAAACAACAATTTGGTCTCTAAACCAGCCATCGATGATTCCCAAAAGTTATAGGTAAATTTTGTGTCTCTGTCAGACACGATCTCTTTCGGCATACCATGCAGTCTGAATATCTCCTTCATGAACACCTGGGTGATATCGATTGCTTTGTAGGTTGATTTGACGGGGATGAAATGAGCATACTTGTTGAATTTATCCACCACTACTATAATGGCATCGTTCTGTTTGGTTGAGGTTGGTAATCCAGTGATGAAATCCATGGAGATGGTTTCCCATTTCCATTCTAGGATTGGTAAAGGTTGAAATAATCCTGCTGGGTGTTGATGTTATGCTTTAACCTGCTGGCACTCTATGCATTTGGCTAAGTACTCGGCTATGTATTTCTTCATTCCAAGCCAATAAAATTGTCTCCTGGTGGCAATGATCATTTTCTGGTATCCTGGATGACCGGAATAGGGTCTTTTATGTAGTTCATCCAGTATGAACCTCTTCAAGTCGTCACAATTTGGAATATACAATCTATTTCTGTAGGTGAACAAACCTCCTTTGGTCATCTGTTAGCCTTCATATTTTACTCCGGTGGGTTCTTGTTGTAGGTACATGGCCATGGTCTGGACGAAGGGATCTGTTCCTTGTGTGTTTCTGATTCTTTCCTTGACTTCTGTCTCACAGGTGCTCACCGCTGCCAGGTAAATTGTTTTCATACTTCTGCTAAGGGCGTCGGCCACCCTATTTTCCTTTCCTTTAATGTGTTTGATTTCGAAGTCAAACTCGCTAAGGAGGGCCATCCACCTAGATTGTCTAGCATTAAGCTTTGGTTGATCAAACAGGTATCGCAATCCACAGTGATCTGTCATAAGTACAAATTTTCTTCCCAGGAGGTAATGCCTCCACATTTTCAAGGCATGCACTATGGAAACCAGTTCTAGATCAGGGGTCACATAGCTGACTTCATGCTCATTCAAATTTCGAGATTCATAGCAGATCACACTTCCTTCCTACATAAGGACTCCTCCAAGCCCTTCCTTACAGGCATCTGTGCACATGAGGAAGTCATCTTCTGGATTGACGATATTTAGTATAGGTGCATGGGTCAGTAGATGTTTCAGGGTTTGAAATCTTTCTTCACATTTCTATGTCCACAGAAATTTTGTCCCCTTCTTCTGGAGAGTAGTGATTGGACAACCAATCTTGGAGAATCCCTTTATAAATCTCCTATAGTATCCTGCTAATCCCATAAAGGATCTGATATCCGAAACATCCTTCAGGGTAGGCCATTCCATGATAGACCTGATTTTTTCAGGGTCTACCGCTAATCCTTCTTCGGAGAGAGCATGGTCGAAGTAATGTATTTCCTTCTGGAAGAATTCACATTTGCTGAATTTGGCATAGAGCTAATGTTCTCTTAGCACTTGCAACACAAGTCTAAGATTCTCTTCATGCTCTTCTCTATTCTTAGAGTAGATTAATATGTCATCAATAAAAACTAGCAAAAATTTATCTAGAAATTTACTGAGTACATTGTTCATCAAGCACATAAAAGTGGCAGGGGCATTGGTTAACCCAAATGGCACTACCACAAACTCATAGTGACCATACCATGTTCGGAAAGCAGTTTTATGGATGTCTTCATCCTTGATTCAGACTTGATGGTATCCCGACCTCAAGTCGATCTTTGAGAATATAGACACACCTCCCAATTGATCGAACAAATTATCGATCCTGGGAAAAGGGTACTTGTTCTTTATGGTTACCTTATTAAGTTGTCTATAATCTATACACAGTCTAAGGGTGTCATCCTTCTTTTTCACAAACAGGACTAGTGCTCCCCATGGAGACACGCTGGGTCGAATATAGCCTTTATCCATCATTTCTTTTAATTGCAATTTGAGTTCAACTAAATCGGGTGTGCTCATCCGGTAGGGTGTCCTAGACACCGACACCGCTCCTGGTGCAAGTTCTATTGAGAAGTCTATGTCCCTTCTCAGAGGTAGACCTGGTACCTCTTCCGAAAACACATCTTTGTATTCTCTCAAGATAGGGTGATCATCAGGGCTTGGTTTATCACCTTCAATTATTTTCAACACCTGTATTGCATATAGGGGACATCCCTTTCGGCAATACTTTCTCATTTGCAGGGCTGATATTTGTCTCACCGAGACGGGTTTTCGAATCCCTTGAAGGGTTATTCTTCTTCCTTCTTTACTTACACACTCTAAGGTTTTATGGTAACAGTCTAGTCTGGCTTTATGGGCAGTTAGCTAGTCCATACCAATCAACAAATCATATGATCCCAGGGGTAATATGTTAAGGATTGCTTGGGTGGGGAATTCACCCAACATTAATTGGCAGGCTGGTATAACCTCTGCTATCTTCCTTTTGGTGCCAGTGGCTAACTATACCAACCATGGCTTGGTATGTTTTTGTGTCTGTAGTTTACACTTATCAACAACTTTAGGGGCTATATAACTCAAATTTGAACCAGGGTCAATCAAAACAGACACTAGATGGTTGAAAATCATACCTTCTATTTCCACTACTAAAGCTTGATGGTTAGCTTGGTTATTATCAAAGGCTGCATAAATTTGTGGAACACTCCTGGCCACATCGTTGACAGTAGTAGTTTCCTGGATGTTATAAATCCTCCGACTATTTTGTTGTCGGTGTGGACAGTCTCTCAGGAGATGTTCCTCTCCGCAACCCCAACATTTCAGAGGTTCTCTCCTGTTGTTATCCACCTTCACTGGTATAGGTCCAGAAGTTTTATTTCTGCCCGATGAGGGAAAGTTCTATTGATGTACACTCTGGGCTGGAAAGTTCATTCTTGGGTTCTTCTTGTAGTTCATAAATCCTGGGGATTTGATCCCTTTTTTCTGAAATCTTGAACTATTCTTTGGTTTCCATCCTTCACGAAGTTCTGCTCGATGCCCAAACTATTCATGACAATAGGTTGCCTTTCGAATAGTGCCTTCAAGGGTCTTTGGCTCATCAAATTCAATTATGTTCCGATATTCCTTGGGTAGCCCACTGATGAAGCATTGCACCCTTGCCTTTTCTACTTTTATATAAGGTACATAACTCAATAAATTGAGGAATTTGTTGACATATTCTTCTATAGTAAGTTGTCCCAGTTTGAGTTCATAAAACTCTTTAGTCTTTTCATCGAAATATTTTTCCAACAGATACTTCTTCCGGAAGTACTTCTCAAATCGTTTCCAAGACAGGTCCTCTTCGCGAACCCCTTTCACATTCTTAAGGTCTGCCCACCAAATGGAAGCCTTTCCGTTCAAGTTGAAGGTGGCAACTCGGGCCTTCATATTTTCTGAAAAGTCATGGACTCTGAAATAATTCTTTAGTCCAAATAGCCAGGCCTTTCCTTCCTCTCCCTTCTTAATTTCACCGTCGAAGGAGGGTGGTTTGGCCTTTCTGAATTCTTCAAATTTTC
Organism: Picea engelmannii; assembly: GCA_009831015.1. Lineage (NCBI taxonomy): Eukaryota > Viridiplantae > Streptophyta > Pinopsida > Pinales > Pinaceae > Picea > Picea engelmannii. The sequence goes on along the minus strand of ML791562.1, from coordinate 337,349 downwards.
AACCTTTGGAAAACTTTTTCTTCTTTTGTTTCCTTCAGAAATAGGAATTGGTTCTGCTGCTAGAAGAGCCTTCTGAATCGCCAATCTCCTTCTCAGAGGAATCACTCGGCACTGGTCCTTTACCTCTGGGGTGGACATTTTTCAAGGTACTCCTCTTAGTGTGGCCACTGATATGACCATGTTTTTGAGTTTCAGGTTCATGTTGCATTTGCCTTTGTAGATTGGATAAACTCTGTAGTAAAACTGCATTAATTTTTGTTTGCTTTTCTTGTTCTTTCATCATCCTTTCATTGTCAGCCTTGCAGCTTTGTAATTCGACCATGAGACTCCTCATAGTCTCAGCTAGATCTAGAGGGGCCCCTACTGCCCTTCTTTCGTCAGACTCTTCATCTCTATTGTGGGAGCCCTCTCCCACCTCTTGGTGAGTCACCATTCTCTGCGTCTGTAAAATTCTCGTGGTTGATCATTCGCTTGGGTGAAAAAACAAACGTTGGTTGTTAGTCAATAGTTAGATACATTTTTATAACCTGCGCAAAATTCATAACTCTTTCGCATGAATACACAGTCGGGTTTTCATTTCGGACTTTGACCTTTTTGAATTAAGAGGGTTAAGATAGAGGGTTACTCTTTGTAAGAGTATTTCGAATGGATCTTATGCGCAACTCGTTCGTGAGCCCAAAGAGGCCGAGTGTTGTAACCATTCTCTAATACCAATTTGTCACATACCCACTACGGAAACCAAATTTTTTTGTTGATTTCTCAACTATCAGAATCCCGGAAGTCCTACGGGACTTAGCGCAGGCTAGCTTTTTCCTTTTTCCACCTTCATGTCATTGTAGTTCATGACTATGGGTCGAATCAACACGGCGTCTTTTCACACTTCACGACTTAGTGCTACCGGAACGTCGATTCTCTCGACTCTGCAAACCTCGAAGCTTGAAACAACAAAATTCCGAACCTCGACAGGGCTAGAGAGGGGCAAGCTTCTCTCTTGGGGTCTTGTCTATGTGACCCTATACTGTGTCCACGCGCTTAAGCCATCCAAGAGCTTATCGACTTTTCGTGATTTGGGGAATCACGATACATGACTTCTACCTTCCCCCATTCAAATCCCCGACACTGCCAAGGTCTCCAAAGTTTCCCTCCAAAGGGAGATCGACAACCGTAAGCCTCCCCTGATCCAACGGTATGGATCCTTTCAGGGTTTCGGTACTCGCGAGTTCAAAATGCAACGACTCCAAGACTCTTCATCATTAAAATCTTCGAATTCCAATATGGGAATTAGTGTAAGAGATCAACGACTCTTAAGAGTGTGGATCCAACAGTCCATGGGATTTCGGGACTTTCCCCTCTCCACTACCACACGTATCAAAATTTTGGGTATTGGGATTTCGTGATTTGCGAAGGCAAGGTCTCTTGCCTTTTAAGTTTCCCAGATGCCGAAATGCCGAAACGTCGACCGACAGCCACATGTCCCTTCGATGGACGGTGGTGACCTTCATCCAATATCAACGATCATGATCTTTTTGGGATGATCAATGGTCACGATCAAATCCCGACTTTCCTCAGTCTCATTCACATCTTACGCCATTTCGGGGTTTCGGTGATCGGGATTTCGCGACTCGCAAAGACAAGGGTTCTTTTCCTTTCATTTTCCCAGGTGCCGAAACACCGAAGCGCTTACTAGCAGCCACATATACTCTATAGATGGACGGTCCAGGTACTCCCATGGATCATGGGGTCTATGGTCCCAATCTCTTCATTTCTTGCAAGGGTAAAAGGGGTCGAGGCATTAATGCCTATGTCTCTTCCTCAAATCTAACGGTCATTACAGACCTTGGATCCTCCTTCAAATGGACGGTCCTCGTTCTTTCGCGATTTTGCGACTCGTGACCCCCAGTGACACAAATACTTTGTCAACTCGAATCCCCGGTATTCGAAATACCGATGGACTCTCGATCTCCACCACCTGTCCTTCACAGATGGACGGTCTAGATATATATCGGGACTTTTAGAATGGAGTGTCTCGATCTCTTGTCATTAGGACTTCCAGAATCCCAAATTTTGAATCCCCGATACCGACTCCTCTCTCGGGACTTTCTCCCTTGTTCACGAGGGCTTAACCCTGATGCATCTCCTAACAGATCCAACGACTGTTGGGTTTTCTAGCTAAGATCTGACGGCTCAGATCTGTCTCACATCGCGCACTCTCCCACTACTCTCTGGACGTGGAAAAACTAATGGTCCAGATACTCCCACAGACCTTGGGGATCTACGGTCCTGATTTCCTTTCTATTCACGGAGATAGAGGAAAAGGGGCAAGGCATGTAACGCCCTTGTTTCTTCCGTCAATCTAACGGTCTTGAATGACCACAGATCTTCCGACGGGATCTCATCCTTCGATCGATACTTATCCCTATGATGCTACTTCAGAATTTTAAGAGGGTCATTCCTCCTCGTACAGGGTTGTTAAGGCTTGTGCATTCAAGTCATTTTTCCAGGTTCTTGGTAAACCTTTCCAAGGAGGGTATCTCTATGAAGAGATCTATTCCGGGGCATTCCTGGAGATAGATAAGGGGAAACAAATTCCCGAGAATGGACTGGAATTCTGACTTGGTTCAACTTATGCATAAATAAATTCATTTATCAACATAAGCCATGCGTGGTTTTTCTGTTATAAGCATACATCTACCATTTCTTATCAAAACACTGCACAGACAGTCTTATACTGTAATCATTCACAATTTCACAGTTTATGAGCATATATGTTAGCATATGAATTTCAAGATGCAAGATGTAAAACACTTATTAGAAATAACACCATAAGTGAGTGCAACTACTGAGAGAGGTGATCGTTTCCACCCAACCGTAGGCTCAACTATTCCAATAGGATTTACAACTAGCCACCCCCGAGTTGACACCACAATGCTGCGAGACTGTGTCTCGGTTTGCCAATGAACGAGAACGAGGGTTAATCTCCCCCTTCTCTGCTATCACTCACTCTGTGTATCTCCAGAGTTCTCTTTCTCCCCTCGCGTTCATCCCCAATCGCTTCTCCCCAACGCCTTATCCTCTTGCGAGTTTGCGTGTGGCATGATTTTCCTTGCGCTGGTCAGGCCTGATGGCTCTATGGATGGGCGGTTCACCTCCCCATCCCTCATTAATTTCTGAGGAGCCATCTACCTACCAGCCTGCGAGACATTTAATTTGGGGCCAGCGAGCCGCTCTTGGTTCTTCGGGCTAGTGGAGTCCAAATACGGTATTGTTTTCGGTGGAAGTTAATGCCACCATTCTAGGTGCCTTCCACCGCCTTTCTCCAGCCATCGTGGTCTCTTTTTCAGCATATCCCCTCTCATCATTCCTGCAATATATATATTCATAATATTATTCACATTCATCGACCTTTTGCACAAGGTCCATTCACATCACACATTCACATTTCTGATTTTTCCACAGTTCTTGGCCAGTCCAATTATTTTTACAAACTGGGGGAAACAAAGTGTTACATTTGGGATGCCAAGGTCACTTCTGAGATACATAGCATAATTTTTCTAGTTCTTCAGCTTTCTGGTAGATATCATTTATTCCTGGTAAGGATGGACAATTATGAGTAGCATGTTCCTGATTGGATATTCTGCAAACCTTGATTTGATCCAATGGACATTCTTTTGATTTGATCCAATGGACATTCTTTCCATGGGTGCTTTGTTCTACATTTCAGAAAAAAGATAGTCAAAGCTCATTTTCTCTCCTCCTCCTTCTTCTTCATCAATAGTGTATCTAGTTGCAAGCTCAGGGAACTGAGTATGTGTGTCTTGAATTCTTCTAACATGTTCCCGATTTATTTTCTCGTAACCCCACATCTAGCCGTTTTTCACATTCTTCTTATTATATTGGTCCTTTCCCATTTTTGATGTGCCTCTAGAATACTTATGGAAAAGTTCCAAGATAATGTCGTATTCTAACTGGGAAACATGTCGTATTTGATTACATAAACTCATGGTATATGAAAACAAGGGTAAAGAAATCAATGTTTTATATAAACTTTTGTAGGGTTCAATATAATATAAATTAAATCTCTTTCATTATAGAAACTCACGGTATATGAAAACAAGGGTAATTAAATCACTTAATAAGTATGGTTAAAACTTAAATTAATTATTTAGTTATAATTATGTTTAAGACATAAAAAATTAAATAACATATATAATTATGGTTAAGACTTAAAAAATTAAATAACAAAAAAATATTATGTATCATATAATGTAAATGATTTATATTTTTTAAATGCAAAATTATATATAAGAAAAAATTAAGAATGATAAATTCAATATTTTTATATTACGATAATATATTAACTGTGTTTGATTATAAACAGTGTATTAAAAAAAATACAAATTATATATATATATATATATATATATATATATATATGTGTGTGTGTGTGTGTGTGGGGATAAGTAAAATACTTAATTACTTATTAGAGAAGGGGTCAATGTTTAGAAGGATAATGCAATAAAAGGAATCACAAATACTATTAAATATATCTATGTTAAATTTTGTATATTTTTTATATGTTATTTTAAGAGATTACATAAACATTCACAATTAGTTTATGTTATTTTGAATTTTGTTTATATTCATATGGATGTAAGAAATCAATTATAGTTTAGAATGTTAAATTTTGTATATTTTTTATATGTTATTTTAAGAGAGTACATAAACATTCACAATTAGTTTATGCTATTTTGTATTTTGTTTATATTTATATGGATGTAATAAATCAATTATAGTTTAAAAAGGCTATGCAATAGCATTTTTACTTGTTAAATAGTTTGAAAATATTATAAGAAGGTTATGTGGTAGGAGCTTTTGACTTGTAGAATGAATGTCGGTAGCTTACAATTATGTTAAAATTGGTTGCAGCAATTGGTATAGCCAACATTCCAAATTTTATGGATTTTAATTAAGTAAATAGTATATTGTTAGAAAAATAGGATTACAGAGCAATAAAATAAAATGTGGAAATAAAACACAAAAGATACACAATACAATAGAGACACAGATATACGTGGTTCATCCAGTGTAGGATACGTCCACGAAAGAAATTTATAGGTCCTTCCTTATTATTATCCAACAAATGAAGTGATACAACCTACAACACACCCATTGTCACTTTCTCTTCTTTCTCTCACAGTCTCCTCACTCATAATACAATATTTGCAATGATACATAGCTGCAATACATTTTCCTCGAAAAATAGGGTTTCTTTCTAGGGAAAAAAACAACATAACTTATATTGTCATATCTGCGACGTTATAATGAATGGTCCATATTTACTATGAAATTACAATATACATTTACAAGTCAATTTTTCCTTCGAGGGCTCGCTTTCCCCCGGACCCCGCAGGAGGGGCAAGCCCCCCCTACACTCCCCCAAGTGGAGGAGTGTACATTATTATGGGGTGTAAAGTCTTCATGGGATATAAACACAGCTAAAAACAAAGGCCTCTGAATCAATAAGATAATCAAGCTCCACAACCAACAATCTCCCACTTGGAGACTAATCTCAACAACTCCATCATTGTTGTATCTACTGGACTATGATCCTTCTTGGACCTGGAAAATTTCTCATCTTCACCTTCATGATTGAAGACCAACTAAAACTAAGCAGGAACTCAGTTTCTCCCTAGTTACTCCCTTTGTTAACATATCTGCAGGATTCTGGCTAGTGTGTATCTTTTCCAACTTCAAATGTTCATCTTCCAAGATGGATCGTATGAAATGGTACATGAGATATATATGCTTAGTATTCTAATGGAAGGCTGAGTTATTTTCAAGATGAATGACACTTTCATTTTCACAGTACAACCTACTATTCTCTTTCTTTTTTCCTAATTCCTCCATAAACCTCTGTAACCAAATCATTTCTTTATTAGCCTCTGTAGCAACAACATACTTTTCTTTTGTTGTTGAAAGTGAAACAACCTTTTGTATTTTTGAAATCCCAGTTATTGTTGTTCCACCTATAGTAAAAACATACCATGTTGTGTTCCTTCTGCTATCTTTATCACCTGCCATATCTGAATCAACATATCCCTGTAGAACAATGTATGAACCTCCAAAACATAATTCATGAGTAACAATACCTCTGAAATACCCGAGAATCCACTTTACTCCCTCCCAATGTTCTTTACCTAGATTGTTCATATACCTACTCACAACTCCCACTACATGTGCAATATCTGGTCTTGTGCAAACCATTGCATACATCAAGCCACCAATTGTTGATGAATAAGGGACCCTGGACATGTATTGTATCCACTCCTGTGTCTTGGGACACATTTCCTTAGTTAATTTGAAATGACTGGCCAAAGGTTTACTAACTGGTTTTTCATTATGCATTCTAAACCTCTCCAACACCTTCTTTATTTACTCACCCTGAGACAATGTCAATTTGTGATTTTTCCCATCTCTTTTTATTCTCATACCAAGGATTTTCTTTGCAGCACCCAAATACTTCATCGCAAATGAATTAGCTAATTTATTCTTGAGAACATTTATACTCTGCATATTAGACCCTGCAACAAGCATGTCATCTACATACAATAACAAGATAATATGGTTTCCATTTTCTAACCTTTTAAATAAACACAGTGATTAGAATGACATCTACTATAACCTCATTATGTCATAAACTTGTCAAACTTCAAATACTATTGTCTTGGATCTTGATTTAGGCCATACAAGCTCTTCTTAAACTTGCATACCAAATTCTCCTTCCCTTTGACCTCATACCCTCATGGTTTCTACATATAAATATCTTCCTCCAAATCCCCATGGAGAAAAGTTGTTTTTACATCTAACTGTTCAAGATGCAAATCTTCTACTGCCACAAGACTTAAAATAGTCCTAATTGAAGTCACTTTAACAACAGAAGAAAATATTTCATCAAAATTTATACCTTTCTTTTGTGAAAACCTCTTTACAACAAGTCTATCTGTGTACCGCTTTTTTCCTCCAGCTTCTTCCTTCAACTTGTAAACCCATTTATTCCGCAATGCTCTTTTTCCTGCAGGCAACTGAACCAAATCCCAAATCTGGTTATTTACCAAGGAATCCATTTCCTATTTCATGCCTTGATCCCACTTGTTTTTAGTGTCTACCTGCATTTCCTCTTCATAACATTCTGGTTCACTAGAATCAGTCAACAATAAATAATACAATGAAGGAGAGTATTGTTTAGGGGGTCTACTTACCCTAGTAGATCTTCTAAGAACACTTGCAGGAATTTTAGGTACATGTTGCTCCTGTTATTGTACATTTTGATTTTTTGTTACTTTGGAATTTCTTTTTCAGTGATCTCATCAAGCATTGTGTATTCTGGTTTTTCTTTTTCCTGTTTCTTTCCCTGCAAGTGATCTTTGTACATGACCTTCTCATTGAATATGGCATCTCTACTCCTAATGATTTTGTGATTTTCATAATCCCATAAGCGATAATTGAAATCATTAACATAGTATCCAATAAAGGTACACTACTTGGATTTAGCCTCAAGCTTTGTTCTATTTTCTTTATCAATATGGACAAATGCTTCAAAACCGAAAGTCTTCAAAAAATAATAGTTTACTTTTTTACTTGTCCATGCCTCCTCTAGAATTCTACCATCCAAAGAGCTTGAAGGTCCTCTTTTTATTAATTAAACAACATTATATACAACATCTTCCTAGAACTATAACAGAAAACCAACATGCAATATCATACTCCTTTCACGCTCCATGATTTTCTTGTTCATCCTTTCTGACACACCATTTTCTCGTGGTGTTCCTGGAACTGTCTTCTCTCTATGAATGCCATGGTATGAACAGTAATCATAAAATCGTTGCTGCAATATTCACCTCCATTGTTTGATCTGAGACACTTCAAACTTTTTCCTGTCTCATTCTCAAGCAAAGCTTTCCATTTCTTAAAAGTATCAAAAACATTAGATTTTTGTCAAATGCAATAAACCCAAGTTTTTCTAGTTGCATCATCGATAAAAGTAACATAATAAAGAGAGCCACTAAGAGATGATACATGACCTGGTCCCCATACATATGTATGCACAAGCTCTAACCTTTCACTCTTCTTTTCTTTTCCGACTCTAAGAAATCTGAATCTCTTTTGTTTTCCATAAAGACAATGCTCACAAAAATCCAAATCAATTTGTTTAAGATATGGAAACAAATTTCTTTTGTGAAGTATCTGCATCCCCTTCTCACTCATGTGTCCAAGCCTTTGATGCCACGGTGTTGTATCCACTCATGTAAAAGCTAAAGAGATAGAAGATTCGGTATTAACAGTACATAAATACAATGTACCTACCTTCTCTCCTTTTTCTATCACCAATGATCCTTTGGTGACCTTCCACACCTTATCTGTAAATATGGATATACAACCTTCACTTGCCAACTGCCCTATTGAAATTAGATTTTTCCTTAGATCTGGAACAAGTTTTACCTCTTTCAACAACCATTGGTTTCCATTCCTTTGTTTTATTTTTACCTTTTCCATTCCAACAATTTTGCATGGTGCATCATCACCCAAATGAACCTATCCAAAATCACCTTGAACATAATCTAGAAAAAGTTTCCTATGGGGTGTGGCATGAAACGAATCCCCTGAATCTACTACCCAAGACTCATAAATATTATCTACTGAAAGAATCAAATAATTTTGTAACACGTCACCTATTACATTTGCTTCCTGATTTTTCTCCTGTTATCCATCTCTCTTTTTCTTTGGAGCTCTGAAGTCTTTCTTCTGATGTCCTTTCTTCCCACAATTTCAACACTCTATATTTCCCAGTCTATATTTGTATCTTCCCTTCCTAGAATTCTCGTGGTTCCCTGATCCATTTCCTCTATCCTTTTGTCTTCCCTTGTTCTCCATGTTTAACGCATTACCTGATGTCTCACATGTGCTTTTCCATCGCATTTCCTCACTAAGAATAAAAACAACAACATCATCAAATTTTAAAGTGTTTGAACCAAATACATAGTCACTTACAACCATGACGAAGTCGTTCCAACTTTCTAGCAATGAGCACAAGATTAGAAGAGCCCTAACTTCATCATCAAAGTCCACTTTTACATAACTTAGTTGATTAGTAACCATATTAAATTCATTTAAATGATCTACAACAGATCCACCTTTTGACCTCTTCATATTAAATAATCTCTTCATTATAAATACCTTATTGGACGTCGAGGGATTTTCATACAGTTTAGACAATGCATTCATCAACTCCTTTGTTGTCTTTTCTTTTGAAATATTGAAAGCCATTGACATTGTCAGGCTCAACCATATCATTCCTAGTGCCTTTCTGTCAAGAACCTCCCATTCCTTGTCCTTCATGGTCATTGACTTCATTGATATTCCACCCAATGGTGGGAATAGATCCTTCTGACATAAATAATATTCCCTCTGCATCTTCCATAACTGATAATTTTATCATTAAATTTCTCGACCCTAAACTTTCTATCTTCCGCCATTGCTCCCACTCGAACTAGGAACCCTCTTTTACTGTGAGTTACCTTTTTCTCTAATACCAATTGTTAGAAAAATAGGATCGTAGAGTAATAAAACAAAAAAAATGTGGAAATAAAACACAAAAGATACATAATAAAATAGAGACATAGATATATGTGGTTCAGCCATTTTGGACTACGTCCACCAGAGAAATTTCTAGGTCCTTCCTTTATTATTATCCAGCAAATGAAGGGATACAACCTAAAACACACCCGATGTAACTTCCTCTTCTTTATCTCACAGTGTCCTCACTCAGAATAATATATTAGCAATGATACATAGCTGCAATACATTTCCCTCATAAAAGAGGGTTGCCTTCTCGGGCAAAAAACCCTAACATAACTTCTACCGTTAGTTCTGTGACCTTATAATGAACAATCCATATTTACTATGAAATTACAATATACATTAATAGGACAATTTTTTCTTTGGGGGCCCTCTTTCCCCCGAACCCCCCAACTAGGGGGATGGCCCCCCCGGACCCCACAGGAGGGACAAGCTCCCCCTAAACTCCCCCATGTGGAGGACTGTACATTCTTCCAGGGTGCAAAGTCTTCATGGAGTATAAACATGGCTGAAAACAAAGGCTTCTGAATCAATAAGATAATCAAGCTCCACAACCAATAATATTGAGATGCTTCCTTTATGATCCACTATCATGTGTCGTTAAATAAGATGATAACTCATCCTTCAGCAGACATGCCCCTTCTTTTTAAGGTTCCTTATCTTCTCCAAATGAGAACCAATATCTAGGAAGGAAGGCCCCTTCTTTGAATCTGAGCGGGTAATTCAAGAAAATGAGAAACATGTTGTCATGGTGGAGTCCTCAAATGACCATATATTATGGTCATAGAAATTATTATCTATGGTAGTTGGACCAATGTTCTTGGTTCTCACCGGTTTAATTTAGGTAGAAGAAATGTGTTATTTATAATATTTTTTTAGAAGATTCATTTTACATAAAACAAACGATAACAAATAATCAAACATATTTTTCTTCCGTTTAAATCTATACATATAGTTATATACCATAATATGTTATTTTAAAGTTAGTTAGAAATGATTCATTTTCATATATAACACACAAATAATAAAAAAAAATCAAACATAGAAATTCATAAAAAATATCACCAGATCTTCATCGAATTAACCAACGCCAACATACATTAAATCTATCAATACAGTTAGAGTTCCAAGTTACTTTTCCCAAAATTTGATGTTGCATTACAATTGTCGTTCATCACTGTGGAGGATAGAAACACTTAGACAGAGAAAGGGAATACATGCAACAATTGTTTACAACATATGTTAGTTGTGTAGTAGGTAAATATGCCACTAGTGATCGATTGGTTGGAGTATGCATATGAAGTTGGAAACAGAGCATAAAGAAACCTCCAATCCACACATCTTTCTTTTTATCACAGTAAAATGAAGGGGTTGGTCGATCATTGGAATTTTAGGCACAAAAAAACTAGATTGGAAGTAGTTCCCCACAAAGTTCTAAATTTTTATCATACTGAAATCCTTATTGCACTTTCTCCAGTGAGAAGGTTTTGGGTGGCACCTCCTACAAGTGTTTCTATAGTTTTTTTTATCTTGTCTTCACTCTTAATCTTTATTAGTCTTGAATTGTTTCAATATTCATATTTCAAACCCCATGCTCTGATGCATTTTTTATTTTGTGAAGATTCATTTCTCTAAGAGGAATCTGAGTTGCACCCCCTTCAAGTAAGCTCCCCAGCTCCCGAAGTTCCTCAGTTCCATCATCTTCATTCATTTTCTTTTTCCTAATTTTGATTTCCTTAAGAGGTATCACAATGTTTACATCCAATACATTTGAGAACAATGATTCCTCTATGACCGTGGAATTTTTTCTTGTACAATTTTCTTGAACTGTGTCCATTGGCATGGAAGATGTTCAAAAAAAAATAATGAAAACGTATATACTGACTATCTAAAAAAACTTAAGCATCGAGAATTCCAACAAGAAGGAACTCATAAATCCGACAAAGACTTGTTCATATCGATTCTGAGAGAAAGGTTTCATTGTGGGGCCCAAGTCTTGACAAATATTAACATTGTTGTCCCTTACATTCCATGTGTGTGCCTTTCATTATAGAATATCATTGAATATAACTAACTTCTTTCTTTAAAGGTTCACCAATGGGTGATGACATGTGTGATCGGCCTACTTGTGGGCCAATTTCTCTTTTTCCCCTTTTTATGTCACAAAAGTGGGATTCGGGGACATCCAGTTAGACTTTTATTCTTATAAAGTTAGTTGAATGATCAATCTCAATATTTTTTTCTCTGTACTACTAATGAATTAAAAATGAACATTATTAAAATAGTTGAATGATCAATGTCGGGAATTTTTTCTCTTTAATTCTAATGAATCAAGAAGGAACATTATAGAAAGTAGTCTATAACCAAAAAGCAACCTATAACATTATAGAAAGTATTGTTGTAATGATCCAATGATGGAGGTTGCATGGATTCAATGGGTGCAGGTAGGGTAAGGAGGTGAAGGTTACAAAGGATTATGGAAGGTATGCAGGAACTAGTGGATTATTCCTCTGACCCACATTAAATTTTAAGGGTATTCAGAACTTCAAAGGAGGGTTTCGAGGATTCAGGCACTACAACCTTGACAGAGACAAGCTCCACCTGGGGAAGGCTACCAATGAAAAGAGATTAGAAAACTAGTAGTGACCCTCTACTAGCTATAGATGTATACTTCCATGGGCTGCTGCCAAATACCTCGGTCGTACAGAGCCTAGGGCTCGCTAAACTTCCAGAAGTGTTACACATTATTTTTGTAACAACCCTAGTTAAATAGTTTCTTAAGGTTTATCAATTATAGTTAATTAAATAATTAACTGTCCTAATGTGTATTAGTTAAATAATGAATATTTATTAATAATATTAATTAATTAATTATTGTTTAATATATGTTGATTAATTAATTAACACATTTAATGTTTGGGGTAACAAATTAAAGGCTTAACAACTTTTAATTTATTATTAGAAATCTTTACGTATGAAGGGATAAAGCATTGAATGGAGGGATAAGGTATTAAATGGAAGGATAAGGTGGGTGGAATTAAATGAAGGTAGGAGGCGGTGAGTAGGAAGAGGGATATGAGGGGGAAAAGGCATTTGGGGGAGAGGGACTTTTGGAAACTTTGGGGAAAGGAATCTATTTCTCAGATTAGGGACTGTGTTTTCTGGTTTGTATTTTTTTTTTCTGGTTTGGAGTTTGGGTGGACTGTTATAGGGGTGCATCGGTTGCTGGGAGTTTTGGGCTTGGGGGCCAAGAATCCTCACGGAATCCTGGAGCTAGGGAGCCAGATAGGCTTTGTTCCTAGCTGGTAGGGAGGAAAGATTTGGTTTTGGGTAGAGTTTGGGCAGAGAAGCAGCAAGGACAGATGGAGATTGGAGAAATAACATTAGACAGAGGTATGTATTTTCATGATTACGATGTGTTAGGTGATTATCATTAAGGTGATGAATATGTTGTGTTATGTGATGGTTATGTGATTTATTTTCATGTTGTTAATAAATTTAATTTATGCTGAATAAATTATGGTTAAATGCCAAAGATTAAATTGTACAGGATAACATTTATCTACTCTCTATTTTTAACTTGTGTTTTATAAGGCTCTATGGGAACAGAGACCTTACACATGGTATCAGAGCCTGGTTTCAAAAATTGAAACCTAAGGCCTTACCACCCACATAATTGTGCAAACCAATTCCTGAAACAACTCCCATCCTACAGCCTAAAACCCTTGAATCAACTCAAATAGAAATAAACAGAAATGACCTATAACCCTAAGTAGACTACCCAGAATGAACGTGAGAGTGTGCATGCTTCCCAAGAGAATTGAAGGAGGGTATGTGAATTAGAAAAAGAGATACTCTCCCTAGTTCTAGCCACCTGTAAGAATGACTCTTCACCTGCATAGGTTCAGAATTAATAAGAGTTCACCTGCACTGGATGAGAATTAATAAGATTTATAGTTGTAATATTGTAAAACAATCAGGGGTATTTATTGAAACTCTCTCTACGTCTATTTCATATTAAATAGGGTGTAGTTTAACAACTTTAATGCTATCTACTAAATAAAGAAGAGAGGACATTCAATGTAAACATTACTAAGATCTTCCTTAAACTTGACCTGAGCTTAGGCAGCAGGCAGACTGAATTCTTTCCATTTATTTCTAAGAACTTCGCTAGGAACTGTGTAGCCAACTCCGATCTAAAACTTACGCCAACTCCTAAAGGGATGTAAGGGTGCGTTTTTATAGTTAAATAGTCTTAGTCAATTCTTGCAAACAGCCAGCAAGCTAATTTCATGCATTTATACAAACATGGTATCAGCTTACACGATGGAAAGAAAAACAAGTATTCGCTGAAGAACTAAAAAGAAAACGAGGAGAATACTGAAAAAAAATCTTCAGATGGCGAAATATTTTTTATAGAGAGTTCTTCAAGATTGGAAAAACTTTTTAAAACTGTGAGAGAAGACAAGTATATTCTAAAACAACAAAGGGTAATATTTCTCAATAGGTTCCTATTCGAAACCCCTTCAAGTAGCTGAATATGCATTGTGGACAAATGTAGAGGCCCACAAGAATTAAGCTCCAACCTCGATATAGGGTGAAAACCCTATACTACAATATGCATCAGTTGTGGGCAGTTCAGTGTCAGTGAGCTTAGACGGTTATTATCTGTAAAGTCTAAATTCATGAGATTCGGTGCAGAAATCTTCACATTGCTCAGCCCATTGCAGCTTTGGACCGTCAAATTTTCAAGAAGAGGGCATCTTGCTACAAGATACTCAAGTATATCATCACTAGTATGTAAATGTGATAGAAAACAGGTTCTAAGACATCTAAATCTGCCAAAGCTATAAGTGGGTAGTTGTCTAAAATCAAAATACTCAAGCTTCAAAAATGTGAGGCAATCATAGGAAAATAGAGAAGTTGGGAGATGCATTAAACTTATAGTAAAGTTGTTAAAACGATTTTTTTAGAGTGATTTCCTTGACTCTTTTTACAGATGCAAAACAAAGCCATCTCCAAAACAATTTGCCATTGATGTTGTTATCAATCCCATAAGAATCGGTTAATGAAAGTTCAAAACTTTCAAGGGGACCAGAATGAAAGAGCATCATGTGATCAATTACTTCTTCTTTAAAACATAGACTAGAAACTTTGAGATGGGGTAAAACTATCCACAGATATTTCCATCTATGTGACAAAAAAGAACAACAGACTGCATGTGTTAAAGAAATCTTAGAAAGAATATGAGAGCAGAGTAGGTTATCATTCAAAGCACTCAATTTGTCTGTTGCCATTGCCAACTATCCACTTCTCCTACACACAATGTGTTTATATTAGAATGGACCAACTCAAAGCTATGCTAGGAAACCCTAATATTCTTTTAGGTTGGCTCAAGCCTGCATACAAGAAGTCAGAGCTGTTGATTTCAATTTCTGATCATTTTTTTTTCTGAGATCTAGGTAGATTCAGAAGGATGCAAAACTCTTGGAACATTGTTAAGCCCTAATGTTGGCTCATTACCCCTTAATTGGGGCATATTAGATTAGTAATGCTATTTTATTTATGTCGGATTTAGTCCATTAGTTTTAATTTAGATTAGTAATGTTATTTTAATTATGTCGGCTTTAGGCCATTATTTGTAATTATACCTCCTAGTCTCCTATATATACCAAGGAGACATTTTCATTTTGAATCATCTTGGACTTGAACATTTTAAGTGGGGTAAAAGGAGGTTTCCCCCTCGAAGAGGCTTATCATCTGAAAATATCTCAGTTTCAAGGCGTTGAGTACTTTTCCTGAGGTTTTTCCATGCTATATTGATGTTTGGTTCTTAACATATGGTTTCAGAGCTCAAGGTCTTGGGGTTTCGCTGCTACATCGGAGACACCGTGGAATTTTCGCTATAACTTTTTTTCTACAATGTTTCAGAAGGAACGACTTGGAGGGTATTTAGTAGATGGATCAAGGTACGTTGGGTTCGAAATGCAGCTTTTGAGTCCTTATACTTTCGGAGATACAGCCTATAAAAGATAGGGTTATGGAATCATCCTGAAATGAGTCATTGAGACATTTTCGCTATAAAACAATTTCTGTAATGTTTCAGACCCTGCCCTCTAGATACCATTTACAGAAATTAGTATTGTATCCGTGGTAAAAATTTCAGCTTCTGGGTCATTTTAAATTTGTATATACACCCTCTGTAAGATAGGGTATCTGACTAGCCCTATTGACTAGTCTCAAGAAGGTGTTCTAGGTAAAACAATCATAACTTCTTCCTATAGTATCCAAATTGAGTGGGACTAGTTGCATTGGATCGTGGACAGTCTGTAGTATTTTGGGTATGAGTTTCAGAATTTGATATCAATTATTTTGTGCGGGGCATTCTATACAAGTGAGATCTCCTGGAAAGACCAAAAATCGGCAAGTTGTGAGGAAGTTACCATAAATTCCACTTGGAACATCCAATTTTGATCAGACCTGTGGCATTGAAGAGAAGAAATATCAGAGAACTACCTAAAGGAAAGTTTCATACCCATAAGGGCCGAAAATTGGGAGATATAACAGAATAAATCTTCTCTAGCAGAACCACCTCAAAATCAAGACTCAAAAGTGATATTTGGCCAACATGCCACCCAAAAAGGGACCTCCTACACCAAATAAGCCTCCAGAAAATCCTAATTGGACTCTTGATGAAGGTGAAGAAATGCGTAGGGACATA
>ML791562.1:203188-302831 GCA_009831015.1 Picea engelmannii | reverse complement strand
TGGGTAATTAGATATAATAAATGTAAAAGGAATTCTTAGAATGTTCTACTTCTAGAAGATTCCTCCTCTAGACTGTTCTTAGGTGATGGTAGCACTATATAAAGGGGTCCAAGAAATGTAATGAGACATGAAGAGAAGTATTGTATTTGGAGCAGTAGCTCAATAGGAGGATGCCCCCTCAAAGAGGAAAGTGAACAGGAGAAGATCCCTTCCATAATAGGATCCATTGTATGGTGTTTCCCTACCTCAAGGGTTTCTATAATAAAGTTGTGGTTTTGTATATTGTTCTTCTATATCTGTTGTGGTGCTTTTGTATTCAGTGTTTGGTTCTTAACACAATGGTAGAGAGTGCAACATCTCGTTCATCACCAATGACGCAGGCAGGTCCACGACCATCACAGGGAGCAACTAGTAGGGGAGGGGTTCTAGGGGAAGGAACTCATTTTAGAGACAGTCACAGAACAGTGCACAGGTTCATTCTCGTGTTACCTGTTGGGGATGTGGAGGACCCCATTACCAACGTGACTGCTCAGAGTTACAATTAGGATTTGTGCATAGAGAAGGAAAGGCCCCGATGGGAAGAACAAGTGGCAGCCACCAGATTTATGCAGTGGTTAATAATCGCTAGGCAGAACATCAATCCACAGTGGTGGAGTCATCAGGTACATTAAATCATATCAATGTTAAGATTTTATTTTATTTTGGTGCTACAGATAGTTTCATTTCACCATCTGCATTAGAAAAGAGTGGGTTGGCAGCCTACGAGCACGATGACTTTAAACAAGTCGAGATGGATTTGGGGGAAAAACAAGCAGTAGGATAGACTAGCGTTGATAATTGTATAGTAGACCTAGGAGTGTGTACTACCAGGTTGAAGGTATATGTCACTTCTCTCGGGATGTATGACCTAATCATTGGAATGGATTGGTTAGAAGCTCATCGAGCTTTGGTAGATTGTTTCGCAAAAAGGGTGCTCTGTGTTGACGACGAAGGAAAGCCAGTAGAGATCCAGGGTGTACAGAGAAAGGTGTCATTACGCTTTATCTCAACTATGAAGGCTAAGGGATGCTTGAGGCAAGGGTGTTGACTATATCTAGTGGAAGCAGTGAATGAAAGGAAGGGACCCTCCTTGGATCCGTACCCGGTATTGTCATAATTTACGGATGTTTTTCCGAACGCGTTACCAGGGTTACCTCCTGAGAGGGAGCTTGATTTTTCTATGGAGATAAAACCTAGCGCAGAACCAATTTCCAAGACTCCATATTGGATGACAGCATCAGAACTTTGTGAGTTGCAAATGCAGTTGAAAGAGTTATTGGACTTAGGGATAATAAGGCTCAGTGTCTCACCTTGGGGTGCACTAATAATTTTTGTAAAGAAGAAGGATGGTTCCTTACGAATGTGTATAGATTAAAGGGACTTGAACCGTGCTACAGTGAAAAATAGGTACCCAATTCCATGAATAGATGATCTCTTCGATCATATGAAAGGAGCAACGGTATTCTCAAAGATTGATTTGCAATCAGGGTATCACCAGTTAAGGATTAAGGAAGGTGATATTCCTAAAACTTCCTTTTGAACTCGGTTTGGGCATTACAAGTTTGTTGTAGTACCTTTCGGATTGACCAATGCACCAACAGTATTCATGAGCCTCATGAATGGCGTATTTCAGAAGTACTTAGACCATTTTGTACAAATCTTTCTAGATGACATCCTCATCTATTCCAAGAATGAAAGAGAACATGAGGAACACTTGTGAGTGGTGTTGTCCTACCTTGGAGAGAACAAATTGTATGGGATGTTGTCGAAGTGTTCCTTCTTCCAAAGAGAAATCCACTATTTAGATCATATCATTTCCGGTGAAGGAATCTCTGTGGACCCAGAAAAGGTAAAGGCCATTATGGAATGGCCAGTGCCGAAAAAGGCCCATGAGGTAAGAAGCTTCATGGGGCTAGTAGGTTATTATCAGAGATTTGTGGAAGGGTTCTCTAAAATAGAAAAACCCATCACCACTTTGCAGTGCAAGGGGGTCAGGTATGAATGAACAGAAGAATGTGATAGTGTATTCATCGAGCTTAAGAGGTTACTAACTAGTGCGCCAATTCTACGAGTGCCAGATATGGAAAAGGACTTCACAGTCTACATGGATGCCTCAAAGCAAGGGTTGGGGGCCGTGCTAATGCAGGATGGAGGAGTGATAGCTTATTCATCAAAGAAGTTGAAGAAACACGAAGAGATTTACGCTAATCATGATTTAAAGTTGGCAGCTATAATGCTAGCTCTGAAACTTTGGAGGCACTATCTTGTGGGGCGAAACTTTGAGCTCAAAATGGACTATCAAAGTTCAAAACATCTCTTCACTCAAAGGGATCTAAATGCTAGGAAACGACGATGGAGTGAGTTTATGAGTGAGTACGATTTTGGTATTTCATACATTAAGGGAAAGGAAAATGTGGTCGCAGATGCCTTGAGTAGGAGACCATGTGTCTTCTCCTTGGTACCCTTAAAGGTCAATCTGAGGGAATGTGTGTTGATGCAACTCCAAGGAGACAGTTGGTATTTAAAGGTTACTTCAAACCTCCAGAGTGGGAGTAAATTAGATCCAAAGTATGAAGGATATAGTCTGGAAGCAGATGGACTATTGAGATATCAAGGAAGGATGTACATCCCTGAAGATGGGGATATTCGAAGCATCATACCGAAGGAAGCCCATAGAGCACTTTATTGTGCGCATCCAGGGATGAAGAAAATGTACACAGACATGAGGAAGCTCTTCTTCTGGGTAGGCATGAAGCGCGATGTAGTCATTTTCGTCACCAAGTGCCTAGAGTGTCAACAAGTGAAAGCCGACCACCACCACCCGACATGCCTCCTACAACCACATGATGTCCCTATGTCCAAGTGGGAAGTCATCTCTATGGATTTTGTTGTAGGGTTTCCGCTCACATCTCATAGACACAATGCCATTCTTGTGATAGTTGATAAGTTAACGAAGAGTGCTCATTTTATTCTGGTTAGAGACACTTACGATGTCACTGATGTGGCACGTGTGTTTGTAAGTGAGGTCATCCGTTTGCACGGGATACCTAAGAAGATCATTTCAGATAGGGACTCCAGATTTACTTCTAGGTTTTGGACAAGTTTGCAGTCAGTGTTAGGGACTCAGTTGAACTTAAGAACAACTTATCATCCTAAAAATGATGGGCAAACTGAGATAGTAAATTAGGTCATGGAAGACATGCTTAGGATGTATGTCATGGATAATCAAACCCATTGGGAGAATTACCTATCTTTGGTAGAGTTCGCCTACAATAACAGTTTTCATAGCTCCATTGGAATGCCACCCTACGAAGCTCTGTATGGAAGGCCATGCAAAACGCCATTGAGTTGGGATAGATTAGAAGAAAAAGTAATAGTTGGGATAGAATTGATTCAAGAGATGGAGGAACAGGTGTTTCAGATTAGGCAGAAACTAAAGGAAGCACAGGATAGGCAGAAAAGTTATGCGTATGCACACAAGACTGATCGAAGTTATAAAGTGGGAGACTAGGTTTTCATTTGTATCAGGCCTAATAAGAGTACCATACGGTTCAGAAAGGGGAAAAAGTTGTCACCTCAATTTATAGGACCATTCAGAATCCAAGAGAAAATTGGACCTGTTTCCTATCATCTCGTACTACCACCCCACTTGCATAAAACTCATAATGTTTTTCATGTATCTGTTCTACATCATTATGTTGCTGATGAATCACATAAGATAAATTGGAAGGAATTGCAAGTATCGGACGCGGGAACCCTCACGGTAGAACCGTTACGCATATTGGATCATAAATTCAGATAGCTCAGGAACTATCTGGTAGACCAAGTTAAGGTCCAGTGGGACAAGTATAGTCCAGGATCTGCTACTTGGGAGGATGCCGAGACACTACGATGAGATTATCCCTCACTTTTTTTACCACCTCGAGAACATGTTTCTCGAAGGTTGGGTGTATGCAACACCAGCTTTTGACTTAAACAACCAGGATTACCTGAGGCCTACACACCTTTATTTTCTATTCACAAGTGAAACTATTAAATAATACACTTGAACTTTTAAAATGTATGAACCTTTATAAATGTTTAAATATTATTAATGATGATGGATATGATGGGATCTACTATATGAATGTAAATTCTATGAATGTTTAAAATGTTATTGATGATGATGGATATGATGCAATATATTGTGTGAATGAGAATCCTATGAGGATTTAAATGCTATTAGAATGATGTTGGATATGATGCAATCCATTTTGTAAATGATAATTTTATGAATAAGTGTCGTTAATTGAATTATGGGATATTATGAGATCTATTTCTAACTTGAAAACTTTGATGTTAAAGTTGTTGGTACACGGATACCGAATTGAAATTATGGTTGTATGCAATTACATGATGATAATGCATAGAAATGTATGAGTTTGTGTTACAAACTAATCTGCAGGTTATGGTCTATGAAATAGCCAAGGGATAATGATGATGAAAGTGGATGTCATGACCACTGGCCGAGAAACAATATGGTATGAATCTTAGTATGTGAAATTATATTGGTTTGGATGCATTGCTATGATATGTGGACCAGTGCAGGAATTCAGGTGGTAAGACTACCCTAAACTGAATAGATGATGACAAAACTCCTAGCAACACGGTGTCATTGCATATTCCATTGTAGGGTGTGGACCCTAGTCCTGTTAGGAGGGGTGGAGTCATTTCCCATTGTGTATCCTCCAAAACCTAAATTCATGGGAGGACAATGTTAGCTCACGCTCCCCTAGATGTGTGATGATGACTATCAGTTGCCTGTTGGGGAAGCTTGGTCAAGATAGTGACACTTCCGCTTACGGGTTCTATTTGGAGTTAGGTCAATATAGTTGATGCTCCAAGATAGTCCATCAGAGGAAGGATAGGAATGGAAGATGGAAGTAAGTTAGGGGGGAAGGATGAGTAGAAATAGTTGAGAGTGTATGGTGATTTGTCTTATGTTGGAACTTATTGTTTTCCTTCTGAAAAGAAAATGTATATATATATATGAATATTCATAATTATGTAACTAAACTACAATTGTCTAAATAACATTGTTGAGCTAGATAATTGAAATTAAAGGAT
This sequence comes from Picea engelmannii, assembly GCA_009831015.1. Lineage (NCBI taxonomy): Eukaryota > Viridiplantae > Streptophyta > Pinopsida > Pinales > Pinaceae > Picea > Picea engelmannii. The sequence goes on along the minus strand of ML791562.1, from coordinate 297,686 downwards.
TTCGCAAACATTTGATTGGTTTATTTTCTTTTATAAAATGAATAATCTTGTTGAATGGATTGGATGCATATGGAAATTACTATAGAGATGATAGTTATTGATATTAGTACATGAATGAGACTTGTATGTACTAGCTACACATGCATTTCTTGCACATATACACTGGTATGTATGAGTTTCTTGGATTACTTAATAATAATGTCGGTTATTTGTTAGGAATGTGTGAACCATGTTTCTTTTCCCTTGTATCATAAAATACTTTAACTTCAGGACGAAGTTTCCTGAAGGGTGGGTGTATGTAACAACCCTAGTTAAATAGTTGCTTAAGGTTTATCAAGTATAGTTAATTAAATAATTAACTGTCCTAATGTGTATTAGTTAAATAATGAATATTTATTAATAATATTAATTGATTAATTGATTGATTGATTGATTAACACATTTAATGTTTGGGGTAACGAATTAAAGGCTTAATAACTTTTAATTTATTATTAGAAAACTTTACGTATGAAGGGATAAAGCATTGAATGGAGGGATAGGGTATTGAATGGAGGGATAAGGTATTAAATGGAGGGATAAGGTGGGTGGCATTAAATGAAGGTAGGAGGCGGTGAATGGGAAGGGGTATATGAGGGGGCAGAGGCATTCGAAGGAGAGGGACTTTTGGAAACTTTGGGGAAAGGAAGCTTTTTCTCAGATTAGGGACTGTGTTTTCTGGTTTGTATTTTTTTTTTCTGGTTTGGAGTTTGGGTGGACTGTTACAGGGGTGCATCAGTTGCTGGGAGTTTTGGGCTTGGGGGCTAGGAATCCTCATAGAATCCTAGAGCTAGGGATCCAGATAGGCTCTATTCCTAGATGGCGGGGAGGAAAGATTCGGTTTTGGGAAGAGTTTGGGCAGAGCACCAACGAAGACAGACAAATATTGGAGAAATAACATCATACAGAGGTATGTATTTTCATGATTACGTTGTGTTAGGTGGTTATCATTAAGGTGTTGAATATGTTGTGTTATGTGTTGGTTATGTGATTTATTTTCATGTTGTTAATAAATTTAATTTATGCTGAATAAATTATGGTTACATGTTGAAGATTAAATTTTACAAGATAACATTTATCTACTCTCTATTTTTAACTTGTGTTTTATAAGGCTTTGTGGGGACAAAGACCTTAGAATTTTGGTCACCCTGGTGATGTTCTACAAGAATGTGTTTAGGCTCTCAAAAGGATCTTTTTCATGAGAAAATGTAACTGGTTTATCCCTCGACAAAACTTTTTTTTAGAAGGACGTCGAAGGCTAAGATTAATAAAAAGTGCGTAAATGCCTGATTTCCATAGGTTGTCTTTAACCTGGCTTGCGGAATTTCAAAAGGTTGCTCTATAGACAGGGTGTGGCATCGTTTTAAGACTAAGAAAAGGGATGAAGTTCATGAAGGTTCTAGAAGGGAATATTTTAGAATATGAGGTGTCATCCATATGGTTGGGATCCTACTGGCTTCTCTGATTTGGTGGGATCATCCTAATCTCATTAACCATCTCTCCTTCTCCTATATAATGATGGATTTCTCATGGAAAAGGTTAAGAAAAAAAAAAGCAAGATAAAGTAAGGAATTTATGAAGGAATGAGATAAACATTGTGTGAGGAAATCTATTTCAATTGATGCTTGAGATCTCCATTGTTTCATCAAGATATTGTGGGTCATCTTCATGCAAGTTTGAAACAAGTGCATGTGTTGGAGAAAAGGGCCACTGAAAGGGAACCTTGCAACATCAAGGCAGCTCGGTTGTATCTTCCACTTTTATTTAATATAATACTGTAGCATGTTTCTTTCCCATAAAATCATTCTCATTTTATTACATGACTCCTTGATCACATGTATAGGTTTTCATTGAACATACTATCATTTCTTTCAGTTTGGTTGGTTTGTGTTCCATTGTAGGATCAATAACAAAAGAGCATCGGAGCAACACAGGGACAACAAAGACATAAGGAAGCAATATTCAAAGGTATGCCACTCATATCTTATTTGATAATAAATTCAATTATCAAACTTAGGAAAAGAACCATGTCCTATCTCATTTTGTTCTAGATCTAGGTGGATCTAGGGAGATCAGTTTATGTCCGCATTCACCGATTTATCCTATAACAAAATTGGCGACTCTGCTAGGGATGGACGACCTATTTGTGGTTTTTTGCTGTCCATTTTCCTTTAGCCTACTTCTTTTCATTGCAATCCAATCTCTAAGTCTGTGGGGGATCCATCCAAACTCTCTGGATCTGAAATTTATCTTATACTCTTTACCCTCTTTCCATTTTTTCTTTGTTTACATGCATTTTTGCACTATATCTCATATATATAGCTTGCAGAAACCTTAGATATCCACAACCTAAATATTTATACCAGTGCAAACATCTTGCGACCTACCCCATAGCTAGCCTGCATAAACCTTTAATTCCCACATTGTACCTCATTGCTGGGTTGCACCATTACCTGTAAAATTTGTTGGATTGGGTCTTTTTGTCTTCTGCTACCCAGTTTTTCTTTGATCATCTGGGAGGACTTTTGGAGCCTATATTTGATTGTTTTGTGAGTTTAAAGACCTGTTGTCGATTGGTTTTAAGGGATTGAAAACCCTTCTTTGTCATTTTATAATTTTTTGCTTATTTATTTTTATCAACAAGGATATAATCTCTGATTTTGAGATCTGAGTGCTTGATTGATGAAAGCCTTTCATTTGATTTAAGGTTTTAGATTTTTTACATTTTCTGGATTGCTTGTTGATTGGAAATTCATTTTCATTTAGTGAAACATTTTCTTGTCATCCTTATTTGTATCTTCATTGAAAGTTTGATTTGGGTATTCGTTGAGTGTATCGATTTTCTTCGGTTACTTTTCCTTTCTTCATTATATCCCTAACTTGGTTTTGGAAAGGAAGAATTAAAGTCATCTATTCTTTGTAGTAATCATTCATAAGAAAATTTTGTGCATTCAAATTTTTTTTACAAGAGAACATATTGGAAAATTTCATTTCTTATGATTGTTTGAAATTGTCTTCATTCAAGAAAAAGAATTATATTTTGTATCTTTCATTTTTTCCGAAGAAATATTTTCTCCCTTTTGTTCTTAGAGTTCATTGAACTGAAACATTTTATTAGCGACGGGTAGGTGCTGATATACCTGTTGTCTCCCAATTTCCCGAAACATTTGTTACCTACATGATACTCTTAGACCATTTTTGTGGTACAACTAGCAACATCACCATAATTCCAGACACACAGTGAGTTGGTCCTAGCTCAACTTTCTCTCTCCATATGGCCCATGCTACTATGGTCCTACACTCTACGACTATTCCCACCAGAAATGTGGTGGTTAACCAAGCTTTCATTGGTACACCACTTTCGCCTATACCTACCCCATCACATCCTCCTGGGTACCAAGATTTGAATCCTTCCACTGTCAACCCTACCCAAGTTCCATCCAAAGTTTCTGGATTTTTTGTTCCACCTAGGTATAATGTTTCTATCGGTTTTGTTCCTACACCTTCCCAGGTCCTCTACGGAGGGTCTTATCCACCTTTTTCTAGGAGATCTAGCCCTAGTGGCTCCAATCCAATTGGGAGCACCCATCACCCGTTCACTTATGGTTACCATATTCTTGTTGGAGGGAAATCTCATGTTGGGGGATATCCTCCACTTGGAGGACAACCTCAGGTTGGAATCTATAACCAAATGTATGGACATAACACATTTGGATCCCTAGCCCACCTTTGGAACCTCCTTTCCCAAGGAAATCCACAATCATCTAGGGGGAAACAACCTCAAGTCAACTCTTTTGTTCCCCCTCACTCGGGCCAGCCGTATCCGGGTTATTTGAATCCCACTTGAGGTCCACACGTTCACTCTAGTGTCCATTTTCAAGGGAAAATTTCCAATCAACCGAACCCCATGGGCTACATGCCTCCACCTCCACGTCTGAATCTGTCAGGAACTTTGACTTACATGCAAATTTCTTATGGTTCTATTGGTATACTGATGAGACTTCCTCCCTAAAGTCACCAGTACCCTCAAGTGAATCGACATTTTCCATTTTTAGCCACTTTAGATTTACCTGACTTGTCTAGAATCTTGAATGATCCTATCTTACATCCCCCCGATTGGCCCGTTATACCAGCCAAGCTACCGTCCGACATTCCCAAATCTGACGGTAAACCGAAGAAGACCCAAACAACCATGTTATGAATTTTCACCTTTGGTGCTCGTCCAACTCTTTGATGTATGACTCCATTTGGTTACGAGTCTTCCAACGAACTCTCATGGGTTCGGTCGCAAAGTGGTACATAGAATTACCACGAATCTTATTTAACGATTTCAACACCCTTGCCATGAATTTTCTCACACATTACCAATTGTCCATCTGCTATGAGACAAGAACCAACATTTTGAGTTCCTTTAAGCAATATTCAGCCACTCATATTTCTGATCACATCCATGAGTGGAGATGAATATGACGTTTGATCAAAATCGACCTTTTTGATCAATTATCGGCTGAATGGTTCACCAAATCATTTGTCAATAAAATCTCCCATGATATTTCCATGGGTGTAGTTTCCACTGAAGAGCAGGTGATTAGTCATGCTCAATACCTAGATCTCATTTATTTGCAAATGGGCACTCTTTATGACTTACTCCATGATGCTCCTCGCTCGTCTACCACTGCTACCACAACAACCCCAACATGTTCTCACGTTGTTGATGGTGTGATTTCCACTTTCCACGGTGATGCTAAATCCACGTCGGCCACTCACACCAATCCCAAATCTCCTGCTTCTAATTTTCAAAGTGCTCCAACTCCTACTCTTTCCACCAAAAAAAATTATGAGGTTAACTCCTTTCAATCCACCCCTGCTGGAAAAAAAAATCTAAAAAAGGAAAGGGTAATAATAAGGAGGATAGAAATAATAATCCGCAATCTGATCAACCCAAGACACATTTTTCTGATGATAAGGATAAGCATAAACCTTGATATCCTTGCCTTATCTGTGGTGATGATCACTACATGAAAGATTTTCCAAGATGCGATTAGGTCACTAAGTTCCTTCAAGGGACCGGAAAGCCTCCCACCCCTGTTCTTTTGTCACAAATTTCCCTTCTCAATAGTAGGCCCAATTGGTCATTCATGACCAACCCTCTCCTTCCACCACTTCGTATGTCCTTATGTGTACTGGTAATTTTATCAAGAACGATGTTGCCATCACCACTCGAGCCAAAGATTATTCTCCTTCAAAGGAGAAAGTTGGTGATTTACCACCTTCGTTGGTTCAACCACCTCCTTCAACTTCACCTCCCAACGGTCCTCTTCATATCGAATGACCGGGTCCCGATACAGTTCTCCGCCCTCCTCCAAAGGGCGTTGTTCGGAAGTCTTCCTTCAATCGTCATGCATGTGCTGCTCAAAACTACAACATTGTAGAATATCTTGCGCAAGCACCCTCTGCGATGTCAACTCTCGAAGTCCTTCAAAGTTGTCTTGCTCAATGGAAGGCACTGTTAAAGTCCATCGATGGAATTAATCCCACAGATACAAATTTGATAATCTTTGAATTGGAATATCACATCCCAAGGCTACCTCCTCAGTTAGTGTTTCAGATTCAAGTTTTTTTCGAGAACAAGAACATTTGTAGAACCATTATTGACGAGGGCTCCTCGACGTGCATCATGTATGTTGCTTGTTGGAAATCCATTGGCTCTCCCCCCCTCACCGAATCACACAATACACTTAAGGCTTTCAATGGTTCTATTTTTAAACCCTACGATGTTCTTCCCTTGTTGTTTATTACGTTGGAAGGAAAATCGTTCAATGTCGAGGTCGAGGTCTTTGATGCGCCTCTTGACTATAACCTCTTTCTTGGCTGTAGCTGGATTGATTCCATGCATTCAGTTGTGTCCACACTTTTCCGCGTTTTACGTTTCCCACACCAAGGAAAAGTGGTTACTTTTGTTGGTTAGTTTGCACAGGTTTTGTCATTAATGTCAAACTTTTTGCTGAGAGTTCCTTCAAAATTTGGGAATTCAGAAATTGCAAGTTGAGAGATTCAGGAATTCATAGATTACAAGTTGAGAGAACGGAGGCATGCTTCTCGATATATCGAAACACGAATTCGTGATTCAATCCAGATCGTTGGATCATGAAGGTTCAAGGACCATCGATCCAAATATAAGAAGAAATCAGATATCGGGAAATAAATAAAGGAGGAGCTCCAACCTTTGAAATCGCGATACACAAAATCGCAAAACACAAAGTCCCGAAAATCTATGAGCCGTCGATCGGAGCACAAAGTTCCTATGAGATCAGGACCATCTGGTCACAAAATACCGAAACGGACACACGTCACATGATCTATAGTTTCAATAGTTTTTGTTAGAGTTCATAAAGACCTGATGGGCAAACTATCGAAACCTTGATAGCCATCCATCTTGATGAATGATTAAGTCATGTTCGTTGGATTAATCGTTGGAGGAGTAATATAAGAGTCATATATGACCATTGATCTATCCCCGAGAAGTTAACGAGAACTGTCTGATCTATATCCACCAAATCAATTGTGAAGCTGACATATCATTTCGAGGATTGCGATTTGGAGTCTTGAAACAGTGCATCATTGAAATGTCGAAATGTGAAATGTCGAAATGCAGAGTACACGTGGCAAGAGGTCAGCGTTTCACTGACTGGAAAGTCAAGAGAGGAGTGCTCTATCTTCTAAAATCATGATAATATGAGGACCGTTGGATGTGAAGGACATGTGGCTTGTGATTATCATTTCACTAACTGACAGTTAAAGGAAGAAAATTCCCCAACCTTCTAACTTTGAAAGTGCGAAACGTGAAAACACATTTTTGGCATAGGCTATGGTTACCACCGGTGGTCATATGAGAGGGAGGAGCTATCACAAAGCTAAGCCCCATTTCAGGGATCGCAACATGAAGAGGCGAGATGTCTTCACCTCAGGATTTCTGATATGCGAATCATGAAAGAGGCTTTTTAATTAAGCCTTTGGTCACAACCAATGAGCATATGGTTTAGCACAAATGTCTTGCCAAAGAACTCAAGGCTTGTTTCTGTTGAAAAGTCAAAACTCAACGTATGCTCATTGAACGACGTTGATTAAATGATGAAACGGATCAAATGGTTGTTGTTCTTCTTGATGCCTTAGCCAATAATAATATTTGTAAGGTAGTGGATGAAAGCCTTTCATTTGATTTAAGGTTTTAGATTTTTTACATTTTCTGGATTGCTTGTTGATTGGAAATTCATTTTCATTTAGTGAAACATTTTCTTGTCATCCTTATTTGTATCTTCATTGAAAGTTTGATTTGGGTATTCGTTGAGTGTATCGATTTTCTTCGGTTACTTTTCCTTTCTTCATTATATCCCTAACTTGGTTTTGGAAAGGAAGAATTAAAGTCATCTATTCTTTGTAGTAATCATTCATAAGAAAATTTTGTGCATTCAAATTTTTTTTACAAGAGAACATATTGGAAAATTTCATTTCTTATGATTGTTTGAAATTGTCTTCATTCAAGAAAAAGAATTATATTTTGTATCTTTCATTTTTTCCGAAGAAATATTTTCTCCCTTTTGTTCTTAGAGTTCATTGAACTGAAACATTTTATTAGCGACGGGTAGGTGCTGATATACCTGTTGTCTCCCAATTTCCCGAAACATTTGTTACCTACATGATACTCTTAGACCATTTTTGTGGTACAACTAGCAACATCACCATAATTCCAGACACACAGTGAGTTGGTCCTAGCTCAACTTTCTCTCTCCATATGGCCCATGCTACTATGGTCCTACACTCTACGACTATTCCCACCAGAAATGTGGTGGTTAACCAAGCTTTCATTGGTACACCACTTTCGCCTATACCTACCCCATCACATCCTCCTGGGTACCAAGATTTGAATCCTTCCACTGTCAACCCTACCCAAGTTCCATCCAAAGTTTCTGGATTTTTTGTTCCACCTAGGTATAATGTTTCTATCGGTTTTGTTCCTACACCTTCCCAGGTCCTCTACGGAGGGTCTTATCCACCTTTTTCTAGGAGATCTAGCCCTAGTGGCTCCAATCCAATTGGGAGCACCCATCACCCGTTCACTTATGGTTACCATATTCTTGTTGGAGGGAAATCTCATGTTGGGGGATATCCTCCACTTGGAGGACAACCTCAGGTTGGAATCTATAACCAAATGTATGGACATAACACATTTGGATCCCTAGCCCACCTTTGGAACCTCCTTTCCCAAGGAAATCCACAATCATCTAGGGGGAAACAACCTCAAGTCAACTCTTTTGTTCCCCCTCACTCGGGCCAGCCGTATCCGGGTTATTTGAATCCCACTTGAGGTCCACACGTTCACTCTAGTGTCCATTTTCAAGGGAAAATTTCCAATCAACCGAACCCCATGGGCTACATGCCTCCACCTCCACGTCTGAATCTGTCAGGAACTTTGACTTACATGCAAATTTCTTATGGTTCTATTGGTATACTGATGAGACTTCCTCCCTAAAGTCACCAGTACCCTCAAGTGAATCGACATTTTCCATTTTTAGCCACTTTAGATTTACCTGACTTGTCTAGAATCTTGAATGATCCTATCTTACATCCCCCCGATTGGCCCGTTATACCAGCCAAGCTACCGTCCGACATTCCCAAATCTGACGGTAAACCGAAGAAGACCCAAACAACCATGTTATGAATTTTCACCTTTGGTGCTCGTCCAACTCTTTGATGTATGACTCCATTTGGTTACGAGTCTTCCAACGAACTCTCATGGGTTCGGTCGCAAAGTGGTACATAGAATTACCACGAATCTTATTTAACGATTTCAACACCCTTGCCATGAATTTTCTCACACATTACCAATTGTCCATCTGCTATGAGACAAGAACCAACATTTTGAGTTCCTTTAAGCAATATTCAGCCACTCATATTTCTGATCACATCCATGAGTGGAGATGAATATGACGTTTGATCAAAATCGACCTTTTTGATCAATTATCGGCTGAATGGTTCACCAAATCATTTGTCAATAAAATCTCCCATGATATTTCCATGGGTGTAGTTTCCACTGAAGAGCAGGTGATTAGTCATGCTCAATACCTAGATCTCATTTATTTGCAAATGGGCACTCTTTATGACTTACTCCATGATGCTCCTCGCTCGTCTACCACTGCTACCACAACAACCCCAACATGTTCTCACGTTGTTGATGGTGTGATTTCCACTTTCCACGGTGATGCTAAATCCACGTCGGCCACTCACACCAATCCCAAATCTCCTGCTTCTAATTTTCAAAGTGCTCCAACTCCTACTCTTTCCACCAAAAAAAATTATGAGGTTAACTCCTTTCAATCCACCCCTGCTGGAAAAAAAAATCTAAAAAAGGAAAGGGTAATAATAAGGAGGATAGAAATAATAATCCGCAATCTGATCAACCCAAGACACATTTTTCTGATGATAAGGATAAGCATAAACCTTGATATCCTTGCCTTATCTGTGGTGATGATCACTACATGAAAGATTTTCCAAGATGCGATTAGGTCACTAAGTTCCTTCAAGGGACCGGAAAGCCTCCCACCCCTGTTCTTTTGTCACAAATTTCCCTTCTCAATAGTAGGCCCAATTGGTCATTCATGACCAACCCTCTCCTTCCACCACTTCGTATGTCCTTATGTGTACTGGTAATTTTATCAAGAACGATGTTGCCATCACCACTCGAGCCAAAGATTATTCTCCTTCAAAGGAGAAAGTTGGTGATTTACCACCTTCGTTGGTTCAACCACCTCCTTCAACTTCACCTCCCAACGGTCCTCTTCATATCGAATGACCGGGTCCCGATACAGTTCTCCACCCTCCTCCAAAGGGCATTGTTCGGAAGTCTGCCTTCAATCGTCATGCATGTGCTGCTCAAAACTACAACATTGTAGAATATCTTGCGCAAGCAACCTCTGCGATGTCAACTCTCGAAGTCCTTCAAAGTTGTCTTGCTCAATGGAAGGCACTGTTAAAGTCCATCGATGGAATTAATCCCACAGATACGAATTTGATAATCTTTGAATTGGAATATCACATCCCAAGGCTACCTCCTCAGTTAGTGTTTCAGATTCAAGTTTTTTTCGAGAACAAGAACATTTGTAGAACCATTATTGACGAGGGCGCCTCGACGTGCATCATGTATGTTGCTTGTTGGAAATCCATTGGCTCTCCCCCCCTCACCGAATCAAACAATACACTTAAGGCTTTCAATGGTTCTGGTTTTAAACCCTACGATGTTCTTCCCTTGTTGTTTATTACGTTGGAAGGAAAATCGTTCAATGTCGAGGTCGAGGTCTTTGATGCGCCTCTTGACTATAACCTCTTTCTTGGCCGTAGCTGGATTGATTCCATGCATTCAGTTGTGTCCACACTTTTCCGCATTTTACGTTTCCCACACCAAGGAAAAGTAGTTACTTTTGTTGGTTAGTTTGCACAGGTTTCGTCATTAATGTCAAACTTTTTGCTGAGAGTTCCTTCAAAATTTGGGAATTCAGAAATTGCAAGTTGAGAGATTCAGGAATTCATAGATTACAAGTTGAGAGAATGGAGGCATGCTTCTCTATATATCGAAACATGAATTCGCGATTCAATCCAGACTGTTGTATCATGAAGGTTCAAGGACCATCGATCCAAATATAAGAAGAAATTAGATATCGGGAAATAAATAAAGGAGGAGCTCCAACCTTTGACATCGCGATACATGAAATCGCAAAACACAAAGTCCCGAAAATCTATGAGCCGTCGATCGGAGCACAAAGTTCCGATGAGATCAGGACCATCTGGTCACAAAATACCGAAAGGGACACACGTCACATGATCTATAGTTTCAAGAGTTTTTGTTAGAGTTCATAAAGACCTGATGGGCAAACTATCGAAACCTTGACAACCATCCATATTGATGAATGATTAAGTCATGTTCGTTGGATTAATAGTTGGAGGGGTAATATAAGAGTCATATATGACCATTGATCTATCCCCGAGAAGTTAATGAGAACTGTCTGATCTATATCCACCAAATCAATTGTGAAGCTGACATATCATTTCGAGGATTGCGATTTGGAGTCTTGAAACAGTGCATCATTGAAATGTCGAAATGTGAAATGTTGAAATGTCGAAATGCAGAGTACACATGGCAAGAGGTCAGCATTTCACTGACTGGAAAGTCAAGAGAGGAGTGCTCTATCTTCTGAAATCATGATAATATGAGGACCGTTGGATGCGAAGGACATGTGGCTTGTGATTATCATTTCACTAACTGACAGTTAAAGGAAGAAAATTCCCCAACCTTCTAACTTTGAAAGTGCGAAACGTGAAAACACATTTTTGGCATAGGCTATGGTTACCACCGGTGGTCGTATAAGAGGGAGGAGCTATCACAAAGCTAAGCCCCATTTCAGGGATCGCAACATGAAGAGGCGAGATGTCTTCACCTCAGGATTTCCGATATGCGAATCATGAAAGAGGCTTTTTTATTAAGCCCGTGGTCACAACCAATGAGCATATGGTTTAGCACAAATGTCTTGCCAAAGAACTCAAGGCTTCTTTCTATTGAAAATTCAAAACTCAATGTATGCTCATTGAACGATGTTGATTAAATGATGAAACAGATCAAATGGTTGTTGTTCTTCTTGATGCCTTAGCCAATAATAATTTTTGTAAGGTAGTTGTTCAGTTATTGTAACTAATTCTTCGAAACATGAGGATTCTAATGTACACTCTGATTGTAAGGGAAATTGTGTGAGAGATTGTGGGTGACGAGTGGGGAATAATGGTGGAGTCGAAGATTTGGAATAGTGAGAAGAAATGATGAAAACAAAGAAAAGATTAAGGAGAGAATATATATGCACAAATTGATAAATTTATGAGGTTTGGTCAAGGATGGATTATGATATGAATATATAAACAGAGAGGACTTAAATGTATAATATTTGACATAGAAGATAAAGAGTTGGTTTGCAGGTTCTTATTGATAGAGAAGGATTCCAAGGTGGTAGGGAGGAGCAAGGGGAGATTGTAAAAGTCTCCTGTACAAGTTGGTGCTTGTACATCTGGGAGTTGTAGGTGATGAAGAAACTGAGGTAGCAGCCTCATATTGGTTGTAGCTCAGATAAAATAAGAATGTAAAGAGAAGTTGGAGCTTGCCTTTCATTCATAATAAGAAGAGGTTTTTACCTTTTGGGTTTCGTCATGAAAAATCACTTAGTCACTGTTTTATTTATGTGATTGTCTATTTATTGGTTAAATTTATTACGGCAAGTTAAATGTTAAAGGCATGATTTATTGATTAATAAGTAATCTACTTATCAAATGAAACAAATTTTATACAACTGATTCACCCCCCCCCCCTAGTTGACTTATCATGTTCAATAATTGGTATCAGAGCACGTTACTTCAAGATTCAGTTTAATCACTGGAAGTTTGATCTTTAATAATGGATAAGAAATCTGATTTTACTAAACATGGATTACCTATGTTTGATGGACATAATTATGCTTTTTGGAGTATCAAGATGAAGTTGTTTTTGCAGTCTCAAGGAGTAGATGTTTGACAAGCCGTGTTGAATGAATATAAGGCTCCGACAACAGTTCCAACAGAAACTATAGGGAAGAAACTCTATGAGAGTAATTCCAAATCTATGTATGCAATACTTGGAGGATTTCCCAGTTTAGAATTTGTTAAAGTAATTCATTGTGAGTCAACAAAAGAGCTATGGGACAAATTGAAGAATGTATATGAAGGAGATACTAAGGTAAATAATGCTAAATTGCAATCATATAGAACTCAATTTGAAAGTTTAAAGATGGAAGAATCTGAAGATATAGCTACTTATTTCTTATGACAAAGTAGTCAATACTATGAGAGGTTTAGGAGAAATAGTTGGAAATGGTATTATTGTGCAAAAAGTGCTTAGATCTTTACCTGCGAGATTTGATCCCAAAATATCTTCTTTAGAAGAAAGAACTAATATTTCTACATTACTAATGGATGAGTTGGAAGGAATACTAACAACATATGAGATGAGGGCATCTAATGAGAATCCTTCCAATAAGGAAGTAGCTTTCAAGGAAGCAAAGAAGGACAAGAAAAAGGTTGAAACAGAAGCCAGTAATCATGAGGATTCAGAAGAAGACATGGAAGAAACTAACTTTGTCAAAAATCTAAAATGAGGTACTGGAAAGTACAAAGGTAAACTTCCTCTCAAGTGCTTTGATTGTGGTAGAATAGGGAATTTTTATTCTAAGTGTCCTTTTAATAAACATTCTGATGGAGAATAAGAAAGTAACATCAAAAACAAAAAATATAAGAAAATGTATAAGAAGCCATTTCAAAGAAATTCTTATAAAAAGAAAAGTCGATTCATCAAAAATAATTGTGAGTCCTCATATATAGATGAAAGTGATGAAAGCTCAGATATAAGACTTTTTATGGCTATGGAAAATCAAAATGATAAACTTATTGAAGAAAAGGAAGGTGAAGTTGACCTGGAAGATGAACTTGTAAGTGCTTTGTTTGAACTAAAGAAAGTAAGAAGAGAATGTAAACAATTCAAAAGAGAAATTGAGAATCTAGAATTTGAATTATAGAAATCAAATGGTTTAATTTAGAGCATTGAAATCATGTTAGTTGACTTAAAGCTTAAAATAGAAGAGGCTAGAGTGATTGAAGAAGCTCTAACTAAAATGCTTGCAAAAAAGGATAAGGAAAATGAAGGTTTAAAATTTGAAGTAGTCTCATTAAGAAAGAAAGTACAAGAAAATAACATGAATCATAGTTCTCAAGTGTTGGATTGAATTATTTGTAGTCAAAGATCAACATATGATAACATTGGAATTGGTTATAAATATGCAGTAACTAATGGATGCTCTAGCTCAAGTGTTGAGAAAGAAGAAATAGAGGATAATCATAATAAAATTACTAGAAAGAAGATTGAATCAGAAAGGTGAGAAGAGAATACGGCTTCAACAGTGCATAGAAGAAGTTATGGAAGACATTAAAATAGGTTTGAAGGCTATTGTTTCTTTTGTTATAAGTATGGACATAAGGCTACATTTTGTAATAATTTCTCAAGAAAGATAAATTCACATAACAGTCATGAAAGGTCTAATTTTGAATATGGAAGAAGACATAGTAAAACGAGTCAAAGTAATATAAACTATTCTTGCAATAGATTTGACACTTTAAGATATGAGACCACATGTTATAAGTGTAACAACTTTGGGCATATGTAAAGAAATTGTCCTATGAATCTTCAGAAATTTAATGAACCTATTTACACAGGTCTAAAAACCAAATATTGGAAAAAGAAAAGTGAAAATCTAAACACTGAAAAATGCATCCTAGGTCTACAAAAAGATCATAAAGTTAAGTGGTGTGTGGACAGTGGACGCTCAAAACATATGAAAGGTAGAAAACAAATCTTTGATTCTTTATATGAAATAAAAAAAGGTTCAATCACATTTGGTAATGATCAATCAACTCGAATAGTTGGAAGAGACATTGTTTGTTTGAACAAAGACATAATGGCTGGAAATGTTTTACTGGTTGAAAATATGGAACATAACTTGTTGAGTGTAATTCAAACATGTGATAAAGGGCATCTTATGATATTTGATTCTAAACAATGTCAAATCAGGGATGTTAAAACAAATCAATTAGTTGGAATAGCTACAAGGACATCAAATAACATATAGATTTTAGATGAGAAGGATGAAAATTGCTATCTTGGACATGAAGATGAAAGATGGTTGTGGCATAAAAGACTTGGGCATATTAACTTTGACAATCTAATTCAGTTAAATAAAAATGAGGCAATAAGGAACTTACATGTCATAAAGAATCTTTCCAACTCTATTTGTAAACAATGTCAACATGGTAAACAAACTAGAGTCAAGTTTAAAACAAAGGAATATTCTACAACAAAACCACTGAAAATAATACATGCAGATGTATGTGGACCTATGAGGACAACATGTCTAACTGGTGAAAGATACTTTTTGTTATTTGTGGATGATTTTACTTGAATGACTTGGTTGTTTTTATTGAAAAAGAAGCCTGAAACTTTTAGTTTCTTTCAAGTTTTCAAAGAATTGACTAAAAATGAAATTGATATGAAGATTAAGTGCTTAAGGTCAGACAATGGAGGAGAGTTTGTGTCAAAATAATTCAACAATAATGGAAATGGCAAGAACAATGTTAAATGAGTCCAAATTGAATGACATGTTTTGGCCTCAAGCTGTTCATACCATTGTACACATCTTGAATAAAAGTTTGTTAAGAAATAATGTTGATAAGACACCCTATCAATTATGGAAAGGAAGACTAGAAAACATATAACATTTTAGAATTTTTGGGAGTAAGTGTTACATCAAAAGAATTAACAAAGATCTGGGAAAATTAGACTCTAGAACTGATGAAGGCCTATTAGTTGGATATTCATGTTCAAGAAAGGATTATAAATGCTATAATTTTAGATTAAGAAAGATTGTTGAATCTATAGATGTAAGGTTTGATGAGTCCTCATTTTTGAAATCAAAATCTAAGCAAAATGATCAACACGAAATATATGAAAAACATAAGATGGATGAAGAAGTAAGTGAAATAGAAGAAACTAAGGCTGCTGACAGTGAACAATTAAATCCTACTTTGATACAGGGTATAACTCCATCCAAAAGCATGACTCCACCAAAGACTCCAAGCAAGAGAATACAGAAAAATCACCCTGAAGAATAGATAATTGGTGACTCAAATGTAGGTGTTGGAAAAAGAAGCAGAAGGCAAGAATCTAGCTCAACTCATGAGAAGGTATCTTTACTTTCTCTGATGGAACCCAACAGTATTGAAGAAGCAATTAAAGATGAATATTGGATGAAAGCAATGAATGATAAACTTAGTCAAATAGAAAAGTATAAGATATGGGAATTGGTTCCTAGACCTTTGAATAAGAATGTCATTGGAGCTAAATGGGTTTTCAGAAATAAGATGGATGAAGCAGGTAAAATAACTAGAAATAAGGCTAGATTGGTTTGTAAAGGGTATGGATAGGTAGAAGGAATAGATTATGAAGAAACTTTTGCTCCTGTTGAAAGAATGGAATCCATTAGACTAATTCTAGCTTATGCTAGTTCTAAACACATTAAAGTTTATCAAATGGATGTAAAGTTTGCATTTTTGAATGGTTATTTAGAGGAAGAAGTATATATGGAACAACCAGATGGTTTTCAGGTACAAGAAGCAGAACAATATGTTTACAGGTTGAAAAAGGGATTGTATGGGCTGAAGCATGCACTAAGGGCTTGGTATCAGAGCTAGAACTATTATGTGCAGGTTCAACACATTTACATAGTATCAGAGCTGTTGGACTGCTAAGCAAAAGATGCACCAAATTATTTTTACAGGTACCGAAGATTGAAGAACACAAAAAATATGAAATTTATGTTTTACTCATCGATAATACTTCTCATGCCTCATAAATATTTGGAGTGGAAGCCAAAAATTCTAATTCTTCTCAGAAGTAGAGGCTTATACCAAATAACCATGGCAATGGAAGTAGAGCATGATTCCATTGATGAGAAAAATGATTTTCTCAATAGACAAGATATGGCCATAGGATTTATCTGCATGTATATTTCTCCAGAAATTATCCACCGAGTATGTGATGTCACACAAGAATTCACTCAAAATGAATTATGGACCAGATTGGAGGTTCTATTTGGGAATAAAGAATATTGTGAATATTTCATGCAAGAGGTTGAATAGATAGAGCCAGAAGAGAATCCATCAGAAGATCAAGCCTCTTATTATGAAGAGTCTTCTACAAAAGTATTTGCATAAATTTGTATTCCATTAATTGAATATGATGTCTACTCCATTTTAGATTTGTTTTCTGAAATTCATGTGGAAGATATATGGCATGCATCTCAAGAGTCACATGCAGACACTTTTGCATACACTATCCATGCATCTCAGGAGTCAAAAAGGGAGTCGCACACATCAGATTCCATTATGATATTTTTAGAGAAACATTTTCAGAAGAAAATTGGATATTTGAATTCCTCTCGGGAAAATATCCAATTTCAAAAAAAATCGTCCGAAACAGAGTCCAGAAACTGAAGTTATGATCATTTCAAAATCAACAAAATTTCAGCGTTTTTCCGGAAACGGTCGTATGGTTTTTAAAGTTTCATCCAAAATTTATTTGGATATTATTCATTACAAGAAGATAAAGTGGATATGTGTGGAAATATCAATGATGCATATACTTCATCAGATCCGTGCATACATCTACATCTTCAACAAAATCTTCAAAGAGCACAAACTTGCACAGTTGTGAGGCCTTCTTGGAATAAAGGACATGGTTTCTTAGCAACTGTCTTTTGTTCCTTATCATTTTTTATCTTATGAAATGTAATTTGAGGGGGGGTTTTGTTTCCATGAGGTTTTCCCTCTTTCATCATTTAGTTCAGTGTATATTTTATATTTGGGTACCTAACATGGCCTCGTAGCCGAGACCCATTCTTTATTTTCACCATAGTGATGTTCAGGGGGGGTGTTGGAGTTACTTCACACACACCTAGGATTTATTTTTCCTAATGTTATTCCTTGTTTATTAGTCATAATTAGTCATTATCCAGTCTCCTATATTTTAGGGGAGAATATTCCACCTGGAGAATATTCTCTTTCAGTTGACACTTTAGTTTGACTAGTTGAGTTGAGTTTAGTTGTTGCATTGGTTTTGTCACCATGCAACATTGGTATCATCACCGACTCACTACTCTTTGTTCAGATAGTTAACTGAAGACTAGTTGACTAGTTAACTCAACTAGGTGGCAATTCACTCCCGTAACTGCCTGAGAGACTAGACTAGGTGACAGTTTACTCTTGTAATTGTTGGTGTGTGTCCAGATCAATCTAGACCACCACTATGGATCATTATTTACTCATGTATCATATATCTATTGTAAATTATTCACTCTTTATGTGTGGAAAATGGTTAATGAGAATTCTTTCTCTCCTTCTTCTTATTTCCCAATTATCTCTACAAATGTGTGTATCATTGTTTAGCTAGATCTATTCTATGCAGGTTCAACACATTTACAAAACTTCTCATCTACTTGTAGTCAAAATAATTTTTAGATATCTTAAGGGAACAATAGAATATGGTTTGTGGTATCCTACAGGTAATCAACGTGAGTTATATACTTTCACTGATGTTGATTGGGCAGGTTGTGTTGATGACAGGAAGATTACTAGTGGAGCAACATTTTTTCTTGGAGGATGTCTTGTAAGTTGGTCAAGTAAAAAACAATCAGCAGTGTCTCTGTCTATTGCCGAAGAAGAATACATAACAACTGCAGGTTGTTGCACTCAGGTTCTATGGATGAAATAGATGCTGGAAGATATACATATTCATTATGATGAACCTATAACTATCTTCTGTGATAATACCAATGAAAATAGTATTTCTAAAAATCCTGTTATGCATTTAAAAACATAGCACATTCCCATTAAATTTCATTTTCTAAGAGAGCAGGTTGTTTCTAAAGTCATTAAAATGGAATATGTTGGCACAAAGGATCATATTGTAGATGAATTTACTAAACCTTTACCTAAAATGCAATTTGAAAGTATCAGGCATCAGTTGGGGGTTTACCCTCTGTAATTTCATTTCATTCTCAAGATTGCAAGGGCTTCATTATAAAATCAGACTACACAGGTTTATTGACTATTATTGATAGGGGGAGTTGTTGCTGAAATGATACATCTTTGCAAGTGTTTTTTCTTTGCCCAGAGGGCGTATGGTTGATTCCTTTGCCATATATGTCAAAAAAGGGAGAAGAGATTTAAAGTTTGTGATGCAGGAGCATCACCAACTCATCAAGCAAGCCAGCACATCAAGCGGAGATCAGCTGGATAAACAAACCCAAAATTTTGAGGTGCTTTGGGATTGTGACGCAAGTCTTTAATGAAGCGTCGAACCTTCAAGGAAAAATTTATGAAGGAGCGCCTTTTGTATGTTGTTTCAGACCTCGAGCCATATGCTCTTGTCTGAAGTAGATAGGAGGCATTTACTTTAGTTAATGCAGGTAGATAGGATTTTAATTCCAGAATAGACAATTTAGATTTCGTGAGGGAAAACGGATATAGACACCCTCCTTTGTACATTGTAACATAAGAATAAGCAGCATTATCAAGTATTCAGGAGAGAAGAGAAATCAGAGAAAATTGTGAAGAACACCCATGTACAGATGTTGAATTAATAGAAGAAAGTTATGATTCAATTCCATGGCTGGTGTTGTTTCTCTGTGTATATTGTTCATGTGCTTATGAATGTTTGCTTTATTGATATGCATTTTCTCTGTATATGTTGTGCATGTGATTTCATGTTTCAACCTGATATCTGAAGGGGAGTTGGAATAAGTTTCAATTGTTTCTCTATCTGAGCCAGGAGATTCCTGCAAGGTGTGCAGTTGAATTCATCCGCAAGGAGTGCATTGATGAAGGCTCGGTAGTTTAACTCTTGTTCTCATTCACCCAGAAGAGGAAGTGGGTCGTTGTAGCCATGCAACGAGTGTGCAGGTTGAAGGAGAAGTCTCACTTCAGAATCTGAGTGAAGTGAAATCAGAGACTGCTGCTGTAGGAAGTGCGCAAAGTTTGAAGTATTCAACACTTAGGAAGTTGTTGAATGTTGAGCGCAAGGAGTGCTCGCAAGCTCCTCTAAAAGAATCAGAGTCAGAAAGCTCAGGAGGGGTAGCGCCTTCGTGATAATCATTACAGGGTAACATGGGATATTCGTGCTGAAGAAAGGTCAGGGAAGAGTTGCAAGCGCAGGCATTGGAAAGAAAGTTCGGAGAAGGAACACTTAGCCGTTCACGAGAAATATTCAAAGAGGAGTAATCAACATTCAGGATTTGCTGAGGGAAATAGCGAAATCCTGTCAGCCATTAGATACCAAGGAGACGCACATGGTTTAAGCGTTAGCATGCAGGGAAGGAGCTAGGGCTCATCAAGATTCGGCTCATCGGAGAATCGGAGTCTCCAGAGGCATAGAATTCTCGTAGGAAGAAATCGCGACCAACGATTTCCCGAGAATATTTGAGCCGTTGATCTCAGTGAGACACATGTCAAGAAGAAGGAGAGTCATTGGAGTTCGACTCGTCGGATAATCGAAACTTCTGGAGCCAAGAGTCTTATGCATGAATTCGCGATTAGCGAATTCCTGAGAAGGTCAGGGTCATTGACCATAGCTAGGATACGTGGCGCGAGATCCCGGAGAGTCGAGGTTCGGCATTTCGAGGTCCTCACATACAATGAAATTGCTGCAGGAGAAACCACGATTCCGCATTACCCGATAGAGTGGAACAGGTAGCAGTGACGTGGAGGATAGAGGTCACAAGTGCATCGGGGTTCGCCATCTCGGAGTTTCCCGGAGCGCAGGTTCTACGCATATAAAACCCACGAAGTCTGAAACTCCGACACGAAGCAGGCCTTGGTCTCGTGGAATGGCAGGTCATATGCGGAAGGGGCTAACCTGAAGGGGCTTGGAGCGGAGAGAGGCACCATCGTGAATCGGGGTTCGGAGATTCGTGGTGCCCGCGAAACGCGACATCGCATATGTCGATTTCCCGATAGGGAATCCCCCAACAAGAATGAAGAAGTATCGGCATTGAGGCCTATCAGGTTTTGGGGTTTTGTGTAGCACGAGGAATGTGCCCACGAGTTTAGCGATAACGCGAAATCCGATTTCCCGATAAGGCAAAAGGGAGATCGCAGAGAGAGTTCTGTGGGTATTGAGAGGTCCCGATAAGGGATCAGAAGAACCTTGAAGTTCTTCAGGCCGAGAGAATAAGAAGGTCCTGAGGGGGTGGACGTTCTATGTGGAGTGCGGTCTGCGTCAGAGTGGTATCAGAGCAGGATTTATATCTTGTTTTTGTAGCGGAGGAAGAAAATTCACCATGTCGCCCAGTAGAGAAAGACAGTCACCTAAACCTGAGGATAGGGAGGTGAGAAGAAGGGGCAGACAAGTAGCTAATCCAGAAATGGAGAGGCAGATACGAGATCTTCGAGCGAGGCTGGAAGATATGGAGGCAACGCAGAGATGCACAACTAGTGCGGGAGATTTGAGTGACTACGAAGGAGAAGTTGAAGCCGAGCCACAAGAAGAAGTTGCAGCTGAATATGCAGCCAATGAGCGGTTGATTAAAGCCATTGCCAGGATGAGTTCAAAGAAAAAAATCGACATTCCAACTTATGAAGGTAATTTGGATGCAGAAGAGCTTCTGGATTGGATTAGAGCTCTTGACACCTACTTCAATTATGAAGATATCGAAGAAGATAAAAAGGTCAGACATGTTGTCACGAAATTAAAGGGACACGCATCATTATGGTGGGACGAGCTTCAAGCAGATAGGCACTGCAAGGGCAAGCAAAAGATTAAAAACTGGGATTGAATGATAGAAAAGATGAAGGCAAATTTCATCCCAAGGGATTATCAAATCACATTGTTCAGGAGAATGAAAAACCCGAGACAGAAGTTAATGATAGTTAAGGAATATACCGAGGAATTCTACAAGCTAAATATCAGGGCAGGTCATCGGGAGAGTGATGATGAAAAAGTTGCCAGGTATATGAATGGCTTAAGATATGATATCTAGGATGAGATGAGTATGAAAAACATCATAACGGTGGAGGATGCGTATCAGATTCCATTGAAAGCTAAGGAAAATCTAAGCCGTAAGCCAACATAGCGAGGCCAAGGTAGGAGCCAGCCAAAAGGGAAGTCAGTTTCCCAAGATAGGTTTTAGAAATCTAAGGATGACTAGAAAAAGCCTCAGGCAAGAACAGAAAGAGGTGGAAGCTCACAGCGAGGCCAACACGCTGAATAGCGAGGGCAACACGCTGAACAGGGCGGAGGATATGCAGACGCTAATACAATTCCTCGTACTCGAGGTAGAGGAAGAGGCCAAGGCGGAGTCATCACATGCTATACATGTGGAAAAAATGACCATAAATCCTTTGATTGTTCGGATAAGAAGAAGGACGGAGGAGAAGCGCACATCGTCGAGGAACAAAGGCGAGACGCTGAAGCAGAAGACGCAGAAGATGGAAGGTCATTGATGATGCGTAAATTTCTCTTAACACCCGAGAAGGAGGTGGAGGACACAGTTCAGAGGAATAGACTTTTCAGAATTGCATGCAAGACCAAAGACAGGAAATGCAAAGTTATCGTGGACAGCGGTAGCACCAATAATCTTATTTCAACTGAGATGGTGGAGAAACTAGAGCTGGAGACGACTGATCACCCGAGTCCATACAAAGTTTCATGGCTACAGAAGGGACATCAGGTGAGTGTCACTAAACAGTGCTTAGTTGACATTAAAATAGGAGGATATAATGACAAGATTTTATGTGATGTCATTCCTATGGATGTTTTCCATTTACTGCTGGGAAGACCATGGAAGTATGATAGAAACGTGATCCATGATGGGAAAATGAATACGTATACCCTAGAGAAGAATGGGAGAACACATATGTTACTTCCAATAAAAGATAAGGAGGTAAAGCTGGAAGTGAACAACAAGGTACTTCTCATGAGTGGGAAGGAGCTTCTTACAAAAGTTAAGAAGAAAGAGGATCCACAATTCTTTGTGGTCAGAAAACCCAAAATCATTTTGACCAGCACAAGAGTGGATGATTTGCCGGAAGAAATTCAGGAACTACTTGAAGAGTTCGTTGATATTGTGGTAGACGAACTACCTCATTCGTTTCCACCAATGAGGAGCATAAGTCACCACATAGACCTTGTACCAGGAGCTAGTTTGCCAAATAAGGTTGTGTACAGGTCGATGCCTCAGGAGAATGAGGAGGTTAAGAAGCAGGTCCAGAAGTTATTGGACAAGGGATTGGTCATAGAAAGTTTGAGTCTGTGTGCCGTTCCAACGATACTCAGCCCAAAGAAAGATGGAGGCTGGAGAATGTGCACTAATTCCAGAGCCATTAACAAGATCACCATCAGGTATAGGTTCCCATTGCCAAGAATGGATGACTTGATGGACTATTTAAGTGGAGCCAATTTTTTTTCAAAGGTCGATTTGAAAAGAGGATACCATCAAATTCGCATGAGGGAAGGCGATGAGTGGAAGACAACCTTCAAGACCAACGAAGGGTTGTACGAATGGCTAGTCATGCCGTTTGGCTTGACGAATGTGCCAAGTACATTCATGAGGTTAATGAACGAAGTGCTGAAAGAATTCATAGGTAAGTTTGTCATTGTTTATCTAGATGGAATATTGATTTTCAGCAAAACTAAGGCAGAACATCTGAAGCATTTAGTTGCAGTAATGAAGAAGCTACAACAAGAGAAGTTGTTGATCAACATGAGGAAATCTTCATTTATGAAGACATAACTCATTTACTTGGGGTTTGTCATATCGAAAAATGAATTAAAGATGGATCCAAATAAAGTGGATGTAATAAAGAATTGGCCATCACCAAGAAATGTTTTTGAGGTGAGAAGTTTTCATGGACTGGCGAGTTTCTACAAGAAATTCATCCGAAATTTTAGCGGAATCAGCGCAACGATGATGGACACAGTCAGGAAAAGACCTAAATATTTTCATTGGACTGAAGAGGCTGAGAAAGGCTTCAATCTGTTGAAGCATAATATCACAGAGCAACTGGTGTTGGTGTTGCCGGATTTCCGAAAGACGTTCCAGGTGAAATGTGATGCGAGTGGCTTTGCCATAGGAGCGGTCTTGAGTCAGGATGACAGACCAATTGCTTATTTCAGTGAGAAGTTGAATGAGGCAAAGGAAAAATACTCCACATATGATAAAGAATTTTATACCATCATACACGCATAGAAAAAATGGAGACACTATTTGATTCCAAGGTAATTCATTTTATATAGTGATAATCATGCATTGCAGTATGTAACTCAGCAGGAGAAATTTAATCAGAGGCATGTTAAATGGGTAGAATACATGCAGAATTTTACATTTGTTATCAAACATATTTCAGGTACTGCTAACAAAGTGCGTTGATGCTTTGAGCAGGAAATGTTTGTTGTTGCAGGAGTTCAAAGTCAAGACTTTAGGCTTTGATGATCTCAGGGAGATGTACGCAGGTGATGCAGATTTTGCAGAGGCGTATGGAGCAGCTGAGAACCCAGTTCTCAGAGACAGAAGTCAATGGATAGATTACATGATCCAAGATGGATTTTTGTTCAGAGGAAATCAATTGTGTATTCCAAATTGCTCCATGAGGGAGAACTTGTTGAAAGAAAAGCACAACGGAGGCTTAGCAGGGCACTTTAGCCATGACAAAACATTCGCGAAGCTGAGCGAGTCATACTTTTGGCCAGGGATGTGGTCAGAAGTTAAAAGGTTTGTTGACAGATGTAGAATTTTCCAGCATTCTAAGGGCAGAAAGCAGAATGCAGGTCTTTATCAGCCATTTCCCATACCAGAAAGGCCATGGGAGGCGATCGGCATGGACTTCGTACTAGGATTGTCGAGGATGCAAAGAGCACATGATTCCATCTTTGTGGTAGTTGACAGGTTTTCAAAGATGGCACATTTTATTCCGTGCTAGAAGACCAGCGATGTGACTCACATCGCAAATTTATTTTTCAAGGAGGTTGTTAGACTTCATGGACTGCCAAAAAGCATAGTTTCGGACAGGGATACCAAATTCATTAGACATTTCTGGAGGACACTCCAGAAGAATATGGGAACTAACTTAATGTTTAGTTCTGCCTATCATCCACAGATAGATGGGCAGACAGAAGTGGTCAACAGAAGTCTAGGGGACTTGCTTAGGAGCTTAGTGATGGAGCACCATAGCAGCTGGGATAGCATATTGCCACAGGCAGAATTCGCCTACAATGATTCGGTGAATCGAAGCACAGGGAAAAGTCCATTTGAGATAGTATATGGTAGACATCCGAAAGGTGTTTTGGAGCTGAGGGATTCGGAACAAATAATGACTCAGAGCGCAAGCACTGAAGAATTCGCAGAAGCGATGGAAGAACTACACAGTAGGGTGAAGGAACGATTGTTGGAATCAAACCAGGAATATAAACACATAGCAGATCAGCATTGGAGACAACTTCAGTTTGAAGTTGGTGATCTAGTTCTGGAACACCTGAAGAAGGAAAGGTTCCCAAGGGGAACATACAACAAGCTGAAAATGAAGAAAATTGGGCCATGCAGATTCCTAAAGAAATTGGGAGAAAATGCTTATGAGATTGAATTGTCGGATGAGATCGGAATATCTCCGACATTCAATGTCTCAGACTTATATCCATATAAGGTTGAGGAAGAAAGAGATGGAAATAATGAACAACCAGAAATCTAGTGGCAAAAGAAGATGTTGATTGCAGAAAAGCCACAGATGGAGCGTATACTTGATAAAAGGGTGAGCAAAAAGACCAGACGAAGGGAATACTATGAGTATATGGTGAAATGGAAGAACCATCCAGTGGAAGATGCCAGCTGGGAGACAGAAGTAGTGATTTAAAAGCATGGACAGACCGTGCAGGAGCTCATGGACAGGAGCCCATGAAATTTTTCAAGCCGAGGAGTATGATGTAGGAGCATCGCCAACTCATCAAGTGAGCCAGCACATCAAGCTGAGATCAGCTGGATAAACAAACCCAAAATTTTGAGGTGCTTTGGGATTGTGACGCAAGTCTTTAATGAAGCACCAAACCTTCAAGGAAACATTTATGAAGGAGCACCTTTTGTATGTTGTTTCAGACCTCGAGCCATACGCTCTTGTCTGAAGTAGATAGGAGGCATTTACTTTAGTTAATGCAGGTAGATAGGATTTTAATTCCAGAATAGACAGTTTAGACTTTGTGAGGGAAAACAAATATAGACACCCTCCTTTGTACATTGTAACATAAGAAGAAGTAGCATTATCAAGTATTCAGGAGAGAAGAGCAATCAGAGAAAATTGTGAAGAACACCCATGTACAGATGTTGAATTAATAGAAGAAAGTTCTGATTCAATTTCATGGCTGGTGTTGTTTCTCTGTGTATATTGTTCATGTGCTTATGAAATGTTTGCTTTCCTGATATGCATTTTCTCTGTATATGTTGTGCATGTGATTTCATGTTTCAACCTAAAATCTGAAGGGGAGTTGGAATAAGTTTCAATTGTTTCTCTATCTGAGCCAGGAGATTCCTGCAAGGTGTGCAGTTGAATTCATCCACAAGGAGTGTGTTGATGAAGGCTCGGTAGTTTAACTCTTGTTCTCATTCACCCAGAAGTGGAAGTGGGTCATTGCAGCCATGCAAGGAGTGTGCAGGTTGAAGGAGAAGTCTCACTTCAGAATCTGAGTGAAGTGAAATCAGAGACTGCTGCTGCAGGAAGTGCACAGAGTCTAAAGTATTCAACACTTAGGAAGTTGTTGAATGTTGAGTGCAAGGAGTGCTCGCAAGCTCCTCTGAAAGAATCAGAGTCAGAAAGCTCAAGAGGGGTAGCACCTTCATGATAATCATTACAGGGTAACACGGGAGATTCATGACGAAGAAATCTCAAGGAAGAGTTGCAAGCGCAGGCGTTGGAAAGAAAGTTTGGAGAAGGAACACTTAGCCGTTCGCGAGAAATATTCAAAGAGGAGTAATCAACAGTCAGGATTCGTTGAGGGAAATAGTGAAATCCTATCAGTTGTTAGATACCGAGGAGACGTGCATGGTTTAAGTGTTAGCGTGCAAGGAAGGAGCTAGGGCTCATCAGGATTTGGCTCATCGGAGAATCGGAGTCTCCAGAGGCATAGAATTCTCATAGGAAGAAATCGTGACCCACGATTTCTCGAGAAGATTTGAGCCATTGATCTCAGTGAGACACGTGTCAAGAAGCAGGGGAGTCAGTGGATCTCAACTCGTCAGATAATCGAAACTTTTGGAGCCAAGAGTCTTGTGCATGAATTCGGGATTAGCGAATTCCCGAGAAGGTCAGGGTTGTTGACCACAGCTGGGATACGTGGCGCGAGATCCCGGAGAGTCGAGGTTTGGAATTTCTGGGTCCTCGCATACAATGGAATTTTGGCCGGAGAAACCGCGATTCCGCGATACCTGATAGAGTGGAATAGGAAGCGGTGACATGGAGGATAGAGGTCACACGTGCATCGGGGTTTGACATCTCAGAGTTTCTGGGAGTGCAAGTTCTACGCATATCAAGCCCGCGAAGTCTGAAACTCCGACGAGGAGCAGGATGTGGTCTCGTGGAATGGCAGGTCATATGCGGCAGGGGCTAACCTGAAGGGGCTTGGAGCGGAGAGAGGCGCCATCGCGAATCGGGGTTTGGAGATTCGTGGTGCATGTGAAACGCGACATCGCATATGCCGATTTCCCGATAGGGAAACCCCCAACAAGAACGAAGAAGTATCGGCATTGAGGCCCATCGGGTTTCAGGGTTTTGTGTAGCACGAGGAATGTGCCCACGAGTTTCGCGATAACGTGAAACCCGATTTTTCGATAAGGCAAAGGGGAGACCACGGAGAGAGTTTTGTGGGTATTGAGAGGTGCCGATAAGGGATCAGAAGAACCTTGAAGTTCTTCGGGCCGAGAGCATAAGAAGGTCCTGAGGGGGCAGACGTGCTCTGTGGAGTGCGGTCTACGTCAGTTTGCCATCAATTCCAAAGGGGGAGTTTGTTGGTCAATTTGCATAGGTTGTTGCACAGGTTTTTTCACTAATGTCAAACGTTTCGCTGAGAGTTCCTTCAGAATTTGGGAATTCAGAAATTGCAAGTTGAGAGATTCGGGAATTCGGAGATTACAAGTTGAGAGAACGGAGGCATGCTTCTCGATATACCAAAATGTGAATTCGTGATTCAATCTAGAACATTGGATCATGGAGGGTCAAGGACCGTCGATCCAAATAGAAGAAGAAATCAGATATCAAGAAACAAAGAAAGGAGGAGCTCCAACCTTTGACATCGTGATACGCAAAATGTAAAGTCTCAAAAGGCTGTGAGTCGTTGATCGGAGCGCAATTTTTTTATGAGATCACGATCGTCTGATCACGAAATACTGAAAGGGACACACATCACATGATCTATGGTTTCGAGAGTTTTTGTTGGAGTTCATAAAGACCTGATGGCCAAAGTACCAAAACCCCGACAACCATCCATATCGATGAATGATTACGTCATGTCTGTTGGATTAATCATTGGAGGGGTAATATAAGAGTCGTATATGACTGTTGATCTATCCCCGAGAATTTAACGAGAATCGTTCGATCTATATCCACCAGATCAATTGTGAAGTCGACAGATCATTTCAGGGATCGCAATTTGGAGTGTCGAAACACTACATCACTGAAACGCCGAAATGCGAAATTCCGAAATGAAGAAATGCAGAGTACAGGTGGAAAGAGGTTAGCGTTTCATTGACTGGAAAGTCAAGAGAGGAGTGCTATATCTTCTGAAATCATGATAAGATGAGGATTGTTGGATGCCAAGGACATGTGGCTAGTGATTATCATTTCGCTGATTGACAATGAAAGGAAGAAAATTCCCCAACCTTCTAACTCCCGAAGTGCGAAATGCGAAAACACCTTTTTGGCATAGGCTATGGTTACCGCCAGTGGTCGTATGAGAGGGAGGAGCTAGCATGAAGCTAAGCCCCATTTCATGGATCGCAACATCAAGAGGCAAGATTTCCTCACCTCAGGATTGTCGATATGTGAATCACAAAAGAGCCTTTTTTATTAAGCCTGTGGTCACAACCAATGGGCATATGGTTTAGCACAAATGTCTTGCCGAAGCGCTTGAGGCTTATTTCTGTTGAAAATTCAAAACTCAACGTATGCTCATTGAACGACATTGATTAAATGATGAAACAAATCGAACGATTTATGTTCTTCTTGATGCCTTAGCCAACAATAATTTCTGTAAGGTATTTGTTCAGTTATTGTAACTAATTCTTCGAAACATGAGGATTCTAATGTACACTCTGATTTTAAAAGAAATTGTGTGAGATATTGTGTGTGGGGAGTGGGGAATAATGGTGGAGCCAAAGCTCTGAAACAGTGAGAAGAAATGATGAAAACAAAGAAAATATTAAGAAGAGAATATATATGCGCAGATTGATAAATTTATGAGGTTTGGTCAAGGATGGATTTTGATATGAATCTATAAACAAAGAGGACTTAAATGTCTACTATTTGACAGAGAATATAAAGAGTTGGTTTGCAGGTTCTTAGTGACAAAGAAGGATTCCAGGGTGGTAGGGAGGAGCAAGGGGAGACTATAAAATTATCCTGTAGAAGTTGGTGCTTGTACATCTGGGATTTGTAGCTTCCATTCAGTAGGTGATGAAGAAACAGAGGTAGCAGCCTCATTGATCTGTATTATTTTTGGCACAAAATGAGATTGGAGATATAATAAATAAATGCACAGAGATATCACAGATATTCAATAATATAACAGAAATGTATCAGAGATGCAACCATAAACACAGATATACAGTAATACATGATTTATGTTAATGAAATAAATGTACAGAGACTGTAAAATACAGAGAGAAATACTCAATAGAATGGTGGTAGCTTATCTCTGAGAAGAGATGTGATGACTACTCGCATTCGCAAGAAGATGATTACAATGAGGCTCTGAAGGCCTTTTTTACAATAAACAGGAATACCAAAATTCCTAGACATCCAAAAACCTAACCCTAGGATATGAAGTGCCAAAAGTCACGTAGGCCCTGTTTGGGTAAGTTAGTACATCAACTTCCCAGGGTCATAATTGTTGCATACGATCTTTGTTTTAGGTGTATGATAGCTCATTGCAAAGGTATCATCGAGGATATTCATTGTGGGGGCTCAATCATGATTTTTTCTATTTTTGATAACCTCTATAGCGAAAAACCTTCATTTAGGCCCTCAAAATGGCCTCGGAAGTTAAAACCTGCTAAAAATATTAAATGGTCAAAATTGCCAGAAAATTGTTTTGAGCCAGTCGGAAAAGGTGAGTGGCCACTGATATCCACCTGGATCACTTATATTGGTTGTAGCTCAAATAAAATAATAATGTAAAGAGGATTTGGATCTTTCCTTTCATTCATAAGAAGAAGAGATTTTTCCCTTTTGGGTTTCCTCATGAAAAATCATTGTGTCACTGTTTTATTTATGTGATTGTATATTTATTGGTTAAATGTATTACTGCAAGTTAAATGTTAAAGGAATGATTTATTGATTAATAAGTAATCTTCTTATCAAATGAAACAAATTTTATACAACTGATTCAACCCCCCTCTCAGTTGACTTATCTCGTTCAACAACTTTGGACCAACTGGCCTTTTTTAACTCTGATTCCCTACTAGCAATGTATTTTTTATATCGAAGACACCTCCTGGGTACAAGAACATCAATGTGGGTCTCCTGAAAGATTCCACTTTGATGGGCACCTTCCCCATACCACCACCCGATGTTCCACCTACTTTTTTTGCCTCAATCAACATGATTTCCACCTCTGTCCGTGAAACCCCCACATCTCATGACCTGCGGATAATACCCGATCCAGGTGATTATATTCTCTATGGATAAAAAATGCCTTTAAGTATAGTTGAATCCAATTATCAAGCCAATCAATTGGAAACCCCTTCTACTCCCTCTCTTGGTGATTCATCTCCTGATCCGTTTCATGTCCTCTTTCCTACAGATGAGATGATCATGTCAGTTATGTCCATGGACAACACCCCATGGGATGATGGACATCATCATTCCATTGTCTTCCTTGAGAATCACACCATCGAGAGTTACCAATGGATTTCGACTCAGTTGACCGTTGTTGTCATTTCCTCTGTTCCCGAGTCAACACACGATGTGCTTTATGAAGGGAACCTTAGTAACATTTCAACCACCATTCCTCTTGACATATCCATTAAACCTGGAGTCATCGAAAATGTTCACATCGGAGCTGCATATTCCGATGATCAAGTCATCACTTATAATGCTATCTTTCAAGAATTTCGTGACATTTTCACTTGGAGCTATGAAAAGATGTCGGGTATTGATCCCGATATCGTTGTGCATGAAATTAAGACCTACCCATACGCTAAACCCATTTGGAAGAGACTTCGCCCAATCCACCCTCGTAAATCCGTTGCTATCAAGCTCGAAGTGGAAAACTTCTTAAGGTTGGATTTATCTATCCTATGGATTTAACTGATAAGGTCTCGAATCTAGTTCTGGTAAATAAAAAACAAGGCACGATCCGTGTATGTGTCAATTATACAGATATTAATAAAGCTTGTTCTAAGGACAATTACCCAACCCCCTTCATCTACCATATCGTCGACGATTGTGCCGAGAGTGAAATATTATCTTTAATGGATGGTTTCTCCGGCTATAATCAGATTAATATTTTTCCCATGGATCAACACAAGAATACTTTCCTTTGTCCTTGGGGTACCTTTGCCTACCGAAAACTGCCTTTCGGTTTAAAGAACGCTGGTGAGAATTTTCAACGCTCGATGTCTTATTCTTTTCATGATATCAATAACATCATACAACCATATCTCAATGATCTAACAATGCATTCCATGTGTCGCCAAGATCATTCGACCCATCTCCGAGCCATTTTCATTCGATGTCGTTACTATTGTATACGTTTAAACCCACACAAGTATGTTTTTTATGTGGATTCTGGCCGACTTCTGGGTTTTATTGTGTCACTTCATGGAATTAGGGTGGACCCTTTGAAGGTTGAGGATATCCTTAATCTACCCCCTCCTTCCACATTATGCCAGCTTCAAAGTTTACAAGGGAAGGCAAAATTTTTGCGTCGATTCATCCCCAATTACGCTGAGTTAACGTTAGGATTTAATCGACTATTGAAGAAGGGTTATGAGTTCGTATGGGATGAGACTGTCAACAAAGCCTTTAAATCCTTGAAAATTTCCCTAACTCGTACACCACTACTTTTCCCACCCGATTATAGTCGAGACTATTTCCTCTACCTCGTCATTGCGGACTCTACCATTTCCATGGTTTTAGTCCAAGAAGATGATTCACATGACAAACATGTAATTTATCATTTGAGTTGGAGTCTCATGACTACTGAATCCAAATACCTACATGTGGAAAAATTGGCCTTGGCAGTTGTTCAAGTTGTCCAATGTTTCCATCACTATATCCTATTACGCATGACCACTGTTATTTATGATTGCAACCCTATGAAACATATCCTTACACGCCAATTCCTAGGGGGAAATTACTCCAAATGGATAGTGATTCTCCACGAGTTCGACTTAGAGTTTGAACGTGCTAAGTCTGAGAAATCATTGGTTTTCACCGAACTGATATATGACCTTCCCTCCACTGAGACAGAAAATGTGGTAGAGGATTTATTTCCTAATGAATCCATTTTTATGATCAGTTCTGATGATGCTTGGTACGAAGATATTATCATCTATCTCCAGGATCAAACTTTATGGCCCGACCTTTCTAGAACAGACCATCATCGTATACGGTATCAAGCCTGTCAATACATAATTCTCGGTGACACTCTTTATCTTCCTGGGGTTGACTCTATTTTTAGACACTGTCTCACCTATGATGAGGATGAGAAAGATTTGAATTACTGTCACTCTAGAGCATGTGGTGGTCATATGTTTGGGTATGCCACTACCCAAAAGATCTTATGAGCAGGGTACTTCTGGACTTATTTGTTTAAAGACTGTATTACTATTGTCCAGAAGTGTCATGCTTGTCAAATGTATAATAACAAGATAATATCTCTTCCCGCTCCTTTACACCCTATAGTTTTCGTTGGTCCTTTCACAAAATGGGGCATTGACTTCATGACATGTAACCCTCACTCGACCAAGGGGAATGGATACATCATCGTAGCAAAGGATTATTTCACTAAATGGGTCGAGGCGATGCCTACATTCAATAATACCGAAAAACTTGCAACCCTATTCATATTCGATAATATCATCACTCGATTTGGAATCCTGCAAGCTATCGTCACTGATCACAGTAGCCATTTTCGAAATTTCATGATGTCCGAGCTTACAAAAAAATTGGGTCTTCAGCATGAAAACTTAACCCCCTATTACTGTTAGGTTATGAAAAAGGTATAAATATCTTCCTTTTTCCCACATTTCATGATATCATCTTGATTGACTTTTCGGTTATTTAGAAGCAAATAGAATAGAAAATGAATAATATACTCTTTAGCGTTGTTGTTGGAGATTAGATTACATAGATCCTAAACATGATTGGAATTGTCTGGTTTTATTGCAGGATTGGTTAAATATTGTCAAACCCAGAATAGCAAGGGGAATCTTGAAGATGTGCAAGCTATTGGAGGTTGAAGACTTTATGGTGCAAAGCAGTTTTAAAGATAATTGAGTTGATTATTGTAATAGTAAAGCAATCCTAAGGATCTCTCGATCCTCAGAATAGCTTAATTTACCCAGATTATTGTAACATATAAGGGGTAAATAGATCTTGAAAGGTAGTAGAAGAATTGCACTCAAGAATTGAGAATATAGAATTGCTATGTGTTAGCAGTTTTTGTAAAATGTTGTACCAACTATGAAATTAATAGAAGCTTCGAGAGATTTTACCATTTTTATATATCGAGTTTCAAATAGCAATGCTTCTAAGGACCAAGGGCCCAGTCTGAAGGAGCTACTATTTGACCTGTAATTATATCAGTTCAAATTTTGTTTTGTGATTCGATTCTCTTTTATAGTAGTTAACAAACGCATAAGTGTGTTGATGATTTCATGTCAATTGCAAGAAATAGATATTCCCTAAAGCATTAAATGATTGTTGTTCCAATTCATATTATTGAGATTTAATGTGTGTCGGTTCCTCATAATTTCACATTTGTTGTTCCTTTCATTTAGTTCACATTTGTTTTTCCTTTTTCTTAGTTTACATTTGTCGTTCCTTTTACTTAGCTTACATTTGTCGTTCCTTTTACTTAGTTTACATTTATTGTTCCATTCCGCTAGAATATAGTTGTTATTCCTTTCAATAAAATGATGATTATTGTCTCTTTTCAGTTAGATTATAGTCTCTGTTCCTTTCCATAGATAAAGTAATTCGCCTTTTTCTTTTCAGCAATTTGATTCATAATGATAGTCATTTCTGCAAGTCTTTATCTAGATTCAATTACTGCTCTTAAAATGAATTCAATAGATTAACTAGTTCATTTCCTTTTGCACAGCTTTAGATTTCAACTCTTAGAATCTTTACTGAATGTTTGAGTAACTTGATTGTTGATAAACTCAGATTTTCTTTCACTACACGATTTTAGCCTCTATGAGCTATCTCCATAGACTTTGTCGATATTCTTTGAGATAAAAGACGAATCCCGGGGTTGATAAATTAATATTAAAATAAGGTTGTTTTTAGACATCTTTAGAGCCCAACATTTTGGCACCGTTTATGGAGAAGAATGTCAAAGGTAGCATAGATTGTGCCTCTGGAGGATGAGGTATTGAAGACGGAAGGTAAGAACCTATGCAGGTAATAAGTAAGATTCTTATACTAGTGCCTACTTTCAGCTGACGCATTAAGAGGTTGCATAGGTGTTTTTTTCCTTTTTTTAATTTTTCCTTTTTGTTGTGTGAAGTGTGTATGACTAAGAAGAAAGATCTTGAAAATCCCAAACCTCCACCAAAAATTTCCAAAGCCCAGGGCTCGGTGCTCCCTAGAAGAAGAACTTTCATAGACGACAACATCTAAAAAGCAGAATCTCAAGCTTCGATTGGACCTAGAAAAGGATCTACCCGAATCCCTCAGGTGGAAGCATCACCAACTGCAGCCCATGCCGAGATTCATAGAAAAACTGAAGGGATTGAGCTAAGATTTCAGAGCACAGATATTCCACTCCTCAACCCTTTAGGAGAGGGAAACTCTTGTAATTTGGAGGAAGGAGAAGGAGAAACTAGTGGGATAACTAAAAGAGACCCACCACCCAATCCTGAATCTCTCGTGAAAGAAGAAGGCATACCTGAAATCCCAGATAAAGGGAGTGTAATCAAATCCCCTAGAGGATCAGATAACCAATCAATTCAAATAAAATATCTGGATTAAGAAATCCCTAAAGATTTCTGGCATATTTTTGATCAAATGGCACAACCAAATCGACAACGTCCCTAGACTTCCACTTTGGAATATCTGATAGTTGATCCAATCACCAATGCCCCCATGAAGGTTATTCCCCTACAAAACCCGCCAACCTTTCATGGATTAATCTCAGAAGACTCGGATGCATTCTTATTTGAATTTGATGTCCTATGTAGAGAGTATGATTACAGCTCTGAACCCCCAAAATTAAAATTGTTCCCCTCCACTTTGAAAGGAGAAGCTCTACATTGGTTCATGGGATTAGGGGGAGGAACTATAAACTCATGGGATGATATGAATCAATCCTTCTTGACGAAATATCAGGATTATTGTAGAACCAGAGACTTAAAATATGAAATCTTTCAAATGAATGCAAAAGAAAATGAATCATTAGAAGAATATGAAGAGAGATTTCAATATAATTTACAAAGATCACCCTATGGCACGCTACCAGGGGAAGTACTTAAGGAAACTATGATTAAATGTATGAAAAATGAATGGGTAGAAATGTTGAATTTAATGGGGAAAGGTGACATTTATCAATAAACTTATGATGAAATTGTCCTATTGTGCATCAGGTGCTCAAGAGGAAGTTCACAGACCATATCAGGGATGCGTACCCCCCTCACCAGAAATAGTAATATTACCAGTCGGGGTGTTGCTCGAGCTGAAGTTGGTAATCTCTTAGAAAAATTTAAAATAGACATTCGGAGCACTTTGACTACACAATTGGATGTGTTGCAGGCCAAGTAGAAAAAAATAGAAGAAGAACAAACATTAGCCATATTTTTCCACAGGTGCAGAAGAAAACACGGTCCAAGGGATTGCCCTTTGGACGCGGTACGGGTTTGTTCTATCTGCACCAAGGATCATGACATAGAACAATTCCCATCACTTCCTGGACTGAAATTTGTCTTTAGGGAAGCAAAAGAAGAAACAAAACCATTATATCTGATGACTCAGCATCATCAATGGCAGAATCAGCCTCCAAATACATTGCAGGACCCTTCCTCTTTCTTCTCCAGACAGTATAACCAAAAGCAAGCTCCTGGTAGCACATGGCAGGGTTAGCCATTTACTAATCAAAACTGGCAACCCCAACAATACCCACCTGCAAATCCCACTTGGAAAAACTAGCCCGCTGCAATTCCTGCTTGGCAGGATCAGCCAACTGCAACTTCTACTTGGACTAACTCACAATATCCCACCTCATCCTGGAAAAACTCAAATAACAACATTTACCTTTCACAGTGGCCCAACATGACTACCCAAAACCCAAATTGGAATCAGAATTGGCAGCAGCCAGTGGGGATAAACAATCAACCCATGGGGATGGCCCCTCAAACTCAGCCTACGTTACAAGCCCCATTTCAATTGTCCCAAAATCCACAATCCCAATTCTTCCCTCAACTACCAGCCCAACCTCACCCAAATCTAAATAACAGACTGGCTCAGCTAGTCCAGATTATGGAAAATGGAGGAGAGATCAGCTCAGTAGGGTGCAACAAACTAAGATTAAAGTCGAGACAAATAATCTCTCTTGAAGAAAATAACGTTTTTCAAGGGCAGGAGAGTGAAAAACAACCAACGATAACACATTCGACTGTGGTAATAACAGAACAAATTGAGCAAGGGGGAAACATAGTCGAATCACAAGATCCTAATAAGGGTGCAATACCCTCCCCTCTGTTCCCCGAAAGATTGATGATAGAAAAACCAACCATATATCCCAATTTTGACCTTGTAGGGGAACTCAAGAATTTATATATCAAGATTCCACTCCTGCAAGATCTTCAAAACATCCCAATCTATGCAAAAACAATCAAGGAGATATTTGGGATAAAACCCATCAGAAAAATTAAAAATCCATCATCAACAGTCTGCATGGTAGGAGCCTTGTCTCAACTAACTTTAGGTAGACAAGAACCAGTTAAATATGCAGATTCGGGGAATCCCATAGTGACAGTTCAGATCCAAGGCTGCTCTTTTCCCAATACACTAGTTGATTTGGGAGCAACCATCAACATCATAACTATGGAAACCTGCGATACCTTGGTTTTTAACTCCTTCGAACTTACGTCAATAATGCTGCAGTTGGCAGATCGATCGGTAGTTCGACCAGTTGGCACATTACATGATATAGCCATCTTTTTCGACTCTTAGGAATATACGACGAACTTCCTCATCATCAATCCAAGAGGTGGACTTGGAGGGCATCCATTGATACTGGGCAGGCCATGGCTTGCAACAGCAGATGTGTACATAGGATGTCGAACAGGAAATATGACAATCACTAGAGGGGGTATCACGAAGAACCTCATTTTATATCCTCCTGCTAAACCAAGTCCAACTTTTGTATATCCACAATTTCCACCACCACGATACCTAGAGAGGGATTTACGAGCCCCTCTTACACAGGAAGAATCCCTCAAACTTAAAAACCATCTAAAGGATGACATAATCAGTGGGTTTATCAATAATCCGACCACCATGAGCAACCTGACCTACCAGATGCTCCAAGTTGTTCTAGACTGTGAAGCACAGGGGGACCTGCTGGAAGATTTAATGAAACAACAAATCCCAACTACAGCCGTTCATAATAGCAAACTCGTTGAGATTGCACCCAGCAGGCCTCTAAACATCAATGCCAATTTAGATGAACAACAACAACAAAAGCTAATTTATGTCCTCTCCAAATACCAGCAAGCTTTTGCATGGGAATATTCTGATATGAAAGGTATTGATCCGCAACTCTGTACACACCACATTTATGTTGAAAAAGATGCCCGGCCTATCTGACAGCCACAGAGAAGATTAAATCCTGACCTCAGGGATATCGTTAAAGAGGAATTACAAAAACTGTTGGACATAGATTTTATATATCCCATCTTAGATAGTCGGTGGGTTTCCCCATTAGTGATCGTCCCAAAGAAAAATGGGAAATGGCGCATTTGTGTTGACTACAAGGAACATAACAAAGCCACTCAAAAAGACCACTTCCCTTTGCCTTTCATTGACCAGGTCCTAAATACTTTGGTAGGAAATAAATTCTTTTCTTTCCTAGACGGTTTTAGTGGGTACAATCAAATTTAGATTGCCCCAGAAGATCAAGATAAAGCTACATTCACATGTCCCTGGCACACTTTTGCATACAGAGTATTACCCTTTGGACTTTGTAACACTCCAACCACTTTTCAAAGGGCCATTCTGAGCATATTCAACGATCTGATCAGTGAAGGACTTGAAGTCTATATGGATGATTTCACTCCTTATGGTGATGACTTCAATCAAGAACTGAATAACCTGGAGAAAATACTAGAGTGATGCATTACGACCAGGTTATGTTTAAGCCATGAAAAGTGTCACATGATGATGACAGAAGGTGTGGTACTATGACATTATATCTCTACAGATGGAATTAGGGTAGACCCAACAAAGATAGAGGTAATCCTTAATCTACCTACAATACACACAAACTGAGGTACATAGTTTCCTTGGCATTTCAGGATACTATCATAGGTTTATTGAAAATTTTGAAAGAATCATTGCACCTTTACATGCTTTGACTGGTAATGTAGAATTTCAGTGATCTGACAAGTGTGATGTGGCATTTGAAGAACTCAAAAAGTTGATCTCAACAACACCGGTGTCAAGGGGGGCAAATTGGAAAATACCATTTCACATCTCCACCAATGCATCAGATATTTCCATTGGCACTGTCCTCGGACAGGAGGAGGAGAAGAAACCTTATGCCATTTATTTTATTAGTAAGAATCTTAATCTAGCTGAACTTAATTATACAGTAACAGAGAAAGAGTTTTTATCTATTATACATGCCATCAATAAATTCTATCATTATATAATAGGCTATACAATCATTCTGTATATTGATCATTCTTCTATCAGATATCTAGCTAATAAACCAATTACTAATGGATGGGTCACTTGATGGTTTTTATTATTGCAGGAATTTGATATCACCATCAAAGATCGACCCGGGAGAGAAAACATTGTCGCAAACTTCCTATCCCGCATACCCAAAATAGATGACTCCTTAACAGTCGAAGACCGATTTCTAGATGAGAATTTGTTTGTCGTTACTACAAAGCCACCTTGGTATGCTGACGTGGAAAATTACCTGGTAGCAGGAAGATTACCGACACATATTTCATGAAAGGAAAAAAAATTGGTCATCCAGCGTAGCGCACGATTCACCTGGATCAACGGATATCTCTTCCATATAGGAGTTGATCTCCAGATCTAGAAATGTGTACAAGATGACAAAATCTATGACATATTAAAAGATGGACATGATGAGCCCTGTGGTGGGCATTTTACAGACTGTAGGACTGGACACAAAATTCTGCAGGTGGGCTATTATTGGCTCTCAATATTCAGATATGCAACAAAATACGTCCAAACCTGCGATAGTTGTCAATGAATGGGAAAACCAGGATAGGCTGATGAAATGCCTTTGAAATCAAAAGTAGTTGCGGAACCATTTGAGAGATGGGCACTAGACTTCATTGGGCCCTTCAACCCAAGGTCAAATCAGAAGGCCTATATTCTAGTCACAATGAACTACATGACTAAATGGGTAGAGGTAGAAGCCTTGCCAAATGCAATAGAAGAGGTAGTCATCAAATTTATTTTCAAATTATTCGTATGCTATGGACTACCAAGAGAGGTAATTACTGATGGGGGGTCACAATTTACAGCTCATAGAATCACCACCACCCTGGATAATTATCATATCAAAAACAGAATTACTTCTCTGTACCATCCACAAGCAAATGGAAAAGTGGAAAGCACTAACAAAGTCTTGGAGGCAATCCTGACAAAGACTGTCTCAACAAACAGATAGAATTGGGCTTCTGAGCTCCCAAATGCCTTATGGGCTTACCGCACAACATGGCATAATACCACTGGCTACTCTCCTTACCATTTAGTCTATGGAAAAGAACCCATCTTCCCAATCAAGTTTGAAATCAAGACTCTAAGGATGGCCTAGGAAATTGGATTGGATCTTACAAAAGTACATAAACAATGCCTTCAACAACTCAACGAATTGGATGAAGCACGCCTGTCTGTTGTAGAGCGCACAACCGTTATTCAGAAACAAAGAATGACCTTACACGATAAGCATATAAAAAAAATTTATTTAAAAAAGGAGATTGGGTGCTCCTTTATGATACTAGATTTCAGGATTTTCCAGGAAAATTACAGACACGGTGGCTAGGACCATACAAAATTAGTGAATTCCATGATAATGGCACAGTCACGTTAAGCACCATCGACGGGTCTGGATCTCCATTTCGGGTCAATGCACACTGGCTACGACTCTATCATCAGCCGCCCTCAAAAGAATCTTTCTACCAAGAGGTAAGTAAGGACCCTACCATTCAAGTTTTGGTTGGCTGGGAAGGTAATCCAGCCACCCCAACTCCATAAATGTTGAAATCTGTTGACACTGTACATACTGTATATAATTTTGTTTTCTGTAGATTTTATTTAGTTTTTTGTTATTTTCGACAGTCATTTGAGAAAGTCAAAACTAGGGAGGATAATTGTGATGAAATCAATTAGCACTCTTTTTTTGTTCCAAACTCTCGCTTCATCTCATTATCGATACCCTGTCTTCCGTAGAGAAATGAATGTGCCATGATTCAGCAACAACAATTGGGCAACTATAATGAAATTTATAACATTAACAAACCATCCATTACTTAATTTTGAAATAAACCAACTCATAAATGAATTCAGTTGATGAGGAATCAACCTTGAATTCAAGCAAAATACATTACCAGGTTTCTACAAATTCAGATGGTTAAGAACGAAACAATTGATGTTCCTTTTGCGCGCCTGCTATTCCTTTGAATGGAATAAATTGTTGTTCCTTTTGTGTGCCTACTGTTCCTTTGAACGGAACAATTGTTGTTCCTTTTGCGTGCCTATGCACCTGTTGTTCCTTTGAATGGAACAATTGTTGTTCCTTTTTGCACACCTATTGTTCATTTTGTCGTTCATTCCTTGCTGATAAAGCGCTAAACCTTTCCTTTGGGGTACAACTTTCACCAAATAATTTTCACCAGCATTATTTCTAACGATCTATCATTATTTTTTGGACTATCTCCCATACCTTATAAAATTTCTTTTTGGATCACTTCCTTCGAAATATCTTAAACCTTGTTCATAACCTGTAACCACCATAATTCGTTTCTTTTCCATTATACATTACACTTAATGATACCTCGTGTTTATAATTAATAAGGAATTTGCGACACACTTTTACTTGGCATCCTTACACTTATTTATGCCATCCCTTACTCTTAAGGAGTAGATGATCCTCCCTTCATACACTCAAAATAAATAAATAAAATTTCTTTCTTTTTCCACAAGGAATAGGGGGTCTCATCACGAGCCAACCTACCACGATCATAGGAAAATAACCTAAGTGACATTCCCACTATGGATATTGTTAAAGCTCTATAAATTTCCTAGAGGTTGTTAGAAAAGAAGAAATCTATGGGAGGTAACTTTATCCAACCACTTCGAAGCTGGGATCTAGCCCTACCAACTTTAGAGAGGGATCTCTCTGTATGATTTAGATATGTTTCAAATTTAAAATATTAGGCTAGGTAAATAAAATATGTTGGTTTTCTTGTTGTAGTGTTCGTTGGGTTGGCTGAGAGAGTTTACACATCCATGGGCTATGGGGTCTGTACCATGAAAATAAAAATCTAAGCCAAAAAACAAAGGAACCTTTCACAAGGCGAGATAATGTAATCGTTGGATTCTTTTAGCAGCATAAATGAGGAAATAGTAGAAAAGGTGAGAATGTCAATTACAACAAAGAAGCAGTTAAGAATTTCTTTATCATAAAATCAGAAGATGAAAGACTAAAATATTTCAAAGTGAGAAACAGGGTATACAAAGATAAATCCTGCAACATTCATTACTTTCAAAGATTAGATTTAGCAACCAATGTGATAACTAAACGAGAATAACATTAAAATTAGAAAGAAAAACATCACCAGTGAATACACGCAAGAATCCTGTAAAAATGTCTCTCTGTATTAATGGAAGATCTCTTGAAAAATATTACAGTATGATAGCTCGCAGGGCATAAAGATCAACCCTCAATACTTCAAAAAGTGAAGTATTTATAACCCAAAATTACAAACGATCCTATCATTAAAGATCAGGACGTGGTAAATCTATTTTTAGCCTAACTAACTTAACAAATTACAAGAATCTAGGAAACTGTTGGATGAAGTGTCGCAATTGCATGTTGTTTTCTGGGTGAACCATTGGTGAGGCCTATGCACGACCTCATCTGACCGGATAGCTGACTGGGCTAGGACAACTCATCTACTACTCGATCAAGTCACAAAGCTCTTCCCATTGAAGATGACTAGGAATGTTGACTTTGAGTAGCCTTCGGTAGACTTCATCCATTTCTGTGTACTTGGCGAAAGTAGGCTTGGTGATGAAGATGTACCGGATCTCATGTTGAATGCTAATATCCAAATGAAGTGCATCTAGGAATGCCTTTCCAGTGATGTTTCCTTGAATCCCTAAAAACTTTGAACTATCCTTAGCCACATCGGCCAGTCTCTTTTTGTAGTCTAGGAGTGTCATCAGTTTGTCGTTTATCACCTTCAGACCAGGAAGACCTTTCTTCTGTAGAGCCTCAATCTTGCTGAAAAACTTTTGTACCCCTAGGTCCATGGCCTGAAACTTTTCTTCTAGTTGTAGCATCATTCCTCTCTTGGTCAAGACTCTTTTGACCTCAAGGATGGTCTCTGTTCTATCCTCAATTCTCAGCTCTTCCAGCTCCTCTCTGGTTTTACAATTCAAGAATTTGATGATTTCATTAGCCTATGTGGGCATCTCTCCCAGTTATGATCTGATCTTCTCGATGGCTTGTTTACTTCTCTGCACCAATTCATTCTGCTCAAACATAATCTGTATCATTGGCCATATTTCATTCATAGACTTGGTGATGTTTGTCCAGACACTTTCTTTGACTTCGGCCAGTGTTTTACCTGCCATTGTTTGCTTCCAAAGCTATTGTAACTCTTGTTTGAGCTGGTCTGACACCTATTTTTCCTTGGAGAAGCTAGTTTGATAAGAGGATTTGAGTTCCTGAAGGTTCTCAATCTCCTTTTTGAGCCTGCTAATCTCTGTCTCCTGCAAGTTCATCTCTTCCATAGATTTGGCGAATTCAACCATCTTTTCCATAGACATCAGTGGATTTGCTGATGGGACTTCTGCTAGTGATGTTGTGCTCACTCATGAGAGTGGCACTACACTCAACAGAATAACTTCCATGGGTTTCAACTGTTCTTTCGCTTTCACTAGCTTCTCCATCCCAGTTTCCATTTCCTTCAGTTGTGCATTCTACTCCATGATTAACTTAAGCATCTCATATTTTTCTCCTTCTGTCTCTGCTATTTCCTTTGCCTGTGAGTCTACTATTGGTGGCAGCTTCAATTGTTTTCTCAAAGACGCTATGTCTGCATTTTTATTCTTGATCATATCCTCGACTTCTTTCACATTCGAGGGATCATACCCGATCTTGAGGACCAGTTCCTCCAATGTCTTGATCCTGTTGTCCTTGGCAAAGGATGATATCTTCTCCAATTTCAACTATGTCTGGACATTGTTCAGAGACACTTGTAACCTGGAGGCAGTAGTAGAAGCATGTGCCAATGTGGAGAAAACCATTTCTCCAGTTTTCCTATGCAGATCCATTTGATCGGAAGGATGCACGTCTTTGGTCTGGAATTCAAAGGTTTCCCTCTTATAGTCGGTGATTACCTTTGGGTCTAACACCTGTGCTTGGAGAAAATCCATGTGCATTTTTCCCTTCTCCATGTCGAACACCGATAGCATCCTGTGTTGTGCAGTTGATGTTTTCTTCCATAATTGGGCATATGTGCTGTTGGTCAGAGTTTGATACTTTTTCTTGATCAAGTCATATTTCTCAAAGATGCTCAGCTTTAGTCCTGTCTTGCCTGGCTGGTTGATTGGTGGAGTATCTGTAGTCTTCTTTGGTAGCATAGTGGTTATAATCTGCTTGTTTCTTGTGTTGAGGAGTGACCGATCGACCCTTGTCACTGTAGTGGATGGAATTTCCTTTTCTCCAGCCGGGTTAGGAGCTGGACTGGTTTTGGGCCTCTTGGTATGTAGTCAAAATTCTTCTAATGACACTTCAGTGATAGGAGGTGACGGATCCTACCTAGGCCTTTTCTCCTTCAGAGCCTATGGTGTGGTTTTCTGTGATACAATGACCGAGGGGTCCTGTTGTTCTATTTCAACCAAAGTGTTTGGTTCCCATCTTGTTTGGTTTGCAAATTTCTCTATCTCGGGCCTAGATTCGTGGACATACGAGATATTCTTGTTTTTTATCCTCATCTCTGAAATGATCCCGCACGGATCATAGTGCCATGTGAAACTCATGAAGAATTTCATTTCCTTCAGCAGCTTGTCTGCTTCCTCCCCGACACCTCGATTGTT
This sequence comes from Picea engelmannii, assembly GCA_009831015.1. Taxonomy (NCBI): domain Eukaryota; kingdom Viridiplantae; phylum Streptophyta; class Pinopsida; order Pinales; family Pinaceae; genus Picea; species Picea engelmannii. The sequence continues at coordinate 252,971 of ML791562.1, read as the reverse complement.
GCAGATGAAATACCCAGTATGCCCTTTGATTCTGAGTTGTTACTTTTTATTTAAAGAGACAAAGTGAATATCATCCGAGTTTATCATCTACCTTATGTATTCCAAAGAAATAATTATGACAGGTAAGTATTTGGGTAGTTTATATGGGGCCAACTCACACCCATAGACTCTAATCTCAATGTGATTTTGGTACAGGTACCAATCACTAGTCTTTGTATGATCTGAGAGATGTAGGATCCTCTGAACTTCATCATTAATCCTGGGTTTGGGTATGTCACTGAGCATACTCACCACTGGGTGGTAGAATTGATCGATGAACTGCTTGAAACTAAATTCTGTGGAGTTATGCCTGAGCAGGGAAGTCCATGTGGTTACTACTTGGGGTTTGCCATCTCTGTCCATCTTCTGCATGGAAAAAGAAAATTTGTCTGCTTGGAAGAAAACGAACAGGTATGCCAGTATTGAAGAATAATGGAACATGCCTTCTGTGGAAAAATTAACAAATTGCTCGTGAATATTGTTCGCCAGGAATGTGATGAAGTTGAACTGTGTAGTAGGCTTCTCATCGGTGGAGAAAATAGACAAAATTCCCAGAATGGGTTCATCTACCCATTGATCTAAATAATAACCCAACAAGGCGCATAGGGATGTGATAACCTGGTTTCCTTTGGTTGAGAACATGGAGGAAGGATAAGGGGGATTTGTAGCGGGAAGCTGAGTGGATTATGGAAGAAAAAGCTCAAATATTTGAGCTCTTTGAGGAAAATTCATCTTCTGGTATAACTCTGTAAGGATTTCAAGGTTAAAAGGTGATGCAGAGTCGGCTCGGGATATTTGCATCATTTGGTCGATGGTTTCTAGCGTGATGAGGAAGAGAACTTCCCTGGTAGAGGATACGATGGCTCTTTTCTCGGGAATATATTGGGCTTGGCACTTGAGGGTGAACTTTGGGAAATGGTGAATCTGGGGGAAGAGATACAGGGGTAGGTTGGACTCCCAGAGTCCAATTTCGTCACTCTGGTCCAAGAAAACTTCTTTAAGCCATGATTGAAGGTCTGCAAAGTCGAAATCACACTTAGTGTATGCAATTAAGTAGTCTTTATCGACCAATGGAATCCTGCCGAGATCGACAGAAGGAGGGAGAAACAGATTCTCCTCTCCTTCTGTTTGTTTTGATTTTGGCGCCATTATTGTAACAATACCTGCAAATAAAACAATATTAGCAGTGGTGACTGTAGATGGGAGCGACTGACTGTAACGGAGAAGAAAACAGGGTAAATTATTTGGTGCGATGAGTGGGTAAATGGTGAAGGAATGAAGAGTGGGGGTAATTTTGAGTAAATGGGTATCCGTTGGGCGCAGGGGACAGGTCAGTTGGTTAACGGATAAGTTATCCAGTAATAAATGGCCAACGGGTCTTTTAGAATGTGAGATGGTAGGTGACAATGACTGAGGGATATGGATGGGTGATGTGGCAGTTATCGATTGGGGGAAAAAATCATGGTGAGGGGACTTTCCATGAATGAATGAGGGAGAAGTACTGATGGAGTTATGGGATGTGACTTTCTGGGAAGGTGTATGATGACATCATGAGGCGACGAGGTATGTCAGACAGTAGGAGGTGGTGGGACTCGAGACCAGTATATTTATGCCACGTATTGATAGGGGGCCCACCAGAGTCAAATTCCATTCTGGACCCCCCCCCCACCGTTAAAAGTAGATCAGTCGGGGGGGTCCAAAAAATACCTTGGGTCGTCGATCTGCGCACTTTCCTTTGGACCGCAGATCTGTGTGTACTCCTTAACACACATTCTGGACCCCCCCTCCACTAAAGGTAGAATGGACGGGGGGGTCCAGAATTCAATACAGACCATAGATCTAAGCACCGAAACTTGGGTCGTCTAGATGTGCGCATGCATTATCGGTGATTCCGGACCCCCTCCCCCACTTCATTAAAGGTAGAACGGTCGGGGGGGGGGTCCGGAAAAGTTTGTCCATCGTCGATCTAGGTGCGATCTTCTGAGCCGTTGATACATGAGCAGTGCATAAATGTGGGCATGAAAGCATATGCGCCCTGAAAAACTTAGGATAAGAGCATATCATGGGTTTTTCCCAAGCTTTTACATATTTACATCATCAAGGGATTAGGCAAAAAACTTTTCGAGCATTCGAAACATGGTCCAACATTGATCATTGAGCTGGTTTTATTGAAGTAAAGAAAACTAGTCTATGTTCTAACCTAACTTCCTAGGACAATTAGCCCAGATTAAACTGTTGGGCTAAGAACTTACTCTACCCTGGGGCTATCTGACCAAGATTAGACAGTATAGCCAGATTTATTCACTAACTAACCTAGATCACTTGGCTAAGATTAAATAGTTTATCCAAGCTTATTCACTATTCCTATCAACATCAATTTAAAAGAACTTGGCCATGCTTGAAAGGTATGGACCAAGTCACTGTTATTGCATGGGGCTCTTATTGAAATTCTTTTATGCCCTCTTTTCTTTTTCTTTTTCTTTCTTTTCTTTTTTCTTTTTCTTTTTCTTTCTTTTCTTTTTTCTTTTTCTGTCTTTTCTTTTTATTTTTCTTTTTCTTTCTCTTATCAAATTATTTGTTGAATGAAAAATCATTTGACAAACAAAAACACTAGAGAGATAACATTCCAGTCACCAGGTGATGCTATAAATTATAGGGTGATAACAACTACCACACTAGGGAAATGGCCTTTGACATTCTCTTTTGTCAAAGTACAAGAGGTCTCATCATGAGATGACTTGTTCACTTAAGTTACACTCTAGTGAATGGCATTATCATCATCTAGATACCAAACCAGGATAATGGTCTTTTTTGAAAAAACTTAAAAACTTTCAAATATATATATATATATATATATATATATATATATATATATATATATATATATAATAATCAATAAAATTTCTTTCTTTTTCCACAAAGAATAGGGGGTCTCATCACGAGCCAACCTACCACAATCATAGGATAATAACCTAAGTGACATTCCCACTATGTCTACCACAACAGGGCAATGGCTTTTGACATTTTCTAGTCAAAGGACAAGGGGTGTCATCACGAGCCATCTTGTTCACCTAGGTTACAATCTAGTGAGTGGCATTATCACTATGGCTACCAAACCAGGATAATGGTCTTTTTGGAAAAGATGATTCAAACAAGTATCAAGGATACATGCTCATCTCAAGGTTAAAAGGAAACCCTGTCGAGGCTATGGATGCCTGCTGGCAACAGTGGCTCTGCGTGTGGTATGGAAGTTACCATAAATGCCAAGTTTTTGCATCTCTCTAGATTTATTTCACTCAATAACGAGGCTATCATTTTGGTGGTATTCAATGACACGGAAAAGTAACAACATTGTGATATGTGGGATATTATTTAACTGAAAAGATTTAATTTATTCGGCACATGTATCCTTAAAGCATTCTTTTGAGTATCAGTATTTTCAATTCCACAAAAGCGGATTAACATTTAATGATTATCGTTAAATATGTTGTTTGAACATAAATCATTAATCCCCATTGGCAGCCAAAGTACAATCATTACTTCTCACCATCAATACCTATAATCATTACTCTTCCCTACGCTGATGGTCGAGGTTGACCTTTCTATTAATGAGGGGAGTGGACGCTCGACATGCTTCTCAATACAGATAGTAATGATTGTAATAAATAGCTTCATTTGTATACATTTGTTGTCTCTAATATTTTCTATTCTTGGTAATTTTTCCTCCAAGCTGGTCTAACCACGTCTGCTACCAGGAACAATAGTCGTCCATATTTTCTCACAAAATGGGTGGTACAGGTGTGTGCAGGGAACAAAATTTACTAAATATTACAAAGCAAGCAAGAGACATCCTCCATCAACTGGGGTGGAAGGAGTACTTCAACCGACTGGAAGGATATGACACGAATGTCATGCTTGAATTCTTTCAGAATCTCTAGGGGGGAAACTCTATGGTGCGGGGCATACAAATCTCACTCACCCCGGAAATCTTAGCAGAGGTCACAGGCCTCTCTGACACAGGCATTCAGTCGACAGGAAGATACACAGCATTGAAGGAAGCTGTGGAAACTTTCACAGACCCTAGGGAAGAATTGGATAAGAAAGGAAAGGGACTCAATCCTAGTACCCTCAGAGAACCATGGAAGGAACTTGTAGGGATAATTCAGCGGTACATCACTTGTGATGGACGATATGACATAATTCGACCTCGCCACCTCAAATTGCTGGAATCTTTAAAACAACAGTTAGTACTTAATTTACCTTTCTTTTTTAGTGCCATATTACATGAGGTTGCCCTAAGAACACAAAAATCCAAGGACCTTGTTACTTTTATCAGCCACCATAGATTAGTTAAACTAATAACAAATAAAGCACTGAGTTAAACTCAATTGACCTAGGATAACCTGTTTGAGGCCAATATACCTCCACAACTAGAGCAACCTGAATTATTCCATGAAGAACCACCACAGTAAATCAAATATTGATAGGTAGAGGAGACTGCTACCCAAAGAGAAATCCCATCTCGTCAATATGAAGCTGAGGTAGACCCTGCCCAAATCATAGAGACCCAGACCTCACAAACACGGGCATTAACGAAAAAAGAGGAAGAGAGAAACAACTTCCCCTACAACCATCATTCAGACAAGGAGAAGAAGTAGATGAATCCAGGAAACAACTGAAGCAATTTAGGATACAAAAAAATAGCTTGAAGAACTTCATAATTCTATAGAATAGTATCCACGTGAGAATGCTCAAGGAATTAGACAAGAAGAACATACCTCACAAAGGAATGATTAGGAAGACACCCAGCTGACATTAGATCACCTAACAGAACAATTTATGAAGAGATATGAGGTAGAAATAGCTCAAGTTTTGGGAAGCTTGGGAACCTTAATTGACAGAGGCACAAACAATCCAGAAAAATGCTGAGAACAACCCTCCTCTTCAAAACTAGTTGAAGATTTTCCTGATATTGAAATGTCTTTTCCTAAGGATAGATCACAGGAAGAACCCCATTTTGAAACAAGAAGCCCTATTGGACAGACAAAATAGTTGGAAGGAACAGAGGAACAACCATCTACTGGAAAGAATGAAGAAATCCTTGAGACCTCTCATAAACAAAAATCAATGAAGAGACATAAGAAAATTAGAAAGTTAAAAAAAGAAAATAAACTATTGAAGAAAAAGGCTAAGAAGGTTGAAGTATTAAAGCATACGGTAGTTAAACTCAAGGGAATTATTAAGGATTTGAGGAAACAGTTATAATAGGAAGATAAGGCCCACAGAAGAAAGAATAACAAAAGGGCCAGAATACAAGGAAGAAACCCTCTTCCTAAAGAAGCAGTCAGTACAAATTCTATAGGGATACAAACATACCTTGAAGAAATAGTAGTGGAAGAAACAATAGCTCAGAATGAGGAAGCACCTCCTTTAGAAACACAGGAAAATATGACATCTATAGAAGCAATTGATGTTGAGGTGCGGACAGACACCCCGATATTAGAGGAAATATCTCAACTCCTTGAGGAGAATTCTACCTTCAAGAGATTGGAGGAAGAATTGATGCAGTCTCAACAAACCCTGGTTTAAAACAGAAATGAGTTGCTGACTATGGAAGAACACCAAGCACTCTAGTCCCAGAAACAGAGTGTTATTGTGGACAGGTTGGAAGCAGACCTTACACAGGTCCAGCAAGAATTAACTCAATCCAGGGAAGAGATGGGTGCTATGGAAGAATATCGAGCATCCCAATCTCAAGCACATGGTGTCACCATCGATAGACTAAAGGCAGAGCTGGGACAAGCCCATCAAGCATTGGATCAACACCAAGATGAAATGGTAACTAGGAATGAATATCAAAATATTGTTAAAGAATTGAAGTACATGACAACAACAAAGGGTGAGAACTATGCTGTGCTCACCAGAGCCCAAGGGAAGATAAAAAAGATGCAAACCCAATTAGAAAATGATTTTGAGAAAATCAAGGAAATCTATGATGTCTACTCTGATGCTATTAATTGCAGAGCCCATGCCGCCAATTACACTTTATTCTTGTTGGAACGATATTTGTTATTGAGAGTGAAGGCCATCAGAGAGGGAAAACCTATTTATTTTTCCAATGTACCTTATTTTATTTCATGTTTCAGAGAGCGGGATGAAAAGCTACAATACTTTTTGTGTGAATTGTACTTTCATAATTTCATTTTGGAAGAAAAAAAGGAAGATAACCCTGGTCCATTCATATGTGATATACAGTTTCATGCATTTCTGTCATTTACTCAGAATCAAGTCATATGGGGTAAATCTCAACAAACCTTCCTAAAAAGGGAAGCTGGGCTAGATCTCTGGGTTCGGGGGGAACCTCCAAATTCCTTTCCAGCCATTATGCGACATAAAACCTTTATGAAAATAAAAGGGGTCGTAGACTCCTTGGCCCCCATCCATCTACAGGTATAGGAATTTCTTTGCAACTACCTTCAGAATAGAGAGGTATTCTAGATGGCTCCAAGAGGAAGGGCCTGCTTGGATTGGGTGCAGATATAATCCCTCTATCATCTGGTTCCCTCCAGAAAGTTACCAAAAATATTATCAAATTAACAAGAAGAGGGAGGATGCTGCTTTTGGAGAACTCAAAAGAAGCAATGGGTTCAGAAGGCCTAGTGAACCAACCTTTCCATCTTACAACATTACTGCCTTACATGTAAAATCTCATCTTGCATGAGGACATGCAAGAAGGTAATATGGGGAGTATGTTAGGTTATGAAAAAGGTATAAATATCTTCCTTTTTCCCACATTTCATGATATCATCTTGATTGACTTTTCGGTTATTTAGAAGCAAATAGAATAGAAAATGAATAATATACTCTTTAGCATTGTTGTTGGAGATTAGATTACATAGATCCTAAATATGATTGGAATTGTCTGGTTTTATTGTAGGATTGGTTAAATATTGTCAAACCCAAGATAGCAAGGGGAATCTTGAAGATGCGCAAGCTATTGGAGGTTGAAGACTTTATGGCGCAAAGCAGTTTTAAAGATAATTGAGTTGCTTATTGTAATAGTAAAGAAATCTCAAGGATCTCTCGATCCTTAGGATAGCTTAATTTGCCCATATTATTGTAACATATAAGGGGGTAAATAGATCTTGAAAGGTAGTAGAAGAATTGCACTCAAGAATTGAGAATATAGAATTGCTATGCGTTAGCAGTTTTTGTAAAATGTTGTACTAGCTATGAAATCAATAGAAGCCTCGAGCGGTTTTACCATTTTTATATATTGAGTTTCAAATAGCAGTGCATCTAAGGACCGAGGGCTCAGTCTGAAGGAGCTACTGTTCGACCTATAATTGTATCAGTTCAAATTCTATTTTGTGATTCGATTCTCTTTTATAGTAGTTAATGAACGCATAAGTGTGTTGATGATTTCATGTCAATTGCAAGAAATATATATTCCCTGAAGCATTAAATGATTTTTGTTCCAATTCCTATTACTGAGATATGATGCATGACGGTTCCTCATAAGTTCACATTTGTTGTTACTTTCATTTAGTTCACATTTGTTGTTCCATTTACTTAGTTTACATTTGTCGTTCCTTTTACTTAGCTTACATTTGTCATTCCTTTTACTTAGTTTACATTTGTTGTTACTTTCCGCTAGAATATAGTTGTTATTCCTTTCAATAGAAAGATGATTGTTGACTCTTTTTAGTTATAATTCAGTCTTTGTTCCTTTCCATAGATAGAGTAATTCGTCTTTTTCTTTTCAGCAATTTGATTCATAATGTTAGTCATTTCTGCAAGTCTTTATCTAGATTCAATTACTGCTCTTAAAATGAATTCAATAGATTAAATAGTTCCTTTCCTTTTGCACAACTTTAGATTTCAATTCTTAGAATCTTTAATGAATGTTTGAGGAACTTGATTGTTGATAAACTCAAATTTTCTTTCACTACACGATTTTAGTCTCTATGAGCTATCTGCATAGACTTTGTTGATATTCTTTGAAATAAAAGATGAATCCCCAGGTTGATAAATTAATGTTAAACTAAGGTTGTTTTTAGACATCTTTAGAGCCCAACAATTACCCACGGGCCAATGGCCAGGTTGAAGTGATAAACAAATTTCTTATCACTATGCTTCGACAGATAATAGGAATTCATAAGACAAGTTGGCACACAATGTTGTTTTGAACATTATGGGTCTATCGGACATCCGTGAAGTTTGCCATGGAATTTATGCCTTTCAAATTAGTGTATTGTATCAAAGTTGTCTTTCCGATTGAATGTGAGATACCATCTTTGAAGCTAGCCATTGAAATTCTTCCCAACATCTCTGCCGAAGAAGAACGTCTATTGTACCTGATGCAATTAGATGAAACCCGTCATGATGCCACACTAGTTATTGAAGCTAAGAACAAGCATGTCAAATCCCAATACGACAAGCATGTCAAGCCACGTGTTTTCTCTGAAGGTGATCTAGTTCTCCTCTATGAACAAGATCGTGATTTACTAGCGGCCGAAAAATTTGAGGCTATGTGGTGAGGCCCTTATATCATCAAATGAGTGTTGGAGAAGGGAGCTTCTGAGTTAGTGGATTATGATGGCATTCCTTTGAGTGAACATAGAAATGAGATTTACTTGAAGAAGTACTATTCTTAGGTTATCTTTGCATGAGTGCTTGTATTTTTACTGTATCATACTCTTGTGTGCTACTTTTGTGTGCTTTTTTGTTATTTGGTTTTGACCCTCAACTGCTTACCTTGGGTTGTGCTTGGTTTTCAGATGTCAGTGTCTTCTCTACCTTACATTTTCTTCGTCGATGGCGCTAGTCATAGTAATTAGAACTTAGCATTTGTTGCTTGGGAAATCTATGAACCTATGAACAAATTAATCAGTCTACATGGTGTCTTCCTCAGTCGTGCAACTAACCATATCGTGGAATATAGTGCAGTCATCGAATTGTTAACAAATGCTATTTCACTTGGAATCTGTCACCTTGTTGTACGACTCGATTCACAGCTAGTAGTACTATAGTTAAGTAATTTCTATGCTATCTGGAGTCCTACTTTGTTGAGGTTATATTTACGAATTCTCCTCTTGGAACGTCATTTTGATTATATTGAATATCAACACATTCCTAGATGTCTAAATACATTAACAGATGCATTAGCTAATTATGTGTTATACAGACATTTGAGACATTTATAAATCCAATAACATGATGTACATAAATCAAGTAAGATGGTATAAGGCTCATGTATATATAACGATAAAAGTTTTTTACAAAAATGTTTTTTGTCCGAAGACCAATATATCAAAATTTGAAGCATGTGGCTTGATATACAAAATAACATCAAGAATGTTACTCACGATATCACACAACTTCCCATGCCACCCTACGGAGAAGTCGACTAATAGAACCAGATACGCCTACATTATGGCGATGATATCGTCTCGGGATCTCATCGATAGAGATATCTTGGACATCTATTGTCAACCCCTCCAGGTTCTGCTCGATCACCTCATAGTTGTCAACATCGCATCCTTCTACCTCGACTTCTTCCCCTGGTCTATGAATGGGATATGTACCTGGAGGTTGGTGCGATCCTACATCTGCATTTTCAAATATTTTTTTATCAGTTCTCGGATTAAAAACATAAAAAAACATTTCATATTTCAAAATTTACAAAAAAGCATTATAAAAACAAAAAATGTGATTGTTACCTAAGTTCCCCCATTGAGAACCCTCATGTAGAACCAAGTCTGGGTCGCCTCTAAAATCCAAACCGGCATAGGCATAATCATCTACCATCACTAGCTAAGGTCTCAACCAATCAAAGAAAACATCGTTGTATTTGACAATAGGGACTGCCACGTGTTGAGCCATGAGGTCGCACCATCTTTTCATCCTTGGATCTTGTGGGGTCAGCAAGCCCCACTATACCTTTAAGCACAAATGAGGAACCCTCTCAAACAAGAATGACACTAAAATAGATTTGTACCCGAATTGCTTCAGGTCACCTCTCTTGCATTTTTTCAGTTGTTTCTTCATACTGTGAAGAACCCCGTCACTCTAGTTAAATAGTCAGGGATCCATGCACTCCACTGCATACTTGAAGTAACTCTGGAACTCCATGTGAGGAGATGAAATCCCCACCATATGTGATATGGTGAACATGATAGTCCGTAGGGGTAAATCTCGGACACCCCTAATGGAAACTTTTCCCTTGCATCTCTCAGCATCGGGATCACAATACTAATGGGCATACTCACTCATCGGTAAACCGCCCCCTCTGCCACCTATCAAAATTCACATGGGATCCACTGCATGATAACCCCGTCAAAAAATATATATCTTCGATATCTAGGGCAAGCATGTGGACTCCCACATGGAACACCTGCTAGTCCACATCCTACATGTGGACCAAGTACTCAAGCAACCTCAGTTGGGCCCTCATGACCTGGAACTTGAAGAACTTCAAGAGCCTACATTGTCGGAGGGAATTAACTATGTCTGGGTCATTTTCGGCGATGCGATCATCATCCTCATTTTCCCTTTCCCTCCACTCCAACATTTTGACAGTAGAAAACCTACATAAGTGACATAGGGATACGTCAACACCTTTTTTTCACTTCCTTGGAATTTTTTATTGGTTAAACGCATCTGAATAAATTTTGATTTTTTCCCACCGTAGGTGAAGTTTTATGAGCAGTGAAAAACTTCCATAGGTGAACCAAAGGCCACCTATGGAAACCTATGGTTTATGTAGGGCCCGATATACGCCACTTTCACCGACCCCTCTGTGCACCTACCAGCCTAAAAACTGACTCGAACACTATTTTCTAACCAGTGAAAAATAAAACTAATCCATGGAAAAGACAGAGGATGAGAAGATTACCTCTTTAGAAAAAGTCGTTCGTCGAATGGTCGCCCGTATCTCCCGCAATCGATAGAGGAAGTTAGAGGAAAAAAGGGATTTTTGGATAAGTTTTGGATAAAACGACAATGAAATGGTAACAAAGGGTTTTCACCTATATTTATTCACTTTTTACTTTTTCTATTATTTTATTCATTTTTACCTAAAACCTAATGTTCTAATGGTATTGTGGGTGTTGTATTTTTTCGCAGATAAATGATCTTGGATCATGAATAATGAAATACATATACTTTTCTTAATTTTTTTTTATGTTTGTCACATGTACAAATACTTTTGAGGTTTTTCAGGAAAAACCTCAAGCTCGGTCTTTGTTCATTCTCGCACTCGTAAATGAATGAGAACACAACCGAATATACTTTTATCCTCTTTTCGTACTTGTCATGGTAACACGAAAAGTGAAACTCATGGAGTATCCTTTAAGCTCTTTTCACGCTCCGTAAAAACAAAAATATTGTCGAGCGACCTTGTTCTTTTCACGCTCGTAAAAGTATTGGAAGAAAACATTTGATGGGCGATAGTCTATCACTTTTTCAGTCTCAATAAACTAATTTATGAAAAAGGAACTGAGAGAGTTCTCTTTAAGTGTTTTTCAAACTCTCTAAATATGAAAAACCCCTAAGTTTTCTCTCTTTGGACTCGTTAAACAAACATTGAAAGACCCATATGGGACTGAAACACTACTTCATAGGGTTTTTTAAACATACTCCGAGAGACTCGTCCAAAGGATGATCTTACATCAACAAGCATATGTTATCCTCCTCAAGCTTGTGTAAAAATAAAGAGGTACTCGCCAGAAATGGTGGGGGGGGAATTTAGAAAGTAAATGTGTCTCTGTATTTGTGTTAGTGGAAGTAATAGCCACTCTTGAACATGACACCCCCTTTTTCATCGAACCCGGGTTGGGAAATCCATTTGTCTCTTGTTTGACTTTCTTCAAGTTCATATTTTTGGTCATCTTTGAGTCAATGCTACCAAGAACATTTTCATGTCATTCATATGTTCAAGAGAAGTCCAACCTTGCACAAGCCCTCTATCATTTCAGCCATCTGCAGTTATCAATTTCTACCATGTCGGCCTTCCCTGTGTCAGTTTCAAATCATTTTCATACGTTGATCTACCTTAAGTCTATTACTTATTTTGCTTCATTGATGGGGGATACATCAAGGCCCTCCTATGACGAGTCTTTTCTTGTCGAATTCAATTCATCATCTGGGAACAAGACTTAGAAATCATTTAGTACCTTAGAGCCTACATTCCTCAATGGAAGGTTTCTTCACTTTCGACAGTGGGTTCACATCATTGACCCCTGATTGAGAGATTCTACCAAGTGTTCGACTTCAACTCATTTATTCACATTCATTGGATTGTACTAAGGTACCTTGGGAGTCATTGACATCAATGGTGATTTCCCTCACACTTGTTAACGGTTTTCATCAATGACCGGTAATCAAGTGGTTTCTACCATGTTCTACTCAACACCTATAATCACATGGCTAGATTCGTACTTACGGATGACGAGATTGAAGACCCTGGATCTCACCATTTTGGTCCAAGTTGTGATGGAGTATTTATGGTTTGTATTGACACATAGATCCACTTTGTATGTCTTGTGGCTATGTTCGGTTTTGAGTTTTCTAGAGAATAGATCCACAGTGTATTCTTGGTGGCTATATAGAATCTTGATGACATGGATCCACAGAGTATGATTAGTGGCCATGATTTAAATTCATGATTTGAATCACTTGTAGTTTGATCATGGGAATTCCTACCTCATAAATGGTATAATCTTGCACATATGCTTGGTTGTTTGCAGGTTCCCAATTGGTGCACTCCGTTTTGCCGACACACACATTTTACAAAGTATTTTGGTTGTCATGAGTTCCAGCCTCATACTTTGGGCGGCATTCTATTACACATTATTTTGGTCACCCTGGTGATGTTCTACAAGCATGTGTTCAGGCTCTCAAAAGGATCTTTTGCATGAGAAAAGTAATTGGTTTCTCCCTCTACAAAACTTGTTTTTAGAAGGACGTCGTAGGCTAAGAGTAATACACAGTGTGGAAATTCCTGATTTCCACAGGCTTTCTCTAACCTAGCTTGTGGAATTTTTGCAGGCTTCTCTATAGAAAGGGTGCGGCAGCGTTTTAAGACTAATAAAAGGGACGAAGTTCATGAAGTTTCTAGAAGGGAATATTCTAGGATATGAGGTGGAATCCATATGGTTGGGATCCTACTGGATTCTCTGATTTGGTTGGATCATCCTAATCTCTTTAACCATCTCTCCTTCTCCTATATATTGATGGATTTCTCATGGAAAAGGTTAAGCAAAAAACAAGCAAGATAAAGTAAGGAATTTATGAAGGAATAGGATGAATATTGTGTGAGGAACATTATTTCAATTAATGCTTGAGATCTCCATTGTTTCATCAAGTTATTGTGGGTCATCTTCGTGCAAGTTTGAAGCAAGTGTGTGTGTTGGAGAAAAGGGGAATTGAAAGGGAACCTTGCAACATCAAGGTGGCTCGATTGTATCTTCCACTTTTACTTAATATAATACAGTGGTGTGTTTCTTTCCCATAAAATCATTCTCATTTTATTACATGACTCCTTGATCACATGTATAGGTTTTCATTGAACATACTATCGTTTCTTCCACTTTGGTTGGTTTGTGTGCCATTGCAGGATCAATAACACAAGAGCACCGGAGTGAAGTAGGGACAACAAAGACATAAGGAAGCGATATTCAAAGGTATTCCACTCATCTCTTCTTTGATAGTAAATTCAATAATTAAACTTAGGGAAAGTTCCATGTCGTGTCTCAAAATGGACATTCAAAAGGGGTCGTCTCCCAATATTGATATGGAGACACTGACGAGGTGTTTTATTCAGATGTTGGACTACGAGGGTGTCTTATCTCGATGCCACCGCTTCCATGCACATGGACACCTGGTAGCACAGAGTCTATTTCCTTTTAGAGGAAAGAAGGATAAGGGGTCACACATGGAAAAAGGAAAAATGCATACAGAGAAGGGAAATCAGGGAACCTCTCCAAATATTCCTATAAGGACAACAATGGCAGAGGCATCAGTGGAAGCAGTGATTGGGAAAGAGCAGAATGTGACTCTAGTTTCCACCAAAGAGACATCTACACAAACGGGGTAGATCCATCCTCGGACCAAGTCTTAGAGCCTCCATCAAATCTTAGACTTGTCGAGTATGTGTTTTTCTTGTTCTCCTTGGGATTTTCTTTCTCCTTTACTTAATGATGAGACCTTGCAAGTTTTGAATAATGTTGGTTCCTCCACTCCCAGGGTAGGTCCTTCCCAAAAGACCTATGTAGCACCCTGCATAATCCCGGTGCCTAAGAAAACCTTCTCCTCACCCATCATCAATCCTACACCTTCAGACACTAATACTTCGGAGGGGTGGAGTATCTGATACCTCTTGCAAAACAAATCCATCATGACTGGGGACTTTCCTTCTAGCGTCTTAGGGTTTGGAAGTACGTTATGAGGGGAAACGCTCTCCAGAGGATTGGGGAGAAAGTCTCATCTATATATATATATTTGGCGCAGGATCAGGCCAGGAAGGAAATGGAATCCAGAAAACAATCCTCAATTGAGTGGGCACTTAGAGCATTGAAAGCCCAAGGAAGTGTGACCTCATGAAAATTGTATCCTTTAACTATAGAGGGTTGGCGAACCCATCCAAAAAATCGTCACTAAGGAGAATGGTGGATAGAATTTTTCCAGATGTCATATTATTACAAGAAACTTTAGGTATTAACGAGGTTGTAAAATATGCATTGGAATCTTTACTACATGGGTGGGTTTTTGTAGCTGTGGACTCCAGAGGGCGATCGAGTGGTTTGGCCTCTGGGTGGAAGTCCAAAGTCTGCAGGTGTGATGATGTTTGGAGTATTGAGTCTGGTATTGGACTGGAGTTATATGATGAGGAGTTGGGAAGGATTGTGATGGTTATCAATATTTATGGACCCTATCTGGATAGGGTTCGTTATTTGGAGTCATTATTAAATAAAATGTTTATGGAAGGACAAGGAGTAATTCTGGGTGGGGATTAAAATTTCTCTCTTGGTGTGGCACAAGTTTGGGGCCCAAGGAATATCCTGAATACCCTATCAAATTTTTTCATTCATTCTTTTGAACAAAGGGGACTATTGGATATTGAACCAAAAAAACTCAACCTGACTTGGAGGAATAGGTGCACTGGGGAAGCAAGAGTTGCAAAGAGATTTGGCAGGTTCCTGGTTTTCGAACACTTAGTGGATTCATTGGATTTAATTAGATAATGGGTGGCATGTGGGGGTGAATCAGATCATAACCCCATTGTTTTGGAATTGAGAGGGAGAGGGAGGAAACACTCAATCCCTTTCAAGTTCAATGTGGAATGGCTCAAAGACCAATATTACAAAGAATTGGTTCAGGATATTTGGACCCCTTTTAACCCGGATGAGCAGAGACATGAAGTTGTGCACTTTATGGAAAATCTGAAGAAAATAAAACAAGCAACACTCACTAGGGCACATGATAAAAACGTCAGAGAGGAGTTGGAATTGAAATACTATGAAAGAAAATTACAGGTTATGCAATCGGGGGATGGCAAAGGCTTCATATCCTAGGAAACAAAAGAGGATTTGATCATATTAGAGAAGAGGAGAAGGAATTTACTGGAATAAAAAGAGGCATCCTGGAGGTTAAAGAGTCGAGTAGTTTGGTTAAAATATGGGGATGAGAACACAAAGTTTTTCAATCTTTTCCTCAAGGAAGGAAAATGGCCAATTCGATTTGGGAACTTAATAAAGAGGATGGGTACCTAGTACACACTTTTGATGGATTTTACTCCATGGGAGTTGATCATTTTCAGGCTTTATTCAGACCTCGGGAAGGTACTTCTATTGCGGAGATAGTTCAAATTTCCCAACTTTTCCCCAGATTTTTTGAAGAGAAGGACAATCGAATGTTGATAGCAGAAGTCTCCCTTGAAGAGCTATATGAAACTCTCCATTCTTTCCAAAAAGATCAAATCTCAGGCCCCGAAGGATGGCCTATTGAATTTTACCTTGGTTTCTATGATTTGTTGGGGGGGGCAGGGGAGGGTCTCCTTATGGTGGTAGAGGAATACAGGGAGTCTGGGCACATATATGACCCTATAAATGCGACTTTTATCCCCATGATCCCCAAATCTGATCACCCCACATCCTTTAATGAATTTAGTCTGATCTCTTTACGTAATTGCCTTTATAATATCATTTTGAAAGTAATAGCCAGAAGAGTTAAAGAAGTCCTATCTAGGATGATATCCAGTGAATAATTCGGTTTTCTATAAGGGAGTCAGATACATGAAGCTATTGGGGTGGCTCAGGAAGGTATACACAGCATGAAAACTTAGAAACTCAAAGGAAAGGTGGTCAAGATCGATCTATCAAAGGCCTATGACAGGGTAAACTAGTTATACTTTAGAATGTTGATGACACACCTAGGTTTTGGTATTGATTTCATCAGATGGACATTGAGTTTTTTAACAACAGTCTCGTTTTTTGTTCTTATTAATGGTTTTGTGACTCCTTTATTTCGCCTAGAGAGGGGGCTACGACATGGCTTCCACTTATCGCCCCTACTCTTCCTCATGGTGGTTGAAGGGTTGAGTCACTTTCTTTATGAAGCTAAACGATCATGGAATTTTAGAGGGATTCAAATTTCTCAGTTATTGTATATTTCCCACCTCATTTTTGTTAATGACATTCTTATTTTTTGTGATGGCTCCAGAAGAGATACAAACAAATTATTGGAGGGTATTTCTTTGTTCAAGAAAGCCTCGGGGATGCTTATCAATGAATATAAATCTACCATATCATGTTGTAACTTGGAAGAGGATGAGATCATATACACAGATTCTAAAATACCTTTTCAAGTGAGAGACCTAGATGAAGGATTAAAATATTTGATTTTTCAGTTGAAACCCAACGACTACAGGAAGGTGGATTGGTAGTGGTTGATTGCAAAACTGGAAAAGCGATTGCTCACTTGGAGTCACAGATGGTTGTCGAGAGCAGGGAGGTTAGTGTTAATCAAATCGGTATTGGAATCCATCCCTATGTATTGGATGTCTTTGTCATGAATTATGAAAGGCATATAGGTAAGGGCATGAAATATTTGCTTCTCTTATTTTTGAGGGGAAACCAGGAACAAAATGTAATGTCATGGGTAAGATGGGAAAGGATTGATATACCAAAGACACTGGGCGGATGGGGACTCAAAAACATTTTCCTTTCTTAGAAGGCACTCGCTGCAAAAGGGTCATGGAAATTGATTACAACCACCCGTCTTTGGATGAGGGTGGTTCATCAAAAATATATAGCACCCCTATCAATAATGAATTGGGTTCGATCCAATGACAAACACAAATATAGTATGTTCATCATATGGAAAGTTGTACTATGGGCGTTTGATGTTATAGGATCTAGTTTGGCGTGGAGGGTGGGCAATGTGAGAAATGTACGCATGAGCAACTGTGAGAAATGTACGAGGTTTGACTCTAAATATCTCATTGTTTTGTTTTTTCAATGAAAATTTGTTCAAGGATTTTGCTTGTTTCGTTTGTTATTTTCTCTGAATTATACCAGAAATACAATGTGTATTCCTAATTTATAGAGATTATACCCAACTTGAACACAAGTACGAGGAAATATGCAGTAGCACTAACCTTGAATGAAAGAAATGTTAATACTATAGAAAAATGAGTGTTGTTACAACTTCACCTCATTTTGTTTTACATCATGTTACCGTTTATCCAAAAAAAATAAAATCATTTCCTTTGCTGATAATGAAATCAATCAAAATTATACAAATTGTAGAATAACAAGGTATCGAATTGTTTGAATTATCAATATGAGTTTGAAATCTCATTGATGGCGGTTGGCTTCTTGATCTCTGTCAACAAGATATTGTTCTGATGCTGGTAGTGACTCCAGACGCTTGAAGAACAACAAGAGGCTTTAGGTAAGTAAGATTCTAAAACTTTTTTTCCTTCTTTTTATTGGATTATGTCATTTCTGATTTCTTTCTTTATATCTCTAAATTATCTTTCCATTCATTGTGATTTCCATTCCACTCTTTACTTTTTCCTCTTGTCTACAGGAAGAAATAGTAATAATTGTACATAAAAAAAAATAGTAGTAATTGTAGCAGAAGTTGGCATTAGAGGAAGAAATAGTAGTAGTTGTAGCAAGATTTGGAATTAAAAGGAAGACAGGGTCGACATAGAAAGGGAAATCCTTAAGGCAGTGAAGGACCAAGCAGCGGCTCCATGCAACATATAAAGGAAAATCCTTAAGGCGATGAAGGACCAAGCAGTGGCTCCATGCAGCTGTCGAGTGGACTACCCTTCCAAAACCCAGCAGAGAAGAAGTAATAAGTCTATCGAGAATTCCTTCGCATGCTGTGACATAGGCTTCGACTGTAGTGAGACAGAAAACCTGAAAGCCTATCACGGATGCCAACTAGGGTTCTGCCACTTTTTCCAGGGTCTGGTCTGGAACACTTGGCAAGAGCGATACGAGTAAATGACAGATGATTTAATTGCAATTGCATCTAATAATTAATGTAAAAAATTAAATGATAACATAAATGCATGACTATGTTACCAAACATTACTTCTCAGCTGCCAAAATAAGATTTCAAATGTATAACCCAATTAGGTTGAGGAAAAATGAAATACAAATAATTAAAATAAATGTTTTCAAAGAAACTTTGGTTATAATGTATATATAAATTTGGTCAACTACAAACTAATATACAACCAACTACCAATTCATTGCTATATATATATATATGCCTTTGGCAGGTATAATAAGGTTCACTCTGTGATTGATCGATAAGAAAGCGAGTTAAAATATTAAAAAGATTGAAAAATAAAAACAAAATTTTATGAATTACAATTAAAAAAATATAAAATAATAATAATACATATAAAAGAATTTGTAAATTATAATTAAAAAATATATAATAATAATAATATATGTCATACAATTCCTACAACCAAATCAGAAAGAAAATTCATTATATAGATAAGGAAATTTCTATGCATGTATAATAATGTTATTAGAGGAGAGAGATGTGGGTGGCTGGGGTACAATTGGAGGCAAAGTACCTCTTTGCATTTTTCTTTGTTGAATTTTTTGAATCTTTTTTGCCTTGCAACATACTGCATGAATCCAAAATTTTCATTCATGAAATATATTACATAAAAAAAAATTATTGCAACATATTGCATTGCAAAAAACTTTCTATCTTTACAACACGTAGATTTCCTTATTTGCAGTGTATCATATGAAACTTCATTTTCTTATGATACATCATGTCACGCAAAAATTAATTTTCCTGTGATACAATGATTTTTGCATTTTTCTTTGTTACATTCTATGGATCTTTCTTGCCTTGTGATCTAGCACATGAACCCAAAGTTTCCATTAATTCAATGTATCACTGATCAAATTACTCTTAGTGTGGCATATTGCACCACAACAAACTTTTTTGTCTCTATGACATTTTGCACATGACCAAGATTTCCTCCTTTGTATGTATCACACAAAACTTCATTTTCCTACGATACGTCACGTCGTACCAAAATTTATTTTCTTGTTCTTATAATAAATTGTTTTTTCAATTTTATTTGTCACATTCTATGTATCGCTCATAAAATTACTCTTAGTATGACATATCACACTGCAACAACCTTTTTATCTCTAGAACACGTTACACTAGAACACGTTACACTAGAACAAGATTTCCTCCTTTGCAGTGTATCACACAAAACTTAATTTTACTGCTACATGTCATGCCCCACCAAAAGTTATTTTCCTATGATACATTGATTTTACCCTTGATATGGTAGGTTTTAAATGTTTTTAAAGGTTTTTTTAAATACAAATGGCACTTTTTGAATTTATATAACTCCCACCAATTTGTTAATGCAAACTCTAAATTCGATTGACGTGGCTACCTGAAGATCATTAATGAATGGATAACCATGACGAGCATAGCCAATTAAAAAGTAGGGAGATAGTGGGAAATTTAATCAATGTTGAGTCACCCTTCCATTCAAATCAATGGTCAAGACAATCTAGATGATCGTCTAACATATTGAATGAACCTAAGTTGGAAGAAAAGTTAGTGAAGGACATCCACTTCTATAAAAGGTTAATGAATAAGGGGAACCCCATGCCTAAGTGGAGTCACATGCTTGAGATATGAGAGTCAGTGGACTTGACCTATAAAGTTAATATTCCATGACAGAGTGAACACCCCAAGCCTTATTAGGTCCAGTGCTAAGGAATGGATGACAAAGGATGGTTAGATGGTCATCTAACAAGATCAATGGTTACAATGTAATTACATGTCACATTAGGACATCGATTGCATATGGGAAATGCCTTACAACGTGATTATATTTAATAGAGATTAGTGGACAATTTTATTATATATATATATATAATTTTAATTAACAAATATAATGTAAAAATTATGAATTAATATAAATCTATATTTTTTTAACTGTTTTAAAGGTAGAGAGAGGTATTTATAAGGTAGAAACAACTCCAAGACTTAATATCTTAGAAGTGTGATTTTTTTACTTTTATAATTCATTAGTTCATTTTAACTCGATAAAAAATAAAAATAAAATAATGTATAAATCAACATAATTTGAAATCATTTAAATGACAAAAAATCTAAATTTATTTTTTAATTTTCTTCCAATAAATTTAATACTAAAATGAATCTATACTAATATTAGTTTATTTAGTTGCCAACATGGGTGTAGACCGATTGGCAAGTGTCGTGTAAATGGAAGGAAATGTAAAAAGGAGGTCTCAAGTTCGATTCTCACCTCGATTTACCCGTGCCTCGTGCTTGCGCTTTGTGTGGACACACCTAGAGGTTATAGAGGTATAAGACGGGAATCGACCATGTGTCACACGAGTACGAGAATCGTGAGTTGCCGATTCCGCCAGTCACAAAAAAAAATAAAAAATAAAAAAATATTAGTTTATTTAGTTCATCATTACAATACCATTTATCTCTTTTATAGAGATTGCAAATGGTTAGAAGATCTAACTACTTTTTATTTGAGAGGAAGTGGTTGAGTGATTATCTCAACCATCATCTAACAATAACTTAATGACTAACAACTTGATATTATTACATAAGTAAGCCTTATAATCTAACACCCCTCTTAAGGCTTACACCATTGAAAACAAAACTCATTGAAAGAAAAAACACATTGACACAACTAAAAATAGAGCCAAATTGTTTTTAGAAGCATCATTTGTCAAATTGATCCCTATTCCATCAAAAGGTATAGCCTCCTAGTTGTGATCCAAGTTTCCCAACATCATTGGACATCATTAGCACTTGAACTGTCTCGTAACCCTCATAAGTGTTAGATACCAAACTTCCAGATATGGATCTCCCCTGAACTATTGGACAACAATCCGCACATGCATATCTCATAACCCCACTGAGATATAGTTTCTCTAGTCCACAAACATCATGGTCTATTGAACAACTATCTATCTTCAACTACATGCCTCCCTGTCTTCAAAGCGTGGGCCTTTTGAAAGCATGAATTATTAAGTAAAGTCTTCACCATTATCTGTATCCAATAGATCTTTAGTAAGGGATATATTTTATTATTATTTAAATTCCCTTTGAGAAGATCATTAGCATAGATTTCACAATTAGTTAGTGTATTGCCCATTTTTCCACAATAGTAACATTATATTTCCCTCTAGTGATTCATATTTATTAGAGAAAAAAATGAAAGAAGAAACATAACAAATAACACTCACAAAAATATATCACAGAGAATGCAATATTAAAATTAAACTCAAATTCAATTAAAGAATGAAAACTAGAAAAGATTGTAAAATGTAGAGTTGCATAACTAGCTAGAATAGTGATAGCTTATATTTAAGAAGAGGTGTGTCAATTATGCTCATTCGTAAGTTGCAGACTATAAATAGGCCAAGGAGCCTCTTTTACGAAAATCCCTAAGAGGAATAATCCATAAACATCAAAACCATAACCCTAGGAGATGAATCGACAAAAGGGTTGTGAGTCCCTAGGTGGTTAGTTGATACATCAACTTCTCCTAGGTGCAACATTTACATACAATCTTTTTTTGGTCTTATGATATCCTATTAGAAATATCTAACTAGGAACTACATCTAGAATCAATTCCATGCTTTCCTTGGTAAAGCATGGGCCTCAAATGAACATGGATAAAAAAAACATTGTTTAGGGCCTCAAAACATCCCCAAAAGTTTAGAAGCCAAAAATCCATGGAAAAATGCTAAGCGAGAGAACTATTTTGAGTAAGTGGAAGAGGTGATTCACCACCAATATCCACTTGGATTATTCCTCCCCCCTTAGGAATCAATTTTCCCCATTCTATCAAGGTCCCTCATCAGACATGAGAACTTTTGATTAATCTAACTTCGGGTGAGCCACTTGCCTTGGTGGAGAAGCTACACTGCTTTGACAACCTGATAGAGTTGTATTTTCTATTGGTGGTTTCCCTTGATCTATGTGTATAGAATATGAACAATTTTGTATTTCTCAATGCAATAATGGTTGATCTCTATAGGTTCCAAGTTCTTAGCCACATCCAAGGTGTCCAATAGGGGTGGAGAATACGACATGAGTTCCACATAGAAGACTAGGTGCAATCCAAGGAATGGGGGAATACTTAATTCAAAATCATTGTCACCCATGGCCTTGGTGATGGTGTAAGGTCCATAAAAAAGTGGGTGAATCTTGTGATGGAGTCCTACGAGGCTTTCTACAAATGCAACCAAACTTTGTCTCCCACTTGAAACTTGTGCGGAACTCGATGTTGATCATATTGCTACTTGTAATTGGCATTTGATTTCTACAAAATATCATGGACCTAATCGCAAGTGTGTTGGATCCTTTCAACAAATTTGGTTTCATGATCAACCTCAGTTTGAGCATGGGCATATTAATATTGTGTGGATGCAACTTGCAGAGCTACATAAAGTGTTTCCAGTGGAAGAAACTCCAAGCACACCTAGAAATGGTTGTGGCTAGTAGAGCTATGAAGGGTTTTGTCATAGCTATGTTGAAAATAAGGAAGGATTTCATCCCATGTGCATGGATGTTTGGATTTGTACATTCTCATAAGATGCATAATCATTTTGTTGACCACCTTTGTTTTTCCATCAATTTGGGGGTGGAAGGAAATTGATTTTGTGAGTTTGGTGTCCATTAGTGACCACATGATGGAATGGAATGTACTCAAGAACTTGTTGTCGTGATATGAAATAATAGTTTGTGGTAGCCCAAAATGAACCACACATGTTTGAAAAATATCTTACCAGTGACCTCGACAGTGATATTCCTCTTGCAAGCTATCAAGATCGCCATATTAGAAAACTAATCAACAACCAAAAATACACAACCATTACCATGTTTCTGAGAAGGTAGACCATACATGTAATCCATGGGGATGGAGTCCCAACAAGGCCTACTGTAAGTAGGTAGAGGAGTGTACAAACCCTTCCTTTTAATGGTGGGTTTGGCAATGGCACAAGCAGTGCATGATATTATATACTTGCTAATATCCTTTGAAATCCATGGCTAATAAAAGTACTTTTGTAGTACAACCACAATATTTTCTACACCAAAGTGTCTTGCCACCCAATTGCAATGAGCTTCCCAAATCAGCTTCATATTTTTTCTTGAAGGAACACAGAGATGGCCCAAATGACATAACAGTCGATCCTAGAGATCAAAATATGAAATTGGTGTTCCTCATACTAGTGTTTGATATGTGGCACCAAATTCAAGATCACTATGATATATCTGGGACCATATAGAGGTATCATGGCCACAAGAGTTGAGAAATGTGGTTAGTGTTGCAACTGGAGATTGAATGAGGCAGTCAATGACTCGGTTGGTGCTACCCTTCTTGTATTTAATGTTCAGGTGGAACTATTGTAGATAGGTGGACCACTTTTGGTGGTGTTCATTTTGTAAATTTCCCTGCATTTGCACGAACTAGAGGGCTTGTGATTAGTGTGGATGATGGTCTCCTTATCAAGAATGTAATGCTTCCATTGGTGGAAGTCTTGTACAATGGAGTACATATCCTTATCATAGGTGGGTTACTTGCAAAAGACATCGAGTAAGAGTGTCTCATTGTGGTAGAGGCCATGTTGAGTGAGGACTACACCAACCACATGGTCCTAAGCATCTATCTCAATATCAAAGAGTTGTTGTATATATGGCAGGTGAGTATAAGAACTGAACATAAGAAATGTTTCATATCCTCAAATGATTTTTATTGTTACTTGGCCCCAGATCCACCCTTGGTTATATGGTTGAGCGGCCAATAAACATGAGAGAACCCCGACGTAAAACTATGATAGCAGTTGGAAAGTACCAAGAAACTATAGAGATGAATTATATTCATTGGGGTTGACCAGTCATAAATGACTTGGATCTTGGCTGGATCCACATGCACACCATGTTCATCCATGATGTATCTGTAACAGAATCAACCCCTAAGTACCTTTTAGGGGATGGGGTATTAAATTTTCTCTTCTTCTATCAACCTTAAATCTTCTCAATCACAACTCCATCCTCTTTTGCTCGTAAAGAGATTTCCAACGATGGGAATTTCACTCGGGATTGAGCTCTAGAACGAAAGGTATGACCTTCTGAAGTTCTTGAGTTTACAAAGGAAATATCTCTCTTACTTCCACATGGCATCTATGTGTTGTTTCATTGTCTTTTCCAATTGATGTGGCAACACCCTGGTCCTATCGTGGCACTAACCTAATATTCCATTGTGGAACTTTAGTCCACGAAGGCCTACAACCATCATCTCTCTAAACTTTCTCCAACACCATCTCATGGGTGGTGGATTCATAGACTCATGGACTCATAATTTTGTAGCTCCCTTTCATCAGTTCGCCCAAGAAGTCTCGTTACTTAGCCATTTTTCATATTCATGGACTCGTAGGCTCGTGGATGCAAAATTATATAAGCATCCTTTCATAGGTCCACCCGAAAGGTCTCAACACTTAGATTATTTTTCCATCTACGTGGAATCAAGGACTCACAAACTCGCAGACTCACAAATTTTTAATTCTTCCCTTCCTAAGTTCATCTGAAGAGTCTCAACACTTAACCACTTTTCTATCTACACAAACTCGTGGACTCGTGGACATACAATTGTGTACCTCGTCTTATTAAGTCCATCTGAAAGCCTTAAAACTTAGTCATTTTTCCATCTATGTGGGGTCGTAGACTCACAGATTCACAGTCTTACGAATGCATAATTCTTCCCTTCATAAGTTCATCTAAAGAGTCTCAACACTTAGCCACTTTTCCATGTATGTGGGCTCATGGACTCGCGGACGTACTATTCAATACCTCCTCTTCTTAAGTTTGTTTGAAAGCCTTAACACTTAGTCATTTTTCCATCTATGTGGACTCATCAACTCGCGGACTCACGAATGCATAATCCTTCCCTTCATAATTCCATTCGAATAATCCCAACACTTAACCATTTTCATCTTCGTGGACTTCTGAATGCATAATTATATAAGCATCCCTTCATAGGTCCATCCGAGAAGTGTTGACACTTAGATTATTTTTTGAGTTTGTCGGGTTCACAGGTTAGCGGTCTTGCAGACCCATTCAACTCACCTTTCCAATTCTTAAACTTGACATGGACCCACCCCTTAATACCTTGACCAATTACCGACCTCCATGTGGCTTCCTGGTGTAGACCCACTCGACCCTCAGGTCGAGGATATGCTTACAGGATCGTTCTTCTTTTCCCTTTGAGCTAGATCGACTCTTTCAATTCCCTACTTGAATCTTCTTTCTTTTGATCCACAGGTCCTTTCGGAAGCTTCTGTGGTGCGAACGACACTAGGTGCAAGCTCCCCCTTCTCTACGTGACCACCGGCTATGACCAAGGCCTAAACTGAGAGCCACTTGTCACAACTCGCCACTCGCGAGTTCGTGAGTTGAGACTCTCGAATCTTCCTTCCCAAGCTCACAAGAACCAAAATGCTGATACGGGTATAGCTCCCTGTTGTCAGCGCCCTACGCGCGTGACGACCATCTAGGATTCCCACTAGCACTTCTCGCCTTTCGCCACTTCGGAAGTTCAAAGGTTGGACTTCTGTTCCCTTATCTTACGAACCCCCGAGACATGAAAATTCAATGGGGTGTTGACTCCCTTCAATGCACAGCGCGTGTCCACCTGTCTATTCCACGGGCCCACCTTGTGATTTTGTCACGTGTTCCTTACACTCCACTTTACTCCACGAATTACTGTCTCCTTTGTATCATGACACCCGAAGTGCTGAGAACCCAAAATCCTCGATGTACCTAAGTGCCGAACTGTAGAATTTTGACATGTCGTCTACGCGGTCCCACAACGAAACTTCTTTCCCTTTCGGGACTTCGCCTTTCGCAACCTAGAGTACCCAACCTTTGGGCTCTCACCTCGCAAACCTCTGAGTTCGTGAGATCTCTAGATCTTTGCCACCTGTCCTCCCCAGATAGACGACTCTGATCCACTCGCCACTTCGCTACTCACCTTTCGCGAGTGATCCAATGGCTTTGGCTGACTTGGATCCTATGGCCCTAATTTCTACTGAGATTACACTTGAGGAAAGCTCGTCGTAACGTACCTTCTTCTCTACAAGATCTGACGGCCCTTGTGAATTCGCGAATTCTTCTCAAAGAATTCCTATCGTCTGTTTCTTCCTGGACAATTCCTACGAATTTAACCAAATATTTCTCCATGGAACTTACCCACCTGCAACGCAAACTTGCTACGCCTCAAGGCACCAACCTTCTGTTCTTTTCTTCGACAATTGAGAAGACCCTATCCTTCCTGAGATTTCTCCAACTCCAAGTCTTAAAGAAGACTCTCGCACGCACTCCTTAAGGTGTATCCTTCAATTACTTCAAAGAATTGAAGTCCTTCGACTCTGCGCACTCCCTGCAGTAGTAGTCCTTCAACAATTTCTCAGGTTCACAAACTCTAAGACTTTACTCAGCCTGCGCACACCTTGCACAACTCCTGTTCTCAACTTGCACTTCTGGAAGAATGAGAACAGTTGTTATCCCTCCTAAGATTTCAGAGATGAACTCTGACTTCTGTCAATGCACTCCTTGTGGACAAACTTCACTGCACTCCTTGCAGGAATTTTAGTCACTCAGGAAGAGAAACAATTGAAACTCATTCCTTACTCTCTCTCAGACTTCAAACACAAAGCATGAAATCATATACACAGCATATAAAGAAAATGTATACTATAAGTAAACATCCATGAGCATAACATTCAACATACATACACAGAGAACAAATACAACACCATGAATTTGAATCGAAGCTCTTTCTATTAATTCAAATCTTTGTACATGGGTGTTTTCAACTACAACTCTCTGCTCTCTTATCTATGCTCTATGCTCTATCTTGAAAATCATCTTACAACTATACAATGAGGGTTTCTATATCACGTTTCCCTCTTGCACTCTAAAACTGTCTAATCTAGAATTAAATTGTATCTACCTACATTCATTACACATAAAGGCTCCTATCTACTATGGATGAGAGCGGATCGCTCAAGGTCCTTTTACAATAATACAAGCATGCCTCCACTTAATGACTTCATTAATATTTCAAAACATTTTCAAAAAATGTGCTCGGTGCTTTTCTAGTTGTCTCTTATCTCTGCATTGTCTCGCTGTTGGCTATGCTTGCACGCTCTACGATGCTCCTGCATCATACTCCCTTCCTTGAAAATTTTCATGGGCTCCTGTCCATGAGCTCGTTCACGGTCTGTCCATGCTTCTATATTTCTGCTTCATTCTCCCAGCTGGCATATTGAACTGGATGGCCCTTCCACTTGACCAAGTATTCAATGTATTTCTTTCGTCTGGTCCTCTTACCAACTCTTTTGTCCAGTATGCTCTACATCTGCGGATTTTCTGCAACTGGCATTTGTTTTGTCCACTACTATGTTAGAAAACTCTTCCAGTAGTTCCTGAACCTCTTCTGGTAAATCATATACCCTTATGCTGGTTAAAACAATCTTTGGCTTCCTGACCACAATGAATTGCGGTTCCTCCTTCTTCTTAACCTCTGTAAGAAGTTCCTTCCCACTCATGAGAAGTACAGTGTTGCTCACCTCTGGTTTTATTTCTTTATCTTTGATCGGCAATAGCATGTGAGTTCTCCCATTTTTCTCTAGGGCGTATGTGTTCATTCTCCCATCATGAATCACATTACTATCATATTGCCATGGTCTACCTAGCAATAGATGACAAACATCCATAGGAATAACATCACAGAGTATTTCATCTTTATACCCTCCTATTTTAAACTCAACTAAACATTGCTTAGTGACATTTACCTTATGTCCTTTTTGCAACCACGAAACTCTGTATGGGCTTCGATGATCAATCGTCTCCAGCTCCAGTTTTTCTACCATCTCCGTTGAAATGAGATTGTTTGTGCTACCACTAACCACAATGACCTTGCATACCTTGTCCTTGGTCTTGCAAGCAGTCTGAAAAAGTCTGTTCCTTTGGACCGAACTCTCCACTTCCTTCTCTGGAGTCAAAAGAACTTTTTGCATCATCAGCGATCTTCCCCCTTCAGCATCCTCTTCCTCAACATTTCTCCTCTGTGCTTCGGAAATGTGATTCTCTCCTTCCTCTTTCTTCTTATCTAGACATCCATAAGACTTGTGTCCAACCTTTCCGCACATGAAGCATTTTATCACTCCACCTCTTCCTCTTCCTCTACCTCTAGTACGAGGGAAAATGTTGTTATTAGAATACTCTCCTCTCTGATAAGCATGCTGCCTTCTCTGTCCATCATATTTCCCTTTCTGTGAGCTTCCACCTCTCTCAATATAAGGTTTCTTCCATTCTTCCTTAGGCTTTTGATTTCTATCTTGGATGATTGATTTTCCCCTGGCTTGACTTCTGCCTCGGCCTCTTTGACCTTGTTTTTGGCTCAACTTCTCTTCCGCCTTTAGAGCCATTTGATAAGTGTCTTCCACCATTCAGATGGTCATCATGCTCATCTCATCCTGAATTTCGTATCTCAGGCCATTCATATACCTGGCAACCTTTTCATCATTACTTTCACGATGACCTGCTCTTATGTTCAACCTGTAGAACTCTTCAGTATATTCCTTCACTGACATCAGCTTCTGTCTCAAATTTTGCATTCTTCAAAACAAAGTAATCTAGTAATCCCTGGTAATGAATTTCGCCTTCATCTTTGCAATCATCCTATCCCAACTCTTGATTTTCTGCTTACCTTGGCAGCATCTGTCAGCTTGCAGTTCATCCCACCACAATGTTGCATGTCCTTTAAGTCTCGTCACAACATGTTTGACCTTCTTGTCTTCTTCGACATCTTCACAGTCAAAATATGTGTCTAGATCTCTAATCCAATCTAGAAGCTCTTCAACATCCAAGTTTCCCTCATAAACTGGAATGTCCATTTTGGCTCTTTCACTCATTCTTGCAACAACTCTAATCAAGCATTCATTTGCTGCATCTTCTACTGCAATTTCTTCTTCTTCATGTTCAACATCATCTTTGCTTTCAGACTCATTGACATATCCAATGTCAGTTGTCCACCTTTGTTTTATTTCCACATCCATGAGTCTGGCACGAATGTCATGCAGATCTCTTTCCACTTCTAGATTATGCACTTGCTTTCCTCTTCCTTCTGGCATTTCCCTTTCCTCTGGCAGATTGGGTGTTTTCCTGTCTCTTCTCCTTGGTGGCATGGTTGAAATTCCTTCTCGCTTTTCCTGCCTGAAATATACAAACAAGAATTAGGCTCTGATACCAGATGGTGCAGACCCACTCGGCCCTCATGTCAAGGATCTGCTTATAGGATCATTCTTCTTTTCCCTTTGAGTTGGATCGGCTCTTTCAATTCCCTACTTGAATCTTCTTTCTTTTGATCCACTAGTCCTTTAAAAAGCTTCCTTGGCGCGAATGGCACTAGGTACAAGCTCCCCCCTCTCCACGTGACCACCATCTATGACCAAGGCCTAAACTGAGAGGCACTTGTCACAACTCGCCACTCATGAGTTCGTGAGTCGAGACTCTCGACTCTTCCTTCCCAAGCTCACGATAACTGAAATGTCGATATGGGTATAGCTCCCTATTGTCAGCGCCCTCCACGCGTGACTGCCGACTAGGCTTCCCAATAGCGCTTCTCGCCTTTCGCTACTTCGCAATTCGAAATGTTGGACTTCCCTCCCCTTATCTTACGAACCCCAGAGACATGAAAAGTCAACGGGGTGTTGACTCCCTTCAATGAACAACGCGTGTCCGCCTGTCTATTCCATGGGCCCACCTTGTGATTCTTCCACGTGTTCCTTATGCTCCACTTCACACTTCGCCACTTCACTCCAGGAAGTACTATCTCCTTTGTATCATGACACCCAAATTGTCTAGATCCCAAACTCCATGATGTACCTAAGCGTCGAACTGCCGAATTTTGACACGTCGTCTACGCGGTCCCACAACGAAACTTCTCACCCTTTCGGGACTTCCCCTTTCGCAACCTAGAGTACCCAAGCTTTAGGCTCTCACCTAGCGAACCTCCGAGTTTGCGAGATCTCTATATCTCTGCCACCTATCTTCCCCAGATGGATGGCTCTGATCCACTCGCCACTTCATTACTCGCCTTTCGCGAGCGATCCAATGGCCCTGGCTGACTTGGATCCTACGACCCTGATTTCTTCTGAGCTTACGCTTGAGGAAATCTTGTCATAATGTACTTGCTTCTCTGCAAGATCTAACGACTCTTGTGACTTCGCGAATTCTTCTCAAAGAATTCCGACCATCCGATTCTTCCTGGACAATTCCTGCGAATTTGACCAAATATTTCTCTACGGAACTTACCTACCTGCAATGAAAAAATGCTATGCCTCCTTTCAACGCCTCAAGGCACTAACCTTTTGTGCTTTTCTTCGACAATTGCAAAGACCCTATCCTTCTTGAGCTTTCTCCAACTCTGACTCTTAAAGAAGACTCCCGCATGCACTCCTTGTGGAGAATCCTTCAATTACTTCAAAGAATTGAAGTCCTTCGACTCTGCACACTCCCTGTAGTAGTAGTCCTTCAACAATTTCTCAGGTTCACAAACTCTAAGACTTTACTCAGCCTGTGCACACCTTTCACGGCTCTTGTGCTCAACTTTCAATTCTGTGAGAATGAGAACAATTGTTATACCTCCTAAGCTTTCAGAGATGAACTCTGACTTCTTTCAACACACTCCTTGCGGACAAACTTCACTGCACTCCTTGTAGGAATTTTACTCACTTAGGCAGAGAAACAATTGAAACTCATTCCTTACTCTCTCTCAGACTTCAAACACAAAGCATGAAATCATATACACAACATATAAAAGAAATGTATAATAGAAGTAAACATCTATGAGCATAACATTCAACATACATACACAGAGAACAAATACGACACCATGAATTTGAATCGAAGCTCTTTCTATTAATTGAAATCTCTGTACATGGGTGTTTTCAACTATAGCTCTTTGCTCTCTTCTCTATGTTCTATGCTCTATCTTGATAATCATCTTACAACTATACAATGAGGGTGTCTATATCTTGTTTCCCTCTTGTGCTCTAAAACTATCTAATCTAGAATTAAATTCTATCTACCTACATTCATTACACATAAAGGCTCCTATCTACTATGGATGAGAGCAGATCGCTCAAGGTCCTTTTACAATAATACAAGCATGCCTCCACTTAATGACTTCATTAATATTTCAAAACATTTTCAAAAAATGTGCTCGGTGCTTTTCCAGCTATCTGTTATCTCTGCACTGTCTCACTGTTGGCTATGCTTGCATGCCTTGCGATGCTCTTGCATCATACTCCCTCGCATGAAAATTTGCATCGGCTCTTGTCCATGAGCTCGTGCACGGTCTGTCCATGCTTCTGGATTTCTGCTTCATTCTCTTAGCTGGCATCTTCAACTGGATGGCCCTTCTACTTGACCAAGTATTCAAAGTATTTCTTTCATCTGGTCCTCTTACCAACTCTTTTGTCCAATATGTGCTACATCTGCAGCTTTTCTGCAACTGGTTTTGTCCACTACTATGTCAGCGAACTCTTCCAACAGTTCCTGAACATCTTCTGGTAAATCATCTACCCTTGTGTTAGTTAAAACAATCTTTGGCTTCCTGACCACAATGAATTGTGATTCCTCCTTCGTCTTAACCTCTGTAAGAAGTTCCTTCCCACTCATGAGAAGTACAGTGTTGCTCACCTCTGGTTTTATTTCTTTATCTTTGATCGGCAACAACATGTGAGTTCTCCCATTTTTCTCTAGGGTGTATGTGTTCGTTCTCCCATCATGAATCACATTCCTGTCATATTTCCATGGTCTAACTAGCAATAGATGACAAACATCCATAGGAATAACATCACAGAGTATTTCATCTTTATACCCTCCTATTTTAAACTCAACTAAACATTGCTTAGTGACATTTACCTGATGTCCTTTTTGCAACCATGAAACTTTGTATGGGCTTGTATGATCAATCGTCTCCAACTCCAGTTTTTCTACCATCTTTGTTGAAATGAGATTGTCTGTGCTACCACTATCCACAATGACCTTGCATACCATGTCCTTGGTCTTGCAAGCAGTCCAAAAAAGTCTGTTCCTTTGGACCAAACTCTCCACTTCCTTCTCTGGAGTCAAAATAACTTTTCGCATCATCAACGATCTTCCGCCTTCAGCATCCTCTGCCTCAACATTTCGCCTATGTGCTTCGGCAATGTGATTCTCTCCTTCCTATTTCTTCTTTTCTGGACATTCATAAGACTTGTGTCTGACCTTTCTGCACGTGAATCATTTTATCACTCCACCTCTTCCTCTTCCTCTACCTCTAGCTCAAGGAAAAATTTTGTTATCAACATACTCTCCTCTCTGATTAGCATACCTCCATCTCTCTCCAGCATATTTCCCTTTCTGTGTGCTTCCACCTATCTCAATCTGAGGTTTCTTCCATTCTTCCTTAGGCTTCTGATTTCTATCTTGGATGATTGATTTTCCCCTGGCTTGACTTCTGCCTCGGCCTCTTTGACCTTGTTTTTGGCTCAACTTATCTTCTGTCTTTAGAGCCATTTGATAAGAATCTTCCACCGTTCAGATGGTCATCAGGATCATCTCATCCTAAATTTCATATCTTAGGCCATTCATATACCTGGCAACCTTTTCATCATTACTTTCACGATGACCTGCTCTGATGTTCAGCCTGTAGAACTCTTCAGTATATTCCTTCACTGACATCAAATTCTATCTCAAATTTTGCATTCTTTTAAATAGAGTAATATCGTAATCCCTGGGAATGAATTTCGCCTTCATCTTTGCGATCATCCTATCCCAACTCTTGATTTTCTTCTTACCTTGGCAACATCTGTCAGCTTGCAGTTCATCCCACCACAATGTTGCATGTCCTTTAAGTCTCGTGACAGCATGTTTGACCTTCTTGTCTTCTTTGACATCTTCATAGTCAAAATATGTGTCTAGATATCTAATCCAATCTAGAAGCTCTTCAGCATCCAAGTTTCCCTCATGAACTGGAATGTCCATTTTGGCTCTTTCACGCATTCTTGCAATAGCTCTAATCAAGCATTCATTTGTTGCATCTTCTGTTGCAATTTCTTCTTCTTCATGTCCAACGTCATCTTCACTTTTAGACTCACTGACATCTCCAATGTCAGTTGTGTGCCTTTGTTTTATTTCCACATCCACGAGTCTGGCACGAATTTCATGTAGATCTCTTTCCACTTTTGGATTCTACACCTGCCTGCCCCTTCTGGCATTTCCCTTTCCTCTGGTGGATTGGGTGTTTTCATGTCTCTTCTCCTCAGCGACATGGTTGAAATTCCTTCTCGCTTTTCCTGCCTGAAATATACAAACAAAAATCAGGCTCTGATACCAGATGGTACAAACCCACTTGGCCCTCAAGTCGAGGATCCGCTTACAGGATCGTTCTTCTTTTCTCTTTGAGCCAGATTGGCTCTTTCAATTCCCTTCTTGAATCTTCTTTCTTTTGATCCACAGGTCCTTTCGGAAGCTTCCTTGGCGCGAACGACACTAGGTGCAAGCTCCCCCTTCTCCACGTGACTACCGGCTATGACCAAGGCCTAAACTGAGAGGTTCTTTTCATAACTCGCCACTCATGAGTTCGTGAGTCGAGACTCTCGACTCTTCCTTCCCAAGCTCACGATAACTGAAATGTCGATATGGGTATAGCTCCCTGTTATCAGCGCCCTCTACGTGTGACCATCGGCTAGGCTTCCCACTAGCGCTTCTCGCATTTCACCACTTCGCAAGTTGAAAGGTTGGACTTCCATCCCCTTATCTTACGAACCCTTGAGACATAAAAAGTCAACGAGGTGTTGAATCCCTTCAATGAACAATGCGTGTCTGCTTGTCTATTCCACGGGCCCACCTTGCGATTCTTCCACGTGTTCCTTACGCTCCACTTCCCACTTTTCCACTTCGCTCCACGAAGTACTGTCTCCTTTGTATCACGACACCCGAAGTGCCAAGATCCCAAACTCCTCGACGTACCTAAGCACCAAACTGTCAAATTTTGACACGTCGTATATGCGGTCCCACAACGAAACTTCTCGCCCTTTCAGGACTTCGCCTTTCGCAACCTAGTGTACCCAACCTTTGGGCTCTCACCTCATGAACCTCCGAGTTCACAAGATCTCTATATCTCTGCCACCTATCCTCCCTAGATGGATGGCTCTGATCCACTCGCTACTTCGCTACTCACCTTTCGCAAGCGATCCAATAGCTCTGGCTGACTTGGATCCTACAACCCTGATTTCTTCTGAGCTTACGCCTGAGGAAAACTCCTCGTAACGTAACTGCTTCTCTGCAAGATCTAACAGCTCTTGTGACTTCGTGAATTCTTCTCAAAGAATTCCAACCGTCTGTTTCTTCCTGGACAATTCCTGCGAATTTAACCAAATATTTCTCTGCGGAACTTACCTGCCTACAACGCAAACTTGCTACACCTCCTTTCAATGCCTCAAGGCACCAACCTTCTTTTCTTCGACAGTTGTGAAGACCCTATCCTTCCTGATCTTTCTCCAAATCCGACTCTTAAAGAAGACTCCTGCATGCACTCCTTGTGGCGAATTCTTCAATTACTTCAAAGAATTGAAGTCCTTCGACTCTGCGCACTCCCTGCAGCAGTAGTCCTTCAACAATTTCTCAGGTTTACAAAATCTAAGACTTTACACGTCTTGCGCACACCTTGCATGGCTCTTGTGCTCAACTTGCACTTCTACGAGAATGAGAACAGCTTTTATCCCTCCTAAGATTTCATAGATGAACTCTGATTTCTATCAATGCACTCCTTGCGGACAAACTTCACTACACTCCTTGCAGGAATTTTACTCACTCAAGTAGAGAAACAATTGAAACTCATTCCTTAATCTCTCTCAAAATTGAAACACAAAGCATGAAATAATATACATAGCATATAAATAAAATGTATAACAGAAGTAAACATCCGTGAGCATAACATTCAACATACATACACAGAGAACAAATGCGACACCATGAATTTGAATCGAAGCTCTTTCTATTAATTCAAATCTCTGTACATGGGTGTTTTCAACTACAACTCTCTGCTCTCCTCTCTATGCTCTATGCTCTATCTTGACAATCATCTTACAACTATACAATGAGGGTGTCTATATCCTGTTTCCCTCTTGCGCTCTAAAATTTTCTAATCTAGAATTAAATTCTATCTACCTACATTCATTACACATAAAGGCTCCTATCTACTATGGAAAAGAGAGGATCGCTCAAGGTCCTTTTACAATAATACAAGAATCCCTCCACTTAATGAATTCATTAATATTTCAAAACATTTTCAAAAGATGTGCTCGGTGTTTTTCTAGTTGTCTCTTATCTCTGCACTGTCTCATTGCTGGCTATGGTTGCACGCCTTGTGATGCTCCTGCATCACTTCCTCAGAGGGCCAAATTCTCCTCTAGTTACTCCTCTGTGCATATTTAGGTTGCATGCCCCCAGCCCCTAGAGGATTTCCCCCCTTCCCTTTTTCTTGCACGCATGACTTAGGCAGGTTCTCGACATGTCCTTCTATTTCTTTTGTCAGAAGGCAACTCAGGTGTCAATCCTTGGGACCCATGGTTATCTTTCCTACTATCCTCTAGCGGACCACTTCCTATCCCTTCTGATAGCCCTCCATACTTCCATTCATTGGGGAGGTTGTTTATTCAACTACCAACCCCTCCTCATTAACTGACTTGTGTTGTTATCTGGGCTAAGGGAAAATAATATGAATGTTTCCAATCAATATTTTCACAAGGTGGCTTTGGGTCCTTTAACTCAATAGAACCTCCTTCATTCCTCTAGTGATATCATGGCTAGTACTTTAATGTTTAACCCATCAGTCAATTGTCAACGTTTAGAATTAAAAAATAATACATTTACAATATTTGCAAGCCATTGCATGAAAATCACAAATTTCGATGAATTACAAGATGGGGGAAACAAGGGTGTTACAATCCCCTCCCCCTTAAAGAAACATTGTCCTCGGTGTTCTTTTTAAACAACACCTACCATGACTTCATCTTTCAGCTGCGTCAACATGATTTTCCTTTTCTTGGATTGGTCCTTTCCCAGAATCTTGGCATTTAACACATGCCTACAAAAACTTTCAACAACAAGCATATTAATTATCATTTCATGCAAAACATTTTATTGTTGTTTATATTCAAGTGGAATATGCACATGTTAGCACAAATCTTATATTTACAGTTCATGGATCTGCATCCATATATATGCCTTATTAACTTGGCTCACTCCTTTCCTAGACATACCCATTATGTGCATTATCAAAATCAACATATTAAGAAAACTATCAGAGTCTCCTCTTCCTTGTGTTCACTCACCTTCCAAGCCTAGGCTCAAGCATCCCCTCCTCTGTTATACAGTCCCTCAGGTGATCCATCTTTCCTTGCTAGGGATTTCTCACACAAGAAGAATTTCCGAGACCTCCCTTGATTCTTATAGTTAAGGTGTCCCTCACGCTTTCTCTGCCGAAAGTGTCCCTTTGGCATGTGTCACTACAATACATCATTCTATGGGGATCATGTCTTATCACAGTGTTCTCATGTCACAATAGTAGCATGTTTCCATGCTTTCCAGCTTTGACATCCATCATTTGTCCTCCCCGAGCATATATATCTATATCTATATCTATATCTATATCTATATCTATATCTATCTCTCTCTCTCTCTCTCTCTCTCTCTCTCTCTCTCTATATATATATATATATATATATATATATATATATATATATATATATTCCTCTCACCAGTATCACATACATACATAAACTCGTGAGTTGTTATCATCAATTTTAATCAGATTTCTTTCAAATATGTCACCCACAGATTTTAAATTTCACATTTTCATTTTCAGATCTGTTCCACATAGGAACCAGATCCCACAAGAATGAGATTTATTTCTCATGGTAGTTTGGCTCTTTCATAACCAATAGTCATGGGTCTTCCTTATGGTCTTACAACACAACCATGTTCAAGACCTCTCCTTCCTGCAATTCATTCTTCACTCAACCAAAAAAACTGTTAGTTCCTCATGTACATACATATATTATTTTTCACATATCAATGTCATCACAAACAATTCTTAGCTAGTGCAATCTAATAATTGTATCAAATTCATTGGCTCAAGGAAATATCATTCCTTATTCATGTTTCATTTCAGCATATTATCCCCAATCACATGTGATCCAAATATTAATTGTAGTTTAATTCAATGTGCTAATGCCTATGGCCACATTTTCACGCAATGCATCCTTGCATTGATTTTCATATGATCACTTTTCATATTAAGCACTTTTCCTTGGTGGGTTGGAACTCAACCAACCTTTTACCACATGGTTTCTTTATACACATTTATTTTTACATCAAGACTGTGTTTTCCTGCTTCAGCTGACCATGACCTCAAATCAATATACATGAGACAAAAAGTTTCACATGAATGCATTCAAGTATTATTTCTTCATTGGTAACCAAGGTGTCAGCATTTATGGCCACCTAATTTCTCTCTTTACCATGCTGGAATTATGAAGACAATTGGAAGATATTTCTTCCATAATGGTCAGTCCTATATGTATCCACTCTCTTATCACATGCATATCCTTACTGCATTACATCATCATGCTAAATTTGAGTACTTTTGTTCCCAATCACTCCTTGGTTGTGAAATGTATTCATGAAATGTATTTTCTTAGCATTTTTCCAAGGATTTCAATCATCCTTAGTTATCAAATAATTACACCTCAATCATGTAGGTTATTCTCCCTGAATCATACCCTACTTGGGTATTAATGGAATACAACAACCATTTAGATCACATGCATGCCATCACAACATAGACTATTTTAGAAGGGGTTATTACCCAAACCCATTTTACCTCTCATGCCACATGGGCACGAAATATTTATAAATGTTCTGGTTGCCAACACCTTCTCTGATATTATCTCTTCAGTGATTTTCCCTGGGTACTTCTAAAATCCCTTTCACAATTTTATTTTATCAACAACCTTATTGCATTCACCTCTGTCTGAGGTTGTTTACTATTGGAAGTTTTCCTTCCTTAAAAGTTTCAATATTTTCTACATGTGACATACATCACCACATTCACATTTCACATTAGCTTCCATTTAAAATCAAATGCGTGTACCATAGAATTTATTTTAGTAAAAAAATTCCATATATGCCTTAGCATATCTCTATGCACTCCATCACATTTTCCTCAATGTTCTTATGAGTGCAACAACAATCAAATTTCAGATGTAGCTCTCAACATTCTCATGCCAAAATATCTACCTTTATCAGCATATTGGTTTCTCATCCCAGAGAAACGAAATAGACAACAAGAAAGGAGTTAAGGGATTCTCTCATTAGGAAATTTTTAAGTCTAGCTGAATTAATTTCAAGGCCTCATTGCCTTCACACACTATAGCCTTCACACACATTCAATATTGTATCTTTTAGTTACTATCTGTACTTATTTTCAGATTTGTCCTTTTTAATCATACAAATTTGTCTTATTATTGAGGGTTTCATAGTGAGAGAAGTATTAATCAATTTCTCCTTCTTTGCTTTTATAATTTATCCCTCTTGGGATCTGCTTGTTCTATCTCTTGGGAAGTCTTAGTCATGTTCACCTTGACCTTCCTGGATAATTCAACATGCTACATCAACAAATTTCTTGTTCACAATGAATCATGAACTCGTGCATTCCACACATTTCCCAAGCAGAGCTCAGATTGGTCCTCATTCTTCTGCATGTCTTGGTACGCATGCATGATATTTTAGAATGTGATTCATGATTCTTATATAAATAGGTTTTGCATCATGTTGTTCAATTCTCAACATTCATTAAGGTTATAGCTTTGTTATCCTGGCAAAGTTCTTTACACAATTCCTCCACATAAACCTCTTCAACATAAAACTCTCTTGTTGCATATCCAAACGGACTAACATGACCTCAATTTTTGAGTTAGCCTCAAATTTTTCATCTCATATTCTTACCTAATATTCCATGATTAATTGTCAGCGTGCATATTTATTATCCATTTAGATTTTGCACTGACACATGCACGTTTATTCCATAAATTTGCATTCACTCTACTTTAATCACATGCCCTGGCATGTGGTGTCGGTGTCCACCATAGGAACACTTTATTATTTAATTTCCTTATCTATTGGAAATTAATTGGTTCATGATTGTTCACGATCATTCATATGCAATATTTAAAAGCATAATCATGTTGCCTTTTATAATGGAAACAAAGCAACCCTGGGCATTAACCTTTTCATCAATGTATACTAGCTTTTCCTGAAGAAAAAGGGAACACATCCCTCTCAAGCTATTATTTCAGCAAGACAAATCAGACCCTTCCATCATAGGTTCAACCATGCATCCATGGAATTATTTAGATCTGGAAAGTACAAATCTTGCCTCACATTTCACTTATTCTGGAATTCATATCATACATTTGAGCATGTATATGTGCATTTAAATATATGTAGGTGCATTGCTTGAACCTTTTTACCCCATTCATTTCTATTTATTAGGTCTTATTATCATTATTCTTTAAAGAGAATTTATATCCATCCTCATGGCTAGTCTCACAAACCTATTCATTTCTTCCTTCATACTAGGCAACCTTATAATGCATTCCATTCATGAACTCAAGCATCCATTTACATATATGGATGTTCAACATGAAAACTCATTATTGCACCTTTGTCATATGACAACAACCATAAAGATAACACTATTGCCTAAAATGATGTAGATGTATGAAATGACCCAAAAATACAATCTGGGAAATTTCAACAATGCCCCAAGCAACATGACAACTTATCAAGATTCTTTTCATGCCTCGGACAATTTTTGGTCAATAGACCTTTTTATCAAGGGAATTTTTTTTTCAAATTCCCTCTCACTATAACTTAAGCACACCAAGCCATATTCTTATGACTACCATCCACCTCTGGATGTCAGTCTGACCCATTTGTCATCTAGAAATGCGCCAACATTTCCTTTACTCTATTCAGAATCAACAATTCATTAACCCTTCTACTTTATTCTCATAGGGTAATATGTAATACATATCATCAGCATTTTACTTAAGGTGCTATACCCAAATCATCATTAACCATATGATCCATGTCATCACCACATTTCACATCCAATAATAGACTATCATAAGCCTATATGCATGTTATACGCATGCTCAATATTTTCCATATGCATTCTGGCATATCATTGTGCCCTAAGTATTTTACCCATGCTTATAGTGCAGATGTATTCTAGTTGTCTTCCATTTGTATTCGCGTGCACAAACATGTCCTCTGATTTATAGGTATACACATTCTCTTATATAGTCGTGAGCATCATAAATTTTCTCATGTGTTCACATCTCTTTACCTCTCCTAGGAGGTCTAGCAACAGTCCACAGGTCTCCTTTTTAATTACTTAACTGGGTTGTTCTCCAACAACCATTTTCTTCATTCACTATAGGTCAAATAAAAATGGCCTTACATATTTTCCATCAGTCCTCGGATCATGAGGGATCATACACATATACAAGGTTTAATATTTTATTAAAGTAGTATTTATTATTTCTAAGGATTATATCAATCCATACCAATTTC
This sequence comes from Picea engelmannii, assembly GCA_009831015.1. Taxonomy (NCBI): domain Eukaryota; kingdom Viridiplantae; phylum Streptophyta; class Pinopsida; order Pinales; family Pinaceae; genus Picea; species Picea engelmannii. The sequence goes on along the minus strand of ML791562.1, from coordinate 211,613 downwards.
CTTTAAGCACGAGGAATTTTCCATAAGGGTCTTAACCCTTAAATAATCCTCCATATTAATTACAAGCTACTCTTCCTACCATAAAAGATAGGCATTATTATACTTAACAAAAAAACCCAACTCATGTCCTTTTTCTAGACTCGGGAAGCTTCATAGCATAATTTCTTCCAACGCTGCCATTTTCACTTAGGTTTTACCAATAATGCCTATCGAAATATTCCTACTTGTGTAAGAGTAGTCATCAATTTGACAAAGGGACAATATAATTTCCCTTTATGTAATTCAACCAGGGTTTCCAAGGTGCAATTTTAATTTTTTGTCCTCCATCCTCAAGGGACTCATGCAGATAAAGAATAACCCTTTAAAGGTACAAAAACCTTTCAACATGATCCTCTAAATTCTGATATACCAATCCTATGAATAATATATGTCCCATCCAGGCCTAGTGTTGTATCTTACTCTGATACCACTTTGTAATAGACCCGACCCCTAAGTACCTTTTAAGTGATGGTGTATTAAATCTTCACTTCTTCTATCAACCTTAAATCTTCTCTATCACAACTCCATCCTCTTTTTCTCATCAAGAGTTTTCCAACTATGGTAATTTCAGTAAGGATTGAGCTTTGGAATGAAAGGTATGACTTTCTGAATTTCTTCAGTTTACAAAGGAAATATCTCTCTTACTACCACGTGGCATCCACGTGTCATTTCATTGATCGTTCCAAATGACGTGGCAACACCCTAGTCCTATTGTGGCACTAACCTAGCCTACCATGGTGAAACTTCATTCCACGCATGCCTACAACCATCTTTTCTTAGACCTTCTTCTGATGCCCTCTCGTGGGTAGCAGATTTGTGGACTCATAATTTTGTAGCTCCCTTTCATCAGTCCACCCAAGAAGTCTCATTACTTAGCCATTTTTCATCTTCGCGAACTCGTAGACTCATGGATGTGAAATTCTATAAGCATCCTTTGATAGGTCTGCCCAAAAGATCTGAACACTTATATTATTTTTCCATCTACGTGGAATCAATGACTCACAGACTCATAGACTCATGAATGCATAATTCTTCCCTTCCTAAATTTGTCCGAAGAGTCTCAACTCTTAACCACTTTTCCATATACGTAGACTCGTGGACTCGCAGACATACAATTATGTACCCCCTCTTCTTAAGTCCATCTGAAATCCTTAACACTTAGTCATTTTTCCATCTACATGGGTTCGTGGACTCACAGACTCATGGTCTTATGAATACATAATTCTTCCCTTCATAAGTTCATCTGAAGAGTCTCAACAATTATCCACTTTTCCATCTATGTGAACTCGTGGACTCGCAGATGTACAATTCTGTACCTCCTCTTCTTAAGTTCGTCTAAAAGACTTAACACTTAGACATTTTTCCATCTACGCAAGCTCATGGACTCACAAATGCATAATTCTTCCCTTCATAAGTCCATCTTAAGAATCCAAACACTTAAATTCCCTTCATAAGTCCATCTTAAGAATCCAAACACTTAACCATTTTCATCTTTACGGACTCACGGATTCATGGATGCATAATTATATAATCATCCTTTCATAGGTCCACCCGAGAAGTATTAACACTTATATTATTTTGTGATTTTTTCGGGTTCGTGGACTCCCAGACCCATTCATCTCACCTTTCCAATTCTTAAATTTTCCAGGGACCCACCCCTTAATGCCTTGACCAATTACCAACCTCCATGTGGCTTCCTCATACACGTAGGCTCATGACATCAACATAATGTTAGCATGGTGTCATCCCTCCTCTCGTTAACGTATAAAGGTGATCCAAAATTGGATCTCGTGACCACAATAGATCTAGGAAGGCCTAAAAATCAAAGTGCTCAAAATGTCTTCAAAACGGTCGTGTGTGTAGGCCTTGTCAATACGAACCCAATGCAACTTGAATGGGCTCAAATAGACGTCGTATGATCAATATATTGTAGTCTATTTGTCTCAACAAATAGACAAAAAAAAAGATGTTGACTGTACAGTCTGTACAGTGTTGATGTGGTAGTTGACTGTACATGATGTATGGACGTATAACTGACATGGAAGGGTACATTGGTGCTGATTTGGGAAGGTACAAGTGGACTAGATAGAGTGTGACATGTGGAACCACTGCAAGGGTGACATGTGGCACAGGATGATGTGGCAAGGTTTGGTGGCAGGTACAGTGGCACTGATAGGTGTTGACATGTGGACTAGTTATCACTTGACACGTGGAAATTATGGAAAAGTGTGATGGTGCCATGTGGCCTAGTCCCGAGATTCCATGTGGCACACCTCCATTGGTCATTTCTGTTGGAAAAATTTGTTTGGACTCTACGATATTTGAACCCGTGACCTCCGGGTAGGGGGGAAGAGATTTGGCTGGGATGGACTAGCCATCCTACCTGTGGTGTCACTTGTTAACCATGGTTGAATTTAAATATTTAAAATTTCCAAAGTTTATATCCGATGGAGGTTAGAGTTGGGGCTAGGCCCTAGCCACCAGTTGCAACAGTTACCATATAACCCCATTCGTAGACTTGTGGCGCGGGAGTCCAATAGCATAACCCCTGGTGCTTACCACATGACCATGTAATATGCCCTGACTCTATTATCATTTGCTGGCATGGATAAGGGGTTATCCCCAGTTGGTTGGGATATCCCACCAACTAGGGGGTGTAACCAATGGATAAACATCGGGGGGATATCCAGTTTAGAATGCGTGGAGCTAAAGGGAAAGGCCACATGCGCCATAGCCACCATACTGGGACTAGGATTCAGAGGGGGAGAATGAACTAACACCTTAACAGTTAGCTCTTAGCCACATGGAGGCTCCCACATGACCAAGAGCGCAAAAATTAAGGGGTTGCACCCTGATTATATGCAAAAGTGGGTTTTAAACATTATGTTAATGATTTTTATTGGATTATTAGCCAGATTTGGGAGATTTAACCCATTTTTTGGGAATATTGGGCCCTTATTGAGGCCAGATATTGGGGATAAGTTGGGAGGTTGTTACCCACTTATAGTCTATATAAACCAGAGGTTCTTGGAGACATGGAGGGAGGTTCAGAATAGGAAAATATTGAAGGATTGTTGAGCCAAATCCATTTTTATGCAGTGAAGCCATTGAGGAGAGCACCTTTGCGGACCATTTTTGGGAGCTTCGTTCATTTGATTTCAGTGCCATCAGTTTTGTTGGGTTATTGAGATCTGGTAGAACAAGACCAGATAATTTTGTAATCCTTTTGGCACTATTGTGATGTACATTTAAAGATTTGAACATAAACAAGAAAGTCTCACCCACTGAGACAAAGGCCCAGAGATGTAGGGGAGATTGTCGAACTCCGTTATCACTTTGGTGTTTATGGTTTGTTGTTATTCATACTTATGTTCAGATATGTATATGGTTTAATGGATTCTATGTTTCCTCTTTAATTCTTCCTCTTTCATTAATTTCCTAAATGGTAATTTAACTCATGCATAATAACTCAACCATTGTCGTTTAAAATATCTTTTTGGATCAAGTGGTATCAGAGCTAGTTGACGGATGGTTTTTGAGTTTTCATGATTACTAGGGAAAGGTTGAATCATGGTGAAGGTGATCTTGTTGAAGAGAATCTATTGATTGGATTGAGAAAGAGAAGTTCCAAAGTGAGAAGATGGCATTAGAAGAGGGACTTTCTAATGAGGAGAAAGAGTTTCGAAAGAATTTCTTCGCCATGTCAGAGATGATGAATGTTTTGTGTGAGGATTACTTGGAATGAAAGATACTAGTTCTAGGTGAATATTCAAAGGTAAAAAGTGAAGAAGGAGAGGATCCTCCTCAAATTCCTCCTTCACCTCCTTTTTCTCCATCATCTTCTTCGTCTTCAAGTTCAAGTTCTAAATCCACTACAAGAAAACATGTCCATAAACATAAGAATGAAATGCCTTTACTTAAGCTTGATATAAAATTTTAATTAACTATGTATGATGGTGAAGTCAATGCAGAGAGTCTTGAAAACTGGGCCAGACAAATGGATGTTTATTGCAGTGTGCAAAAAATCAAGGATGAGGAAACTCAGATCAAGTTGGCATTGCTTAGACTTGTAGGCACATCACTCATCTGGTGGAAAAGCAAGTTGAAAAATGGAATGCAACAAGTGGGTAATGTATTTCCATCATGGCATGTTTTTGTTTCTGTACTTAGAAAACAATTCTATCCTTTAGGTTATAAAGAGGAGGATTTAATTGAATGGAAATCTCTTAAACTAAGAAAGGGACAAACAATGCAAGAATACACATATGGATTTCGTAAAATGGCATTGACGTTAGATATTAATTTACATACCCAAGAAACTCTTATGAAGTATATAGGAGGTTTACCTACACATATTTGTAACATTGTATTCATGTTTGGACCCACTAATCTTGATGATTTTTATGTTCAAGTGACATACATTGAAGCAGGGAAAACAAGGGTTGGTGTATTAGGGGAATCATCTTCAAGGAAAGAGGAAAAAAGGAAATGGAATGGAAAGAAGGAAAATTAAGTGGCAAGAAAGGAAGAGAAGCCCTCTTGCAAGCATTGCAAGAATAAGGGCATGATGAGGATTGTTGTTGGAAACTACATCCCAATAAGAGACCGAAGTGTTTCAAGGAAAAGAAAGGGAGGCAAAAAGTTTCAACAACAATACGACCCACAGAATTGGGATCAGATTCAGGTGATGAATCAAAATTCTCATTGGTTGATTTGAGAGGTAAAATTGGTGATGGATTTGATTCTAGAAGTAATTTTTTTCACTTAAGGGTCATTATGAGACATACTAACGTCGACATATTGATAAATAGTGGATCTCAATCTAACTTAATTTCAGAGGAATTGGTTAAACAAATGGGATTAAACACTCATATGCATCATAAGCCTTACACACTTAAATGGATAAGCAACAATCATCAATTGCACATAACAAAGAAATGCACATTAAAGATTTCAATTTCATCTAAGTTTGTGGATGAGGTAACATATGATGTTGTGCCACTCAATGAATGTGGAATGGTCTTAGGTAGTCCTTGCTTGTATGATCGCAAAGAAATATTCTACAGGGAAAAGAATCAATATCACTTAATCAAAGCAGGCAAAGAATATGTGGTTCATGCTCATCATTTAAAAGAAAATAAATCTCTTCAAACAATGGAACAATTAAGAAAGGTGGCTCATGCAAGCAACACACCTATAATTGTTTCAAATCAAGTAATTGATCTTAAGAAAGAACCTGAGATGATTGTAGAAGGAAGATCAATCACACTTTGCTTCAAGATAAGATAATGTCATGCAAATACAAACATTTTATCACATTTTCAGTCATATTTATGATGTTATCATTAGTAAAGTTGTCAACATGGATGAAAGTGGCTTTAGTAAGATGTGACAGAGTACAAGTGGCTAACGATATGATGCCAGTTATCATGGTTGTTTTACAATTGATCTTGATGAGATAGGTGCACATGATAGAGTTTAAAGATAGAGAACAAGTGGGGTGGCCTATCCTGCACTTGATCCCTGGTCAGTAACCTTTTGGGGACCAAAAGGTATTTAGTGGGGAGGTGTGATCCAGAATTGGATCTCGGGACCAAAATGGGTCCAGGAAGACCTAAAAATCAAAGTGCTCAGAATGGCTTCAAAACATGCATGTGCATAGGACTCGTTGATACAACCCAACCCAACATCTTATGCTCAAGATATCGTGGTCTGTTCATTTCATGAAATAAGCAAAAAAAAATATGTTGACTATACAGTCCGTACAGTGCTGATGTGGCAGCTAACTGTACAGGACATACGACCATATAACTAATGTGGCAGGGTACATTTGTGATGAAGTGGGTAGGTACAAGTGGACCAGTTAGAGTGTGACACATGGCACCACTGCAAGGCTGACATGTGGCATAGGCTGACATGGAAAGGTACAGTGGCAGGTACAATGGATCTGACAGGTGTTGATAGGTGGACCAATTATCGCTTGACACGTGGTAGTTGTGGAAAAGTGTGATGGTGCCACATGGCACCCCTCAATTGGTCATTTTTTTTTGGGAAAATTTGAATGCATTCTACGATATTTGAACCCGCAACCTCTAGGCAAGGGGGAAGAGCTTTGGCAAGGCTAGACTAGCCAGCTCGCCTGTGGTGTCACTAGTTAACCATAGTTGAATTTAAATATTTAAACTTTCCAAAGTTTATATCCAATGGAGGTTAGGGCTAGGGCTAGGCCCCAACCCCCGGTCACAACACTTACCATATAACCCCATTCGTAGACTTGTGGTGCAGGAGTCCAATAGTATAATCCCTGGCACTTACCACATGAACATGTAATATGCCTCGACTCTATTATCGTTTGTTGGCGTGGATAAGGGGTTAGCCCCGGTTGGTCGAGCTAGCCTGCCGACCAAGGGGCATAACCAATGGCTAAACATCGAGGGTCTATCCAATTTAGAATGCATGGAGCTAAAGGGAAAGGCCAGATGCGCCATAGCCACAGGACTGGGGCTAGGATTCGGAGGGGGCCAACAAACCAGTGCATTAACAGTTAGCTCTCGGCCACATGGAGGCTCCCACATGACCAGGAGCATGGAAGATAAGGGGTTGTGCCTTGATTATATGAAAAAGTGGGTTTTAAACATTATTTTAATGATTTTTATTGGATTATTAGCTAGATTTGTGATATTTAGCCTATTTTTGGGGGATATTGAGCCCTTTTTTAGGCCAGATCTTGGGGAGAAGTTTGAAGGTTGTTACCCACTTCTAGTCTATATAAACCAAATGTTCTTGGAGCCATGGAGGGAGGTTCATAACAGAAAAATGATGAAGGATTGTTGTTCCAAATCTATTTTTATGTAGGGAAGCCATTAAGGAGAGCACCTTTGCGGGCCATTTCTGGGAGCTTCGTTCATCTGATTTCAGTACCGTCAGTTTTGTTGGGTTCTTGACATCTGGTAGAACAATACCAAATTATTTTGTAATCCTTTTGGAACTATTATGATGTACATTTAAAGCTTTGAAGATAAATAAGAAAGCCTCACCCACTGAGACAAAGGCCCAGAGATGTAGGTGAGATTGTCGAACTCCATTATCACTTTGTTGTTTATGGTTTGTTGTTCTTCATACTTATGTTTAGATATTTATATGGTTTAATGGCTACTATGTTTCCTATTTCATTCTTCCTCTTTCATTAATTTCCTAAATGGTAGTTTAACTCATGCATAATAACTCAACCATTGTCGTTTAAAAGATCTTTTTGGATCAAAGGGATTCCACATCGATCGATGAACGAGATCACATCCCAGATGTGCTCCAACAAAAATTTGAGATATTTCAAACTTTTGGTCTGACATCCAAGACTAAAATGGAGGTCTAAGACATATTCCACCCAAGGAATTGCACTATGGCCCACCGACCAACTACCTATTTCCATTCACAGACTGAGACCTATAAACTTCTAGACACTTTGGCATTCTAGGTCGGCATGGTACATCATGTTGACATTACCTCTCTCCCAAATATCACTTAAAATGAGACCACAATGGTCTATGATAGAGGTTAATTCTGGGTTAATCCCTGATTAACGATCCAAATTAAATCGAGTACATTCTTTGTAGGCATGGTAACCTACTCCAATAAAAGGATCCATATATATTCACTCTGTTGATCCCATGGATGTATTTCCTTGAATCCCAAAACATAGTTTCTCACCCGATTCAAGACTTAGATCATTCGAGTATTTTTCTTTGGGCTCTTTTCCTTACATTCAACTATTAACTTATGATCCAAATTTCCATTAACGGATAGCCCATCACAACCATATATGTGTGTGTGTGTGTGTGTGTGTGTGTGTGTGTGCACTACTACATATTGAAAAAATTGCGACGATTACTTGTGACGAACGTAACCGTTCATCGCAAAATTGAAGATAAAGAGTTGATTTTTTTATTTTTTTTATAAATCCAGCCTGTTTTTGACGCTCTTGCGACAAAACCAACTGTACGCCTCAAGAGAGATGAACATGAAGATAGTGGACTCCCGTCTCTCTTGCGACAACCTTTTCTTATCTTCGCAAGAGCGATGATTCAATGAAGACCGTTACACTATTTGAAAAAGTCAACATTGACCATTACATTGTTTGATAAAGTCAACATTGACTTGGTCAACGTTCATCGTTCTTTCAACGAAAAAAAATCTATAAATATTTTTCAAATTAGAGATGTTGCAACAATCTTACTATAACAACGACAATTCAAAAAGGGTATTTTTGTGCAGAAGAATGTCGTAGAATATTAGAGGTGGGAAAAAATGTAAAGAGGGTGAAAAGGGTGATGGTAGATGTTATTTCCCTTGCAAAAAGTGTTGCACTACACGTCCCGTAATAATTTTA
>ML791562.1:181532-192973 GCA_009831015.1 Picea engelmannii | reverse complement strand
TGAACTAGAGGAGAAAAGACTAGATGCCATTCAGCAAACAACTGTAATTCAACAACAAAGATCACAATGGCATGACAAAAATATCAAGAACAAGCAGTTCCAGAAAGGTAATTGGGCTCTACTGTATGATTCCCGGTTCAAAGCATTTCAAGGGAAACTGCGCACAAGATGGTCAGGACCTTACGAAGTAGACACAATTTTCCCTAATGGAACAGTAAGGCTCCCCACAATCGATGACTCCAAAACTTCGTTACTTGTAAATGGTCATCAGCTCCATCTGTACTAGAAACCTATTTCTAAAGAAGATTTTAAGGCCACATGCATGACAGACGCTCATTTTCTTTTCGTTGAGGGGGTTTCTACCCCTAATAACAATTAATTCTTTCAAGATTGATTTTCTTTAGTATTAGATTAGATTAGATTTTGTTTTTCTAATAATCCCTGTCAAAGAAATACCATGCTACAGATGTCTTGCAGATTCCCGATCAAAGCACATCCACCAGAAGAGGACGATTCCATCTCAGAGAGACAAGCCTTCATGATGCTGAAACACCGTTGTTCAGCACTGTTAACTTTCACGATGCTGAAACACCATTGTTCATCATTGATGACCTTCATACTGCTGAAACACCACTGGTCCACCCTCTGAACTAGCTTCTGAGGCCGAACAACCACCATTATCCACTTTCTACTTTTCACTGTTACCGGAACACCACTGTCAGAAATCCGCCCTTCTTCTCCATTACTGAAACACCAAACTCACACCCTTCTTTCCCCCACCACGACCCGACCACCTTTTTCAATTCCTCGTCATCCTTCATTGGCGAAACAACTCTGTCCAGCAATTGTTTCGCCTTTCAATGCCGCAACACCATTGCTCAACACTGTTGAATTTTTCCCCAATGCTGAAACACCACTATTCAACACTTTTTCTTCCCACTCCCAGAACACTACAGTCCATCATTTTCTCACCCTCCATCATTGACAAAACAATTATTTCCAGCAATTGTTTCGCCTTTTTCCGTTGCTGAAACACCATTGTCAGCAACCCTTCATCATTTTTTTCACGATGCTGAAACACCATTGTTCAACACGTTTGACTGTTCTTCACTCACGATGCTGAAACACCAATGTTTAGCACATTTGAATTTTTTTCATGATGCTGAAACACCATTGTTCAGCATGTTTGACTTCTTCCCGATGCTGAAACACTACCATTCAACACTTTTTGACTTTCTTCCGATACTTAAACACCAGTCATCAGCAGTTCTTCATCTACAACAATTGTTCCGTTCTTCTCTGTTGCTGAAACACCAGTCTTTCACCACCATCCGTCAGCTAGCTTTTATGACCTCAGATTATAGTTCGACCTTCTAAACAGCATCACCACAGACAGGCATGATATCTGATTGGCTGAACGAATCAAATGGTAAGACGAGGTATGTAAATATTGTGTAATTCAGATTAGACTGTAGTTAATGAGAAAGATTTTTAGCGATTAAGCCCATTTAAGTTCCATTATTACTAATCGCACTTAACGGGAGGGGAAGTACACGTCAAATCTGCAATACCATCATTTCCTCCGATTTTATCGCCGCCATCCCCATTTCATCACATTTTTGCGCATTTAACCACTATTCCTGCATATAACCCCTCATAAAACTTACTCTGTGCCAGAGCTGATACACAAACTCTTGACGCCTGTATCTTACTAAGATAGTAGACATGGGAGGAGCTGTCATGCGCAAAGAACCCGCCACCACAGCGCTGCTCGAACACTATCCAACAACATATCAAATCTTCGAGCAAGCAGGCTGGCTTAATTACTTCCACAGGCTTCAAGGATATAATGAACGACAAGTACTACAGTTCGCCTGAAATCTTCAGGAGAACCATTCTGTTGTCGCAGGCATCCGAATCTTTGTAATAGAGCAAGACATATCAGAGGTCTCAGGCCTCCCCATTGATGGCACTCAACAGTTCAGCCGGAAGCATATCATCGGGGATGTCCAGCAGAGTTTCTTCCTGGCTGAGGAAAGAATTGTATTGAAGGGCAGAGGCGTTCAGCTCAATTCACTACCACCCCCGTGGCCGGAGGTCGCCCAATTCATCAATCACTACCTGACCTACGAAGGTCGCTATCAGGTAGTCTATCAGCACGACTTCCTTTTGCTTTCTCATTTAAGACATAACAGACGGGTCAATATTCCATATTATTTGTTGGGCTGTTTAAAGAACATGGCACATTACTGTCGAAAGGCAAAAGATCCAACCCAGTCACTCACCCACCACCGTCTTGTTCAATTACTCATCAACAGGGGTTTTGAACAGCAAAACCGTCCACTAAATAACCCGCCCATAAACCCTCAACCAGCTGTTGAAATTCCCCAAGAACAACAACAACAAAACCCCCCAGACGTCCCTGAAATACCCAATATCCCACCCACAGAACCAACTAGTCCAGTCATTGCCCCTACCCCACCTAATCCACCACATATCCTACCTGAGTCATCCACTCCCACCCTCCATATTCTCAGTGATGACTTTGAACCAGAAAATGTCCCCTGCCCTATTATTCAGGAAAGACCTCCACGAAAATGAAAATAGATTGCCCCCTTTCCACCTTTCTTGCGCAAAAAGAGAATGAGAGCCTCAATGAGGCCACCCTGGATGACCACTACCCTAGATCCCCCACCTATTTGACTGATACGCCATACATCTTCAACTTCCCAAACCTCGATATCTTTGCCTATTCCAACCTCGGTGGCTGTAACACAAGAACCAGCCACCAATATTGAGTTGTAGGAATTAGAGGCCCAGACATCATTTGTTTTTGAAGTAGCTGAAACACAACCAGCTACCCATCCAGTGGATGAAACACAAGAACCAACCACTGGTATCGAAGTTGAATTACAAGAATCTGAGACCCCGGATGCTGCAACACAATATCCAGTGGCTGAAACACAAGAACCAGCCACTGATTTTGAAATTGAGGAAATCGAGACCCCGGAGGATGCAACACAACATCCAGTGGCTGAAACACAAGAACCAGCCACTGATTTTGAAATTGAGGAAATTGAGACCCCGAATGTTGCAACACAACACCCAGTGGCTGAAACACAAGAACCAGCCACTGATATTGACATTGAAATTCAAGAATCAGAGGTTGAGGGTGATGAAACACTACTCTCCTTACACCAGGAGGTTGAAACACAAGCATCAGTTTCTATTCTTGTAGCTGCTCCACAAGCATCAGCTCATGAGGCTGTGACTGCCACACAAGAACCAGTCACCTCTAAATCCAAACAAACAATGGCCGATGTCTTGGAAGAAAACAACTTTTTGAAATCTCAATTGGAAGAAAACCAGCAAGAATTAGTCAAGGAAAGGGAAGCATATGAAAAAGAACTAAGTCTGCACACCTTATCCCGAACAACAAAAGAGACCACAGAGAGCGTATGTAAAGAATACATGTGTTGCCAATGTGGCGATATTTACCACCAGGCAGGCTATAAGGTGATTCAAGTTCCAGTGCCGGGGGCAGCCCCTACTCCTTCACCTTTTGTCAAGGAAGAACCTGCTGCAACACAAGAAATAGCAAGCCTTAGCAAGCCCAAGACTGAACCTGCTGCAACACAAGAACTAGCAAGCCTTAGCAAGCCCAAGACTGAACCTGCTGCAACACACGAACCAACAGACACTCTCAAGCTTAAGACTGGGTCTTGCATTGTAGCAAGAGAAGCCTCTATTGTTATCAAAAAGGCTGTACAAACAATGCCCATGGAGGAATTTGTACCTCCCAATCAGATCAATCTCTCCACTTCCAAGGAACAATCTACTCAAACCTCACCTCATCCCACTACTTCCCAAGCTGAAACTCAGACTTCCAAGTTATGGGATGAGCACACAGAGATACAGAAATGGAAGAAGGAGTATGTTGAAACACATGCCAAATATTTGCAAGTGCACAAACAGATCTGGATCATTCAAACCTTCTCAAATTGGGAAGCATTGGACCAGACACTCCAGGTAGTTCGTGAGATTAAGAAGAAAAACAAAGACTTGAAGGATAGATTGATCCTGGCATTTGATATGATGCAGAAACTAATGGCCACAAGGAAACCATCTTGTAACTATTCTTTATTTCTCATGGAGAGACTCATATGGTTTCAGATTAAGTCTATTATAGAGGGAAAACCCCATGAAGTCATTCAATCAGCAGATTTTATCAAAACTTTTGTAGCTGCCTCTACCAGGGATCAACACCTCCTCTGTGAGGCCTACTTCCATAATGAGGCCATTCCAGAAAACAGGTTGCTGAACATAAATCCTCTAGTTGGGGATGTTCAACTTCGATCATTTACTTCCTTTCTCCTCAATCAAATCATTTGGCAAGGTGACTTTTCGGCTGCCCAGAACAATGAAGACAATCGCCTCCTCTGGATCAGACCAGAACCACAAAGGGCAGCCACCTTCATCTCATAGTATTATGAGTTCTTAAAGAAACCAGGGGTGACTGAACATGTTCAACAGCTACAATGAGAAGTGATTCAGGATTGTGAACGCATCATCAGATCCATAGAGATTCCTGCCCTCCAGGCCAATAACCTTTTTTGGCATCAATCCACAGAAAAGAGACAATAGCACAATCCTTTTGGTCTTGCCAACTTAGAAGTAGCAATTTCTAGGATACCCAAGTATATCCAGTGTATGAGACATTGTGCTGAGAATTGGATAGGGTACCGGTTTTATTTTCCCATTCTCTGGTTGCCAATAGAAATATATCAAGTCAGTTATATGATGCCTAAGAAGGCAGAAACAACAGCATGGCAAAGATTGCAGGAAGTGCAAGGGTTCAGAACACTGACAGACAGTACCTCCCAGAGTTACAGCTTGAGTAATTTACATGATCAGAGAAGGTATCCAGACTCTGATTCAGAGTGAGTTGCCTGAGGACATGCAACACCTTGAGTTGGGGGGGATGTTAGGACCACAAAATGTATCTTTTTTCCTATACTTTTTGCCACCATTATACTCTTGATCACCTACATTTAGACTCATACTATCACTTTATTTGATCATCTCAAAGGTATACAATGTCTCTTCTCATTACTATATGTTTAATCTATTTTGCATGATATTTTACAACACTCTCGTACTTAACTATTGATTAGAAATGCATAAGTGTCCAAAACTGCAGATTAGCATTTGAGGCCTATTGCTGAAACACAGAACTATCCAAGGTCGCTATTGCTGAAACACAAAACTGATGCAGAAACACGGAGCTGCTATACAGTCCGAGGTCACAGATGCTGAAACACAGAGCTGCCTTATAGTTTGAAGACACAGATGCCGAAACACAGAGCCACTACCAGTCCAGAGTCGCAGATGCCGAAACATGAAGCTGTTACACAGTCCAGAGCTGCAGGTGCTGAAACACAGAGGAAACCGCTAGAACCGACGATGTTGAAACACAAGGAAGTCATCACAGTCAGTGGTCAACACAGTCAGAGCACAATTCATGTGGCTGAAAGAGCCCGTGAATTGTGATGTTGAAACAACATCCACAACAACGAAGAAGAAGCTGTTACACCAGCCGTAACAACAATATCTTATTCAGCTCCTGTAATAGCATTCGGTTGCGTAAGAATAGGACGTCCTATGGTGATTTAGAAAGAAGATCCGATTTAGGATAAGGCTCAGATATGCATTGTAATTATTATCGAAGGGATTTCCTCTTTAAATCAGAGGAAATCACCATTCGGGATATCGAAGTTTTGATGTATTGAAGCAACTCCAGAGAAGCGGGATGTATTCAATTCTTTCAAATTGTAATGTGATATTTTGACAGATGAATATAAGACTGCTTTGAGTATCCTTCTCTAGCCTCTCATCCAGGGGAATCTTGTGAGAAGGGAGGGCCCACCTTCTTCACAAGATTCACCCATTAGTTAGAAATGTGTTAGTATAATTTCTATTCATGCTTTGTTTAAACTATTGTTTGCTGAAACACTGTTTTAATGAATTTCACTTTGCTGAAACACCATTGACTCTGTCTTAGTTTATTGAATGGAATTTGTAATTCTTTTTATCAGCAATCTTGTGTGATGATTTTATGAGGCTAGCAGAGATTTGGTTAAAGGTTCCTGCTCAGACAAAAAGGAATCAGAACATCATACCCTCCGTAGAATTCATTTACTGCTGCAAGTGTGCTAGCCAGAAGTTCGGTTAAAAGGTTCCTGCTCAGACAGGAAGGAATCCAATACCTCGACTTCTATAGATTTCATTTACTGCTGCAAGTGTGCAAGCCAGATATTTGGTTAAAGGGGTTCCTGCTCAGACAGGAAGGAATCACAACACCTTGTCTTCTGTAGATTTCATTTACCTATGAAAGTGTGCTAGCCAGAGATTTGGTTAAAGGGTTCCTGCTCAGACAAGAAGGAATCCCAACACCTTGTCTTCTGTATATTTCCTTTACCTCTGCAAGTGTGTTAGCCAGGGATTGGGTTAAGGGTTTCTGCTCAGAAAGGAAAGAACCAAAACATCCTGTTCTCTGTAAACCTTCATTAGTGCTATCCAGAAACTGGGTTAGGGATCCCTGCTCAGAAAGGAAGGGATCAGACTGCCTTGTTCTCTGTAAACCTCAACCTCACAAGTGTGCTAAAACAGAAGTAAGGCTCAAGGCTCCTTCTTAGAAAGAAAGGAACTAGGTAGCTTTGTTTTTTGTTAGATAGAGTTAATTGTTTTCTGCATTACTGTTTTCATGAAAGAGTGTTAATGCTGAAGTCTCTGTTGAGAGTAAGGGTCTTGTTCTCTGATTGCAGAATAGTTGTTATTTCCCATTGCAAGTGTTATTTTAATGTAATCCAGGATTCTTAGATTGATCTTTAAGGAATTACAATAGGGAAGTTACGTTCCTGTGATTTAATTCAGAGATTCAGTTCATTCAAGCAAGTATAATTAGTATAAATGTCTTTACTACAACACTAACTTGCTTTTGGAATTGAGCATATATAGTGTGTGGTTATCTTTGAAATAAAAGACTTCCCTGGGTTGATAATTTATGTATCACTTGATTGTTTAAATTCAATTAAGCAATTATAGTGACCAACAATTTGTAGCTCTATAATAGACCTGGTGTATATGATCACATTCCTGCAAACCTTCTTTAACTTTAAAAACAAGAGACTAGCATTTTCATCAAACTTTTCCTTAGTCTCACATGCCTAGTTTTGGATTAGTCAACAACCCTAACTTGAAGTAATCATAACCTTGAACCTGTAATGTATAAAGCTCTAAAACTGATATATGATGTTCTTCAGTGTGTTTTATGAAATTAATCCACGTGGCACTACTTGGAACCTCTCAGAAAAGGAGTTATAGAAAAAATGGCATACCTTGCTGAATTATGGATTATTCTAGAGAGCGACCTTGTAGATCATGCCCCACACAAAATATTTGATAAAATGATATGAAACTATTACACAACATACTGAAGACTGTACCCTAACCAACACATTTGGTCTCACTGAATTGGGATCTGTTATGAAGAAGTTATGACATTTTTACTTGAAACATCTGATTTTGACTAGTTTTAGGACTGGCCACAAACCCTATTTTCCACAGAGTGTAACTCCCAAAATACAACGACCCACAAGATGAATTTTTAACCACATTTATTTGGATACGTTTTCTCACTTTCATAGCAATTTTAGGATCTAAATCATTATATAAAAAAAAAAGTAATAGAAAAAATGGTGAGATGACCTGAAAATAACATACCTTAGAAAGCACCATCAAAAGAATTTATCCTTCCTTGCATTTCGGCCTTCTGTTCTTCACTTTCCTTAGAATTTCAGATTAGATATCATTTTTATACCTCAGACACCTATAGATATTCAATATGCTCAAGTTTGATTCAAATGAGAGAGCCTTGCCTCTTATTTATACTCTCCAAGTAGCTTCCTTAAAAACATCTTCTAGGTCACTTGGCCCCACTTTCCTTATTTTAGGGTTGTGTCCACTTCTAATTTCTCCATTAAAATTATTATTGAAATAATTTATTTTGTATTCACTTTGAATTATAATACACTCATCACTTCACTTTATTATTTACCTTTTAAAATCTCTTAAACTCTCAATGATATATGAGGGTCCTCCAACTTCGTAAGGCCATAACTCTCAAACCGTGAGGAGTTATGTGACGTTATGCATACCACCAGAAATGGCATGACATGTACTATCCATATAGGATAGTATTATTTAAAAATATATCATAACTCATACCATTACCCATCAAACAAACTTGGGTCCATTACCCAAACCTGGGGTCTCCAACTTCTCATGGCCATAACTCTCTAATCGTGAGGAATTATGTGACGTTACACATACCACTAGAAATTACATGTGATGTAGGAGCATCACCAACATCAAGCGAGCGTGGGGAAAACACCAACACATTTTGGCGCATGATAATATTGTTTGAATATTTTTTAAGTGGATACACCAAACATAAATGAAACAATTAAGGAAGGGTGTACTTCCATATTGTTAACAGACCTTGAGCGTCCTGCTCTTGTCTGTATTAGGTGAAGGCATTTATGTTAGCTAACGTAAGTAGATAGCTTTAAAATTTCTAGATTTGACAGTTTTAGGAGCCAGAGGGAAAACAGATATAGACACCCTCCCTTGTATTATTGTGACAATTAGCAGCATGAGAAGAGAGCATAGGAGAGCAGAAGAAGATAGTTGTGTAAAAACCCCATGTACAGAAGTTCTGAGATTAATATATATGAAGTTTGATTCAGAATCATGGTGTTCAAATACTTTCTATGTATGCATGATTGAATGTTATGCTCATGATTGTTTACTCTCTGTTATGCATTTTCTATGATGCGTGAATGCATGATTTCATGTTTAATGTCTGAAATCTGAAGAGAAGGAGAGTAAGGATGAGTTTCAATTGTTTCTCTATCTGAGCAAGAGTTCCTGCAAGGAGTGCAGTGAATTCCTCCTCAAGGAGCGCATTGACAAAGGGTTCAGAGGTTTGTCTCTGAAAGCTCAGATAAGATATCTTTTGTTCCCATTTCCTCAGAAGTGAAATTTAAGCACCAGAGTTGTGCAAGGTGTGTGTAGGCCGAGAATATTCTCAGAGTTTGTAACCTAAGAAAAATTGTTGGAATACTGTTGTCGCAGAGAGTGCGTAGAGTTGAAGAGTTCAATACTTGGAAGTATTGAAGGGTTGACACAAGGAGCGTGTGCAGAAGTCTTTTTGAAGACTCTAAGTTGTGGTAAAATCTCATAAGAGGTATTTCCTTGAATTGTCGGAAGAAGACGCAGTAATGTAGGTTTTTTGGTGGACTAGTTTCATGAAGGCATATTTGCTCATTTCGCAGGAATCATCAAGGAGGAAATCGACGGTTGGAATTCTCTGTGGAGAATTCATGAAGTCCAGGAAGTCGTCGGATCTCACAGAAGAGAAGGGGAGTTACGGCAGCATTCGTCAAGTGTAAATCTCGAGAGAATCAGACCATAGGATCCGAACCAACAAGGGTCGTTGGATTTCCCACGAAAATCGCATTTCAGGGTTTTGTGAGTTGAAGAGTCGAAGCCTTTGCATCAAGACTTGAGAGGTCGCAAGGTGTGAAGTCCCGAAATAGCGAGAGAAGTTGATCCGTATGATTGGAAGGACACGTGTCACGAGATCACCCATATCGGGGATTCAGACATCGGAGGTCAGGGAGAGAAACCCTTCAACTTCGCGAGCAGTGAAGCTGCGAAGTGAACCAAGATCGTCCATCTGAGAGTGGAAAGGTGGCGTACTCGCCGACTCATAGGTCAGACCTTTATTGACCATTTTGGGGTTTCGTGAGTCAGAGAACTGAGAGCACAATATCCGGATTCACGAAGTTGCGAAGTCTGAAATTCAGAAAGGAAGGAAGTTCCTTGTGGGATCTGCGTTGATGACGTGTCGAAGTTTCACATTTCGGCATATCGGAGGGTAATAGGTTGAGACCCTTGTCCCGAAAGTTCTGAAGTAGCGAAACTGCGAGAAAATCACAGCCATCTGTTAGGAGGAGGACAGGTGGTAGAGATCTAG
Organism: Picea engelmannii; assembly: GCA_009831015.1. Lineage (NCBI taxonomy): Eukaryota > Viridiplantae > Streptophyta > Pinopsida > Pinales > Pinaceae > Picea > Picea engelmannii. Next base: position 182,874 of record ML791562.1, on the reverse strand, counting down.
GGATCTCGTGAATTCGAGGTTTCGTAAGGTGAAATCCCAAAGTTAGGGTGCTCCAAGTTACGAGAAGAAAAGATGCAAAGTGTCGAGGTTACACATAAGAGAAACGTGGCAGAACCACACGGTGGGCCCGAGAAATAAACAGCTGGACACACGTCACACATTGGGAGGAGTCAACACCCTGTTGACCTCTCGCATCTCGAGGAATCGAGAAAACAATGGAACGAAGGTTCAAGCCTTTGACTCACGAAGTCGCGAGTGGCGAGAAAAAGAGGAGAAAAGTTAACATTGCCTCTCGGGGGTTCGGGAAAAATGGTGCCAAGGTTGGACCTTTGAGCTCGCGAAGGCGTGAGAGGAGAAAAGTGTTAGCGCTTATCCTAGCTGGCGGTCGCGCAAGGAGGGCGCTAACAGAAGAAAAGGCCATAACCATTTCATGATCTCGGGTATCGCGGATTTGAGAAGGAGGAGTCGGAAGTCACGACTCGCGAACTTGCGATATTGCGAGTTTCGAAAGGACCTGTGGACCGATTAAATTGTAGATTCCAGCAGGAATCTGAAAGAGCCGATCCAACTCGAAGGGCCTATAGAATGATCCTATGAGTGGATCTCAGCCCGAGGGCTGATAGGGTCTACGTCAACATGACAAGAACTATCCATCTAGGATATTTTCCCTAACAAATTCACTTTCCTTCATATCATTATTGCATAATTAAGCATGGGTTCTCTTACTCCACAAAGCATCTTCTTGTGAGAGCTTTCACCATAAGGGGACCACTTTGGAGTTCATCCATATTTACTTCTTATCAACCATGACAAAACAATAATGAGTCATATTTACATCAAACACTATTGGGTCCATTACCCAAACCTTTGTGCTACAGGTCTTTCTTCAAGGGTTGACATCAATGACAACCAACCTTAATCAACAATCTCCCCCTTTGGCATTGATGGCAACACTCTAATGAAAAACTGAAATCATATCACTCATGCTCCCCCTGAAACCATGCCTCTATCCTCTACATATGATAAATCTGATCCTCCTAGAACCATGCCTCTGTCCTCTGCATCTGATAAATCTCTCCCCTTTTTCATCAATGGCAAAGGTATCTTTCTATCTGGGGCTGCTCCCCCTGACAGACTGTCCTCTTATGGTGCTTCCTCGTGTACATCTAATACATATAAGATAAGAATTCAAAAATCACTCAAAAATAATTCATTTTTGGAGTAGAAATAACTCCAAGTCTTTGGCGAAGATATTCAAAGGCTTCCTGTGGAAGTGGTTTTGTAAAGATGTCTGCCACTTGTTCTTTTGTGCCCACATACTCAACTCTGATGTTCTTTTCTG
>ML791562.1:130906-167115 GCA_009831015.1 Picea engelmannii | reverse complement strand
TATATGATAGTGGGGTTTTTAGCTTTACGCTTTCCCGGTAAAACTTATTGTGTTATGTGTTATTGATATTTCACCTTGTGCATTGTGGTTGTGTTGTGATCATGGTTGTTTAAATTGCTTCCGCAATAATAGTAGAAGCGATTTTGTATTTAACAAGTTGCGGTAATTGTTAGATCAGGAGAATCGCAGGAATACATTAATTTGTATCGAAATTTCTACACGTGGTAAACTAAAAATATCATTTACAAACACATGATTTCATTTACCTTCAATGATTTTTGTTTCTGTAGTTTCTATGCATGAATCTTACTAGGTTGCTTTCGATTATTTTCTATGTTATAGATTGGGTATTGGGAAATTGAGAGTGATGTGAGGGGGAGGGGAGGGGCCATATGAGCTTCCACCTTCACGTGGTTGGCCTTTTTTAGTAGAGGAAAAATTATTCTTGAAACCAAGAGAAGCTCATTCATTTTTATATCATCATGATCGTAGATAGACTATTCACATGCCTTAACGATATGGGAGGGTTTCTAGACTCAAATTTGACTCACACACCCACTTGTTTCCATCATCAATTCATCATGTAAACGACCATAAACCCTATTTTTCTTTCAAAGTACACAAATTGGTTGACACAAGTTTTAAGTTTGCATCAACCTTTCTTCATTTTTCTTCTAGGTTCTTATACATTAACGTATATACAATGTATGTGTGTCATAGTTGTGATGAAAAATACGTCTTTTTTCATTCATTGTTTAATCAACACCATAAAAATATTCCCTTGCAGTACTAGATATGGGAACGTGTGTACTGTCGAACGAATTTTAAAAGGAACAACGAAAATACATTGTACTAGGACTAGACATGGGCAGCGGTGGCCTGTGAATGGGGCCAACGTTGAATGGGCCCAAAGAAACATCGACCCTGATGTTACAAATCTTAAAATGGCCACCATATCCCAGTTACAAGACAAAAGTTTCCCATATAGGGCTTGAATGTTGGATTATGGTCCAATGCATGGATCATGAACCCTAAAGGAAAATGTTATGGACTACAGATCTTATGATTTGACTTTAGACCATGGACTAGGCCCAAAAACCTTCCCTACTATGACATGTCTTAAAATGGGCACCACAACTTACTCACGTGCCAAAGATTCCCTATGTAAATTAGGAGGTGGGCGCTCAAGACACCATGCATGGTTTGTGACTCCCATTAAAGACAAATGTTATGGTCTAATTTTCCCAAACTATGCCCTAATTTTCCAAAAATATGAATGGGTTAGGACTAGAGTCAAGCTCAACAGGGTCTTCTTTCCCCTCTAATTTTGTGCCCAAGCCCATTCCCTTGGATGTGGTTTCTCTAGAATACAGTAGTTACAGACAGTGGGGAATATAATTAATCCATTCATGCGTATCACTAATTAGATGATGAGACATCTCGCTACCTTAAGAGAGTCATAATTACTCCTACTGTTTACCCATGCTTGGTTGAATTTCTTCAATTTGACATGCAGAGAAATGGTAATAAATCACATTGCATCTTAATTAGAAGGGTTATGGGTTATGGGTCAATGATTTAGAAGGTTAGGGGGTGTAGATTCAAGGTCTAGGTTAGGTGATTATTAACACATTAACCCATATCCCCCTTGGACCTACTCGGTCTAATTAACACATGATTAATTGTTTACCTGAGAGGAGAATGGTCACCAACAAGATACATCAATTAGATGTGTGGGTTAGTAAATAGGTTAGGTGCATTGATTATTATGTTTATAGGTGTGTTATCATTTATGTTTGTGGTTGTGTGGGTTGGGTGTGTAGTAATTAGATGCATAAGTACCTCGAACCACCACACATGCCTTACATTAAGAATATTTATCTTATAAGCGAGATATGATCACCATTTCAAGGATTGCCACACCAATGATGGTTCTCAATGTATATGCCATGGTCCAATGCCAAATTCTAAGATCTTATGCCATGAAATTTGTCTTTGGCACTCATGGGCCATGTGTGGCCCCACAAGCCATTACATGTCATGCATAGGGAATATTTCACCTGTAGAGATAAGGGCATAGTTTGGGAAAATTAGGCCATAACATTTGTTTTTGGGAATCACAAACCATGCCTAGGAATTAAATATATAATATATTAATTATTATAATATACATCAATTATATAATATATAAATTATATATAGTTATAATATATATTATATATAATTATAATATATATTAATTGTATATAATAATCCAAACCAAAAACAAAAAAATTACATTATAAACCTACGCACGCATGAGGAGAGAAAACCGCGAGGAGACCACACAAGGAGATTAGACGAGGAGAGTCGAGGAGAGTAGAAGAGGAGAGTGATCCGGATTTAGGAGTAGAACGAACTAATTAACAGGATGAATACAATAAACAAAGAGATAGGAAGAATAACACAAATATCTAGTGAACAATATCTTCTATTAAATAACGAAATAGGATGAAACTTACTCGAATGGTGGTAGCTATCTCTGAGAAGAGATGTGGTTGCTACGTGCATCCATATGAGAAGAATGGATTGTAATGAGGCTCCAAAGGCCCTTTTCATATTACTCATGAATTACAAAACCCTAGACATCCAAAAACCTAAACCTAGAAAGTGAAATGCCAAAAGTCATGTGGGCCCTATGGGTAAGTTGGTGTAATTTGGTACCTCAAATTCCTAGGGTCGTAAATTTTTCATACGACCTCCGTTTTAGGCATGTGATAGCCCGTTGGAAAGGTATTTCATAGAGATACACATTTCTTTGTCAAAATATAACATAGTTTACAATGTGAATTTGGCGAGGCAAAAAAACAACGTTTAGGGCCCCAAAACGGCCCCGGAAGTACAACAAGATGTGTTGACATGAAAACATACAAAACAAGCCAGTTGGATTAGGAAAAATGCCACCTGTATCCACTTCGAGGATGTGTGGGGATTTAGACAACCTTATAAGTGTATAACCCACAATTACAAAGCAGTACAGAAGAACGTGTTGAACAAAAAATGAACATGAGGAGCCTGTTGGAATAGGTGGGTGGATACCAGTATCCACTTAGATCAATACTCCCCACTTAGGAAGAAATGGTATCCATTGCATTGACTTACCCCATCAAGTGAGGAAAATTATACTAGATTTGGCCCCAGGTGTGCCACTTTCCTTGGTGTAGGAGTTTCCCTACTTTGACAACCCGATAAAGTTGGATCCACTACTGATGAGTGACATTGACCTATATATCCAGTATATGATCAGTGGATGCTTGTTCCATGAAATCATGGTTGAGATCTATTGGTGTTATTTGTTCTGTGATCTCATAGGTGTCCAATCATGGTGGAAAAAATGGTCGAAGGAGGTCCACATTGAATACTGGATGTAAGCCAAGGAAGGGTGGAGTGTTGAGATCAAAATCATTTCTACCCACAGCCTTGGTGATAGTGTAAGACCCATAACAAAGTGGGAGAATCTTTTGATGTGGCCTAGTGAGGCGTTCCTTCTGTAGATGTAACCAGACTTTGTCGCCAACCTGAAACTAGTGTGGTATCCTGTGTTGATCATGGTATTTCTTGTACTTAGCATTGGATTTCTGCAAAATCTTCTGGACCTGTTGGCAGATGTGTTGAATCCACTCAATGAATCTGGTGGCTTTTTCGATCGCAGACTGATCAGGGGAAAATTCTAGCTGTGCAGTGGCAAGAGGAAGAGCAACATCAATGGTTCCCAAGGGTTCTAATCCCAGACCCACCTGAAATGGGCTATGGTCGATGGAACTATGGAGAGCCTTATTGTAACCGTGTTGGACATATGGGAGAATCTCATCCGTTATACATGGATGGTTAGAATTATACATTCCCAGGATGTGCACAATCATCCAATTGACAACCTCTGTTTGGACATCAATTTGGGGTGGAAAGAAGTGGATTTTGTGAGCTTAGTGTCCAACAGAGACCAGAGACTTGACCAAAAGGTGTTGAGGAACCTTTTGTCTCAGTCAGAGATGATGGTTTGTGGTATCCCAAAGTGGACCCACACTCACTCGAAGAAGATCTTAGAAGTATCTATCATTGTGACATTCTTCTTACAGGCTATGATGATGGCCATCTTCAAAAACCGATCAACGACCACAAGCACACAGTCATTTCCTTTCTTGGTGGACATAAATCCAGACATGTAATACATTGAGATGGATTCCAAAGGATTATTAGGAATAGGAAGAGGGGTGTATAAGCCTTGTTTCTTGATGGCTAGATTGGAAATGGAACGGGCAGTGCTATATCTGATATACCTACTGACGTCCTGTCAAAGTTTTGGCCAATAAAATATTTTTGAAGAATGACCACAGTTTTCTCTACACCAAAATGTCCTGCCACCCGACTATAGTGGGCTTCCCAAGTAAGCATTGCACGCTCTCTTGTATGAACAAACATATGGCCCATGTGGCATAAGAGTTCATCCTGAATGTGAAAATCAGTGGCAGTTGTGCCTGTACCCAAGAGCTGGTAGGTGGTGGAGAAGTCTGGATCTTGTTGATAAAGTTGGGGCCACTCAAATGCTTCATGTCCGCATGAATGGAGCATGGTGGTGAGTTCAGCTAGAGGAAGCTGACTGAGGCACTCAATAACATGATTGGAGATACATGTCTTATACTTGATGTTGATATGGAACTATTGTAGTTAGGTGGACCACTTCTAATGGTGGTAGTTCTGCAATTTCCCCTATGTCTGTATGAACTATAGAGGCTTGTGATCAGTGTGTATGATCATCTCTTTCCCAAGAATGTAATGTTTCCATTGACGAAAAGCTTGTACAATGGAATACATTTCCTTGTCATAGGTGGGGTATTTACGGACCTTATCAGATAGTGTGTCACTATGGTATGCCACGAGATGCCCATGCTGAGTGAGAACTGCACCCACATCATAGTCAGATGCATCAGTCTCAATGTTGAATGGTTGTTGCAGATTGGGAAAGGAGAGTACTAGAGCTCAGCACAATTGATGCTTCAGATCATCCAATGATCATTGCTTCTCCTTCCCCCACATGAACTTGGCCCTAAAACCGCCCTTGGTAACCTGGTTGAGGGACCATGCAATATGGGAGAATCCAAACATGAACCGTCGGTAGAAGTTGGCTAGTCCCAAAAATCTCCAAATCTCAGTCAGTGTGGTCAGGGCTGGCCAGTCACGGATGACTTGGATCTTAACTATATCAACATGTACCCCATGCTCATCATCATTGTAGCCCAAGTATTGGACCCTGTTCATTCCAAAAGAGCATTTTTCCAAGTTGCCATAAAGCTTGTGTTGTCGCAAAGTGATCAAAACCTGTTGAATATGCCACATGTGCTCCTACCATGTTCTGTTGAAGATGAGGATGTCATCCAAATATACTACCACAAAGGAGTTGGTGAAGGGTCTCAATACATCATCCAACAATCTCATGAAAGTGGCTGGTGCATTTGTTAAGCCAAAGGGCATGACCAACCATTCGTAGAGTCCTTCTTTAGACTTGAAGGTTGTCTTCCATACATCAGTTGGATCGATGGGAACCTGGTGGTATCTAGAGTTTAGGTAAATATTTCTAAAGAACTTGTCCCCCTTGAGTTGGTCAAGAAGGTCATCAATCCTGGGAATGGGGTAGCGGTTCATGAATGTGATTTTGTTTAAGGGTTTGTAATCATTGCAGAGTCACCAAGTCTCATCCTTCTTTTGCACCATTACAATTTCCCCTTTTAAACAAGCTCTCGGATCTAATGCATGATTTCTTCATTCTCCATCAGCGAGTGTCGATAGACTAGTCCATTAGGTAGAGGTGATTTGGGGGTCATATCAATTGGATACTTGAATTGGCAGTGTGTCAGTACCCCTGTAGGTGAGGAGAAGATGTCTATGTATTCTTCCACAATCCTGTCCACTTGTTGTTGCTACAAAGAGAGGAATTGTGTAGAGGCCATGGATGTGGCGATGACCTTCTACTTACTATGATCATAGATCGCAAAGAAGAAAACATTATCGGTCTATGAAATGACCTTACTGCATTGCTTAGAAGAGATTAAAGAAATAGCAGTAAGCGGTGCTACCTCGGGGATCCTGTACAATTTTCTACCCAAAGTAATAATAACACTGTGAGGTCTAGACTCATACAAGACATGATGCTTGTACAAATATGGTTGTCCTAAAATAACATCACAAACTTCAAGGGGAGAAATATCGCACAGTACCTCATCTTTGAAATGCTTGATGTCATAGGGAAAATGAAATTGTTGGCTGACACGAAGATCTCTTCCTTGGCAAAGATAGCCGATGGTGTAGGGCTACAGGTGCGGCGTCATTGGAAGGTCCAGTTGCTTGAATATCTATACTAAAATTAGGTCCTTGTGACTTCCATTGTCGACAATGAAATGAATCGGAGCCCCCTTGACCCACATCTGCAAGTGAAAGAGGTGTTCCCCTTCCTCTGGTTCTTCTGGTTCACTTGGTCGGACTTTGGTGGTATCAACAATGGCACTAGGTTCAAGATCGATAATTCACTTACCTCCTTTAGGATTTGACTCAGAATCAGAATAAGCCTCTGACTCGAAAGCCTTCAACTCGACCATGAGGGACTTCTTGGAGTGACATTCTTCGGTGTTGTGCCAAGGACTTTTATGGTACTCACACCATTTTCCCATGTCCTTCTTCGTCTTCTCATTACCCTTCTTTTCCTATGGCTTGGAATGGTTGTCCTAAGGGTGGCCATGTCGACCCAGACCCTTTTTGTGTGGGTTGGGGCTACCTTTTCCCTACTTCAACTATGAGGGGTTTGCAGATACAAACTCTCATTGTTTCTGCTTAATTTTTTGTTCAATCGTGACAATGTATCTATAAGTCATGCCCAATTAGGTGATGTCTAGGAACTCCATTTATGCTTGAATGTATCTATGCAAACAACCGTGGTATTTGAGCACTAGATGATGCTCAAATTATTTTATACCTAATTTGGTGCATAGGGTATGGAAAATATTGGTGAATTCTTGTACCGTCTAGTCATGTTATTGACGTAGGCTGGTCCATCTAGTGTATTGGTCCTCATAGCTTCCAACAGGGTAGTATTTTTCTTTAATGGCATCCTGGAAGGAATCCCATGTAGGGGCCACCACAAACATTTCAGATTCCTCCACGACCCTTTGCTCAGAGTAAGTATCCCACTAGTCTTTAACATGGGGAACGACCTTGAGGAGTGCAAAAGTAATCTTTTCCCTATCGGAAAAATTGTGGACCGAAAAATATCCTTCGAGTAGATTCAAGCATTTATCTACAACATCTACATCTATTAGTCCTTCAAATAATGGAATACCAAAATTTGCCTATACCTTGAAGGGGGTTGCATGGCCGCTTGATGAAGATGCTTCTCCTGTGGGTAACCGTCAAAGGATCTGTGCGAAGTTGTCCATCATTTTGTTCCTTTGTCATGCGAGCGCTTCCTCGAGCAACATTTTAATAGGATCTCATGATCTATCATATTTATTTTCATCTCCCATGGGGTTTTTTTGAGCTCGGCGAAGCTAATATGGTAATGGATCGATTGGTTCAAGTCCCAACTTCTTGTACCCATACCTTGTCGGGGACATGCATGAAGAAAAATGAATGAAGAGAAGACCGCTCTGATACCACTGATCTGGATTTAGAATTGGAACGAACTGATTAATAGATTGAATACAATAAACATGGAGATAGGAAGAATAACACAAATATCTAGTGAACAATATCTTCTATTAAATAATGAAATAGGTTCAAACTGTAAAACTGTAGAACTAAAACTTGCTCAAATGGTGGTATCTATCTCTGAGAATATATGTGGCTGCTACGAGCATCTGTCTAAGAAGAATGGATTACAATGAGGCTCCATAGGCCCTTTTCATATTACTCATGAATGCCAAATCCCTAGACATCTAAAAACCTTAACCTAGAAGGCGAAACGCCAAATGTCATGTGGTCCCTATGGGTAAGTTGGTGTAATTTGGTATCTAAACTTTCTAGGGTCGTAACTTTTGCATACGACCTCTGTTTTAGGCACGTGATAGCCCGTTGAAAAGGTATTTCAGAGACATACACATTTTGTTGTCAAACTCTAACTCCATCTACAGTTTGATTGTGGCAATCCAAAAAAACAACGTTTAGGGCCCCAAAACAGCCCCGAAAGTACAACAAGATGTGTTGACATGAAAACATACAAAATAATATAGTTGGATTAAGAGAGAGGCCACCCGTATCCACCTAGAGGATGTGTGGGGATTCAGAGAGCCCCATAAGTGTAGAACCCACAATTACAAAGCAGGACAGAAGAACGTGTTGAACAAAAAACAAACACAAGGATCTATTTGGAATAGGTGGGTGGCCACCAATATCCACCTAGATCAGAGATCTAAGGAGAAGCGAGGAGATAACACTGAGAGGATAGGCAAGGAGAGCACACCGCGAGTAACTTCCCAAACCCTGATATCTGTGTGAGGGAATGCTGGAGAAGGATATCTAGGGCAGAGACGTCGGAGGAGACATAAGTCACAGAGGGTAGAGGAGACAGAGCTAGATGGAACACTATGAGCACACTTGAGAATGGTGAGTGGTTGTTACCATCATTCAGTTCTCATTATTTTTTAAATTGATTTGGAAAACCTTCACATTGTAAATAAATCCAATGAATCGAGTTGATTATGTTTTCTCACCTATGTTTGGGAGGGTGGTTGTTAGCATGCATAATGTCCCGCCAGAGTGAGAATTATTCCATCATGTTAATAAATTTAGGAAGGATCTACTTCACCAAGAATATCACCCCCCTTAAGCATTCCATTTTGAACAATTTGAAGAAGGTCATCATGCCTTCCTTCCCAACATTATTTTTTTGCATTGAGATCCAACTTTTAAAAATATGGATCACAACAACCTAATTTTCTTATGGGAGAAGGAAGACAATAGTGGTAGAGAGAAATCATATCGGTGGGTAGTCCAAGGAAAGGTAGGGATGAGGAGGTCATATCAGTGTCTTTGGATTCAATATCCTTTGTGCATAGAAATTTTTTTGATGGGGATTTCTCTTAGATATTTAACATAATCATTCCCTCAATGTTTATTGAGATAAACATAGAGTTGTACCTTTTTTAATTTCACAATTGTGAGGCTATTGAATCCTACAAGGGAATCAAATGATTCAAGAGGAGAGGGGTTGGCTCAAATGAATAGGAACATTCCTATTTCCCCCTTTTGGGATCATGATCACATAATAATAAGGAATAACCTATTCAAGAATGTCCCTTAACTATGGATTAAGACAAATACCAAGGGCACTTGCCTAGTCATTGGAATGATTAAGGAAAACAATCATAGACATAAAACATTATATGTAAAATAGAAATGAAGAAGAGTATATGTGAAATGTATCAAAATAAAATAAAATATTATTAAACTTCTTCAATATCCACAATTAACTCCAAGAAAACCCCCTCAAAGTTTGGCACTCCTCAATAAAGGTGGAAAGATGCTCAAAGTAGGGTTTGACAAAGTCTTTGCTACCACACGTCATTGTCCTTTGAAGTGCTTCCTCAAACCATGATCTTCTAACATGTTCCTTCCTTAAAATAATAATTCAAACCTCAAGATAGGGGAGAAATCCTCTTTGTTTGCATACATAATCCTTGATCATGCCATACAATCATTTTATATTTCCTTATACGGTGGAGCATTCCTTCCAAGATGAAATTTAAACCATGTTCTTATGGTTTAGCTGTCATATTGTGTCCTCTCCTTAGCTATGGCATTCCTCAAGCATGTGTGCTAAGCAATTATTATAACCCCTTTCACATGGGGTGCTCCTCCTCTAATTTTTACTTTATCCTTATTTCATGGCTGGAAAGAGTCAAATCTGCCACTTGGTACCCCTTTTGAATTCATCAAGCTGGGCACTCCCATTAAAATATGAATACCATTAAAATAAAAGGGAATAAACCTTGTTGACTCCTCTTTCAAACTTTGAAATTGCATCAATTGGGCCATGTTTAAAATACTGTGAATGTTGACTTTTGAAATGTTTATTACTTTGCCTATCCATTTCTCTTTTTCACTTTTCCACAGATTGATTTTACCCCAGGTTTTATATCTCTTCCATTATGCAACCCATCCTAGTTCATCTATCTATAAGTTTTTAATGACCTTCATTCTAGTTTTGGGCTCAATTTTCTATGACAAACGGTGCTATTGTTTTTCCTCTTTCTCTCATCATTACAATTCCCATATCTTCGTTATCACTGCCACTTTTATTGGTTCTTACTATATTAATGGACTTCTCTCTATCTCAATCATTTGGGCATTCTTGGGGACATAGTGATTTTTTTGAAACTTTTGTGGATTTCTTCTTAATTGGATATGTTTTATTGATTTTTGCCTCATTTATTGCTTGAATGACTACTTTCTTTAATATTTATACTTCTTTTAATGCCTTATCCTTTCCTCATATCTTCTTACCTTTCATCGACTTACATCCCATTAATCTTCCACTCGTCAAACTAACTTTCATTTAATTTTTCAAGCGTTGTATCTATTTAATTTTTCCCCATTTAAAACTATCTTCAATATTTTAAAACTCTATGTTGGTTAGTTACCTAAGTTTGTAGTAAAGGTATGGAAGGTGTTGGTATAGTCCCGTAGTTTGATTCTGACCTCGATGGAGCTACAACCATTTGGTGTATTGGTCCCCGTAGCTCCCCACATGGTAATATTCCTCATTGAGGGCATCCACAAAATCCCCCCTATGTGTCTTCAAGCTCCAGGTGGAATTGTGTTCTTCCTCTCACCGTTCTCTAGGTGAAACCCACCTAGAGATTCATAACCTTCACTAAGTTGGGAATCCACGTGTATGAGTGCCCCTACTAATTTAGGTAATTGCACCCTCTAATTGTGCATCCAAAACTAAATATATAAAACATTTATTTAGAACTTTGAATATAGAAAAAAAAATTCAAAAATTGGAACTAGGATGATGATGGACTACTCACTAACAAGACGTGCACATGCGACTGAAGGTACAACCAAACAATTACATGTTGGATACTTATTCCTCGAGTGAGGAAATATTAGGACAAATAGAAGGAAATGTGACTGCATCTAGTAGATACGATATGCAAACAATGACCAGAGGTGAAAAAGTCAGAATAAAATTTTGTAGACGCATGGAATTTTTTCTTGCCGAAGGAGAATCATGCTCTTATGATGATGAGAGCATAGAAGACATAGAGGTACCACTCATGTATAATCATTTGGTGAAACAATGGGTACCTAAGGAACTGCCTTCATTAGACATTGAATTCATTGTTAACAATAAGACATATCGCATTGCACCATCCTCCTTGCATGGACTGGGGCTATTTTACATGGATGGAATAACTATAAAATAAAATACAATAACTGAATTTATGGACTATGTCGGACCGTGTTACAATTATAATGATTGGATGCGGTTGGTCTGGTATATGCAAAGTATGCGGAGATATGCACTCACCTCAAATTATATACAGCTAATAAACAATGATAAAAATAAGGGAGGGACTATCTATATTGATGGAAGGCCTAAAGATTCTAAAAATATTGCAGGGTTTATAAACAAGACATGACTCAGGACAACAAACAAGAAACTGAATTGCATATATGAGGGATGTAAAGAGAATCAAGTAGTCATGTGCGCAATAAAAAAGATAGCTCCCAGGGAAGAGTTATTTGTGTATTACCATTTGAATCAAATAGAAACATCGACGAATAGTGTGCGGGTACTTATGAAAAGCCTCTCTAGGAAACCTCTACTTATTGCATTATATTTGTTTTTATCTTTAACAATGTTTTAAATATTTCACGGTCTCAATTTTATAATAATGTGGGAGGTTGATCATTGAGGATGATTTTATTTGGGTGGCAATCAATTTTTTTTTTATCGTTAACATTTTTTTAAAATATTTGGGGGTTCTAATTATATTCTATTATAATGTGGCAAGATGATTGCGCAAAAGGGTCATCCACAGAACATGTAATTGATTATCAAATTTGACTTTTATTTTACGTGAATTTTATTATTTATTTATATAATTTTATTTTTGTGGTGATCAATTATTTCATTTGTTTATATAACTAAAATAACATTGATTTTCATGTTGAAATTATATGTAGTCGGTAGGCCATGTTGATCATGATTCCACCGATGAGGAGGGGTTGTATTCATCCCCTGATCTGATGGTACTAATAAAAATAAAGATCATTAAAATGAACAAGGAACTTGATAGCTTGTTATAGCGTCCATATCAAACTCCTAGCGTCCTAGAAAAGATCAATATCCTTATGTCACAGATTAACACATATAAGGTAATAACCATAATTTAAAGTGTTTTTCTTTAAATGTACTCATATGTTCAATTATGAAACTCTGTTTTTTAACTTTTACATTATCTCACGAAAAAAAACATTTTATTTTTTATAAATATATTTTTGGAGCTTGTTCATCCTGGTGTTGGTAGTAGTGGTGTTGCATAGATGCCATAGAGTGTTAACGCGAGATGTCATACATTGGCTAGAGTATTGTTTACTTCTCCATTTTCCACACCTAATTTAGATAGGATCCATTAAACACACCACCAGGCATCCACACAACGGTCCGGCTTTAGAGGTGGTGAGAAAGATGAGGATGATGATGTGGTTGTCATGGTTGCATTTCCTAGAGCTAGATGTGTGACTAGCATGGGGACCCTTTCGTGCACATTTTTGGTCGATGATAACAAACTTCCATTAAAACAAATAAGACTCCCAGGTAGTTTTTCAAATTTTAACTATTTCATGTTGTCCATCTCATACACAAATCATCTAGATTATTATTTTTAAATTAATGATCATATCTTTTTGTGTGTAGGAAATGACCATTTTTATAGGCACCTGGAGAGAAAGGCCTTGTTGATTTTTGGTGAAACCTTACGCATGAGGTGGAATTTTCAGAATTCCAACCTCAAAAAATAACTTATGGATTATCTCGAAGGCCTCTTTGGAGTAGACACGTTCAATAAAAAAATTGTCACCTTGCAAACAAGAGAATATTTAAAATATATGCGGGATGTTTATAGATGAAGCTTGGTAGGAAACCCTAGGTACGAGCATCCTCCCTCGATTCCAAAGAGGGACTGGAAGGTGATCATCGATGATACAAAAGAAAATATATTTAAAATATCAGGAGAAAAAATAATTGGTACCCCAAGGTAAATTGCAATATTTTGATTTCAATAACTTTAATTTTCTTTAGATCTAAATAAAAGTGTGGTATATAGCATACTTGAAAATTTTGATGATAGGTTTCCTGACACTTTGAAGGAAACCAAAGCAAGGATTTCCAAACATGGCCAACACAAGCTAGGCCAGGGCGACTACTCGAGGTTACAGTCACAAATCGTAAGTACCCAAACATCTTAAGAATATTATTTGTATCGCCTTACAAATTTCAATTTATTGCAGCCAAAAACATTAAAAAACCATGCTCTTATGCAATGTAGGGCAACGACTTCGAAACTGAAACCACGGAGGAAAATCTCCAACTTGGTTACAATTATGGCTATAAAGTCATGGTTGATCATAGGAAAAGCATGGGGAAAACCCCAAGATCCAGTTTACGGGATAAGGTAAATAAAAATCAGTCTACATTAACATTTCATTACTTATAAAATACATAAATGCTTGATATCGTCCATAACATTAATGTCTTAATTTATTTTAATCAGTGGAGAAACACTATCAATGAAACCATTAGCATTGGGCAACAAAGTGTTGATAGTGCAGTGTGGCCATAAGATCATGGTGCTCCCTAGCAGGACCATCCCAGTGGGGTGCAACCCCAAGATGTTCCTGTGACTGAGGCCCACGATGATAAAATGGTTGTATATTAATCATATACTTAATAATTTCGTACTTATAAATTTCATACTTCTAATTTTTATTACTTATACATTTACAATTTTGTCCTTATAAATTTTGTCATTTCAATGGAAGAGAATGTCATAGTTGATCCTCCTTGACCTAAAGATGATCGGGAGAAAAAGGAAACCATTCCAACAGTGTCGACTACTGGACCAACAGGTAAATAATTACATTGCAAAGGTTTTTTTTAATATTAATGAACTACTTCAATGATATTTAAAAAATGGCCATATAAATTTAATATTTTTTGTTTTTGTAGGTGATGGTCCCTCACAGCAGCCTCCATGCTGTGGGTACGATACCAGGCATTCTCGGTGTTGAAACATATTTTTTTTCTAAACTTTAGACTTAAATAAGTTTAATTCTTGTTTAAATAAAGACAAACACGCACTTGGATATCACCATTGATGGGGTCTTCTATTTAATACAACGATCCTAAGAAAGTTATGGATCCACCCACTAATTGAAAGGTCAAATCACTAAAGACAATCTTCAAAATGTCAAGTCTCGGGGTTTTGTAGACCTAACAGTCCAACATGTAATGAATCTCAATGTCCCGACATGCGAAATCACGAAACTGTGATAAGTTTTAAGCCATGTTAATTAAATCATTAAAAATGATTAATACAAATTAATCACATCATGAATTCATGATTCGGGGATCCATGCCTCGAGCGATCACCAAAGTCCCGATATACAAAATTGTGAAACCAACTTAAATTAAACCGAGTTAATTAAACAATTAATAATGATTAACGATAAATAAATCTTATCGCAAATTCGCATCTCAGGAATCCGGTCTCAAACGACAACCTGAAATCCCGATACCTGAGGTCACGAAACCTGTAATTAATCATGATTAATTAAAATGTTAAACATGATTAATATTAATTAATCAATCGCGATTTCGCGATTCGGGAATATTAGCTTGAATTGAAATAGGTTAACCAGTGACCCGAAACCCCGAAACGGATTAAGGTAAACATAATTAATTAATGTATAAACTTTATTTATTAACAAATAAAACAATTTTGTTTTACCGTTGAGTTTATGCTGATTGCAATATGGGTGATTTCAATTTTCTTTTCTAATCACGAAAATTGACCATTAATGTTATTAAATGACCATCCTGGGGAAATGATTTCAAATAAGATCTTGTGTTAGTGCCCAAATATTTTTATTAAAAGACTTAAACGTATTGTCAGTGAATGTATATGCAGGTCGAGGCATCTAACGCAAGAAAGACTTTTTTATTTTAAATTACATTCTCATTTTGGTAGAGCTTGCTTAACGAAATACTCAGTCTTGTGCGTGTTCTATGAAAAATAATAGGTTTTTAAGAACTGCTACCATGCCGCCACAAAAAGAAGCTAAAGAAACTAGTGATATTTCAGGCCAGAGTTCAGAGATTATCTCCGACACCTCACCCAGAAGTATAAACATAGTTAAAACCTGGATGAATGTATTCAACATCCTACAGTACAAGCTGGTAAAATGCCCTGATGATTCAAGCAACAACGAAAAAGAAGACTTATCTACCAAATACAAGACTATTGCTTAAGCAGAGATGCATAAGGTAGCAACAATGCCGTGTCATTTACCCTACAATGACATGATTAAATGGGCACTGGATCATGTGGATATTCCAACTAGAACTATTTTCAATTCTCAGAAGGTAGTTGTTGGGTCATTTCCATCGAAACACATACAGGTGATGTATAAACTATCTTCAACATCGAACTTCATTTACAATGCCAGTTTTCTAAAGAATTTTAGCAAGAAGGAGTGTGATCAATATGGAAAGAATCTTTTCGACTTGATTAAGGACTGGTGCTCATGCCCTGAAACATTCAGAGCCGATTGTCAGGGCATATACTTAATCTCATCGCTAGAACCACAGTTCATGTATATAGCCATGATGACGTGCATAATTTATGGAAAAGAGAACACATCCTATTTGTTTCTACCATGGGTACCCATTATACACACAGTGGAAGAAGGTTATTCTTTCGACTAGGCGAAGATGTTGTCGGACAGTCTAACTAGTGAAATTATAGAATACCAAGCAAAGAAAGCCAAGGTGAAATCAACTTCATTTTACATTTCATCTTATATCATGGATGCCATATGTTTCATGACGCCTTTCCCACTGATGGGATGGAGTTGGACTCCAAATAGTATAGAACCAATTCATATTTATCATTCAAAACTCTCGGAAGACAAGGCAAAGGATTTCTTTTATGAAATCTATCATTGGTTAGCGGTGCCGATGCACATTGTTATTTTTGGTCACTCACCTCCTAGAATTTCAAACACAATTGTGGCTAACTTGGATAAAGTGGAAGACTGGTACATCGAGGAACACTTCTCTTATATCAGATTTTTCGGTTGCTCAATTCCCCCATATGTTTTACTGCAATTCTTACCAGACCGGCTAGTGTGCCACGAGGTCGCATGAAAAACTGTACTCGGGGGAATTAGCAAAGAGTTCAAAGGAGTACAGAAAAATGTACAACCATCGTTTCCCTTATAGATTGGTGCATTTTCTTTATTGGATTTCGGCCACTCCAAAGTGGAGGTTGCGGCCTTAGAAGAAATAAAATTGGCTAACATTGAATTTAAAAATCACAACCCACAGAAGGTCGTGGGTAACCATATGGCTAGTTTTAATCTCAAAAAGTATGAACATGAAGAATCCCCTCAAGACGAAATGTTCCGAGGGGTGAGATCTTACCATGAAGTTCTAAGCCGAGTTCGAGCTCTATTTCCTGATAAAATGATCGATTTTTACAACTTCCAAAAACACCGAAGAAGTAGTCTTTCGAAAGTATTACAAGGTTAAAACCCAATGTGCCCTACTACATAGCAAACAAAGACCTAGAATCCAAAACTCGAAATCTCTAGAAAACAAGAAGCCCCGGAAAACTCAGAGAAATATGAGATCTTAAATCAGAAAAAAGATATCCCGACGATAGAGGTATGTGATGACCAGGCCAAAGATCAATAAGAGACATTAATAAATCAAGGAGAAGATAATCCATTGTCTTCATCAGATAAATCAACTGCAGATGGAACCGAAAAACAGTTATCTACAGAAATCGACAACCCCATTCAGGTTGTCACGCCATTTCAATTCACTATAGGAAACCCTAATGCAGAGGTAATACTCATAGAAGATATCACGCCTATCCCTATTGAAGATATACCTCCTTCTGATTTATTTTTCAGTAAGAAGATGAAAGTTGTGGTGAAGAAGGAAATACACCAGAAAAAGAAGGTGCGACCATCAAAAAGCACGGAGTATTATTGGATGGACAAAATTTGGAAGAAGAAGACTTTGCCAGGAATGATTTTAAGGATGGAAATTTATTTTAAAATGTAGAAACCTTGACGTATCTTACTAATCTTTCATATGTCAACTATAAATGTTTGGCGATATTTTTGTAAAAATATTCAAATTTCTAAATATTTTATATAGTTTTTATAAAATTCTAGCTATTTTTAAGGTAAAATAATTTTATCCTATATAATTTGGGCGAATCATTTTTAAAATAACGAATCTCATTTTTTGAAAAACCATGTAAAATTATGCCATGAGTGAAATTTATCCCCTAAAATCATCCCTAGACTTTGCTACAGAGGTACCAGGCTCTTTGGGAGCTTTTGCAACAACTAACCTATTCTCAGTTGATAATTTGAAAGAAAAACTGAAGCAGAAGAATCAGGTGATAAGTCAGTTGCAAAATCAAATAAGGAATACAAAAAAGAATGTCAGAGATGAAGTCAATAAAGGGCTTGAACAAGCTAGATCTAGTGATAAGAAAGAAATCCAACTGCTCAAGTCTAGTCTTGATGAAATGCATAAGAATATGTAAGTGAGTGAAAGACATACTATCCAACAAGATGAGTTGATAAAACAATTACAAGACAAGGTCAGTTCCAATGAGAAAAGGGTTGTGGATATAGCATTGTTTCAAGCTCAAGCATTGGAAGTGCTAAAGAAACTGGAAATATCTCAACAAATCCTACTCTCTAAAGTAAAAATCGTCCAAAATCATTCTCAGGTGATGGATGAAGCATTAAGTAATATTGTTTTAAGAGAGAGAGATGTTATCATTGCCCGAACTACCTTCCAAGAAGCGGTTATATCATCAGCAAAAGAAGGAAGAGCTATGGCTTCTAGATTGTCCATTTCAGAGAAAACCAAAGGTGATATTATACTAAAGACTTGGGAGTCAAAAATAGCCGAAGGTAGGAAAATGGCTAAGGAAGTGAAATAATCTTGTGAAGAAGTTTTTCGTTCACTTAACAAAGAATTATTAGGCCTCGATAAAGAGGATAGTTCTGGAATACTGGGTCAGATTGATATAGCTAAACATCAGCTTGACATTAAGACAAATATGGAAGAATCCCAAGTTGAAATATCACAGATAAAATAGGTCGATATTTCTCAAATAGATAGATGGATAGTGAAGCCTAATCTACAACTGTAGTGCATTATTTCAGAGGATAGGTGAATAGAAGAGGGATTACCTCAGCTGGAAAATAAATTATACATTTTTTAGGCCAATAACTTAGCAGAATGTTCTAGGTTGGTAGCTCAATTTGTGGGAAGATGCATCAAATGTATTGAGCAGGGAAAAGGTAGTACCTCTAGAAACAAATGATACAATATCTGTACATTATCCATTTTGGAGCTAGAATACAGAAAAGGAAAATGCCTATGCCATCATTACGAGAAGATCAAGAAGAATGCAAGTGAAGCGCTCCAACTTCTATATTTTGAAATTTTAAGTATTCTAAAATATAGGGAAATTCCAACCGTTTGAGGTTGAGAACTTTTGTATAAATGCATATTCAAAAGAATAAACAAAGGCTTCTTCTTGCCGGTTGAAATTGAGAAAACTCTCCTCATTGAGGATTAATACAAGTGCAGACTAGAGATTCCACATTTCGTCCAGTTTGAGTTATGTATTCTTCTGTCTTTTCACATTCCAACATCTTTTATATACTTCCTTGATGAATGCCTAATCGCAATTTAGTACAACATTTATTGTGGTTATATTTCATTCAGTTATCTAATAATAAACAAACTTTCCTCTATATTGTCTATTAGCAAATACAAGACCTATGAGTTAATTAGATTACTATATTTTATGCTTCATTAAAGGTTACATTATCTATTTTCTTCTTCTGTAAAAAAGTAATATTCTTTTGTATTTGATTCCTTTCTTTGTCTAACAACTTTATGTTTTTCTCTCATTATATCCAACATTTTCAAATTTAAATCAGACACGAAAAACAACCTCTGAGTTTTTATACTATTAATTCCATTTAAGGAATTTTTCTCAAACGGCTGAGATAGAAAAAGAAAACTTTTAAACTTTCCTTATTTCCTAATACCTAACATTGTGCTTTGAGCCTTAAGTGAAAACTCAGGAACAACATCTTTTTGGCGTCGTTGCCGAGGATGGAGAAACGAAGTTAGTTTTCCCTGGCAGAACAACAATTGTAAGTTTCTCTCTTTCATAGTGAACAAAGATTGAATACATCATAAGGCTTAATTTTTATTTTTCACTTGGCGACTCCAAATTTAATAAACTAACATTTGGGTGAAAGAATACCAGACAAAACCTTGATGATAGGTAGACCACGCCTGTTTCCAACCCTAAAAAAAATTAAAACCAAGGGGATACCTTAAGCAAACCACTGCATCCACAAGTAAAGTTTACCAACCTAAACTCACAAAGTCTAATGCTAAGGTTCCACTTGAACCGTTAACTCCGCAATAAGTTTCCACCCAAATCCTTTTCAAAGAAACGTCGACTGATAGAATTGAAGCCAAAATCATAAACCACAAATTTGTTTTATCCCAGAGAAAAGTTGAAACCGATTCAACTACCCCCTTTGCTAATAAAGGTAAGGGCTCATCTCGATACCTTCTTTGATTTATATTCCACCAGTTCCCGAAGTAAAGAGTCCAACTTCCCGAAGTATTGAATAATATATCTTACACTATGATTCGACTCCCATTGGTTCTCTTGTTTATATATCCTGCAAGTCTGAAGAACCTAGTCCTTGTCTCTCGTTTCCCCACTTTTCAGTTTTTTTGTCTCCTGACAGTCAGTTCCTAGAACCTCTTTCATGTCATCCTGAAGTAACCTAAAGGTCACTACACATATTTGAAAAACCCCTCTACAATCTCCAAGTTTCATCCCCTATATTACCAATGGTTGCTACCAGAGGAGGTGTTGCTAGAGGTGGTGCAAGAGGTGGTGGAGGTGGAGGAGGACATGGTGTTGGCGAAGGAGGAGGAGGTGGTCAAGGGACACCCCCACCTCCTAGGATCTTCACTAAAGTAGCTTCTATATATGCTCGTTTGGTCCTCCCAGTTCCCCTCCATGACTTACCTGAAAACTATATGAAAAATATGCCAAAATTCACAGGAGAGGGAGACCTAACCGCGACTGAACATATAAATTTATTTGATCAATTCACCGATATCCTTGGCCTCGAGCATGAAGACGTCTCTTCAAGGCTCCTAGTCCAAAATTTCGAAGGACAGGTGAGAACTTGGTTCTGAGGACTGTCGACAAGTTCAATAGGATCATATGACGAGTTAGAAAGTGCCTTTATCAGACAATGGGGAGAGAGAAAACATCACCTTTATTATTTAACTGAATTTGGAGCTTTAATAAAGAAAAATTCAAAAATAGTTCTTGAATTCACACAAAGATTTAATAAATTATATAACAAGATCCCAGCTGAGGTTAAACCTTCGCAACCTGCAGTAAAAGTAACTTTCGTCGGGGCTTTTGAGCCCGATTTTGCTCTATTATTGAGAGAAAGGAGAGTTGTTGACCTCACTAGAATGGAAGATGATGATGTATATATTGAGTCAAATATGATGGCATCGGGAAAGTTAAAAACTAAATTTGAAACAGGAAATAAAGAGAATAGATGATTTAGAGAACAAGCAAGACCCTCTGGATCTAGGAGGCCCTCAGAAGATAACATGGATGATATGGAAAAAATAATTAAAGAATTATCAAACAAAATTTCAAAGATGGAACTGGATCAATCTAAATCATATCAGTTTAGTAGAAAATATTTTAGGAGGAACCCTAACTCCCAAATACAACAAATACCAATTAAAAATGAATATCAAAAGATTCAGACTCCCTTTAAAAATGAAAATTTTATAGCAGGAGATGACATACAAGAGTTTGAGAAGTTAGAGGAAGATATGAATAATCTTGGTGATGACTACCAACAACCTCATCTGACGAGACAAGATTGTGAAAGGTCTTTAAACATAGAATATCGATCTAATAATGATGATAGCGTAAATATCACAAAATATCATGCGTATCGAGGAATTGTCGATAATATAATGGCTAAGCTCCAACAGAAGTATAATTTGAGGCCTAGAAATAGAAATATGACAACTGACCAACCGAAGAAAATCTTGTTGAGAGGGGAAGTGGATCAAGTAGCTCCCAAATCTATTGGAAGACAGACCGTTATAACAAAGGCCACCGAAATGTAGTCTTTCAAGACAAAAACATCAGAAACACCAGCTGCTAATACAAGAACAACGAAAATTCCTAAGACTAAAACGCATAATATCAAAGTAAAAGCAGCTGAATCACAGACTTTCAAAACAAAAATAGCTCAAACACAGACTACAGAAGAAAAAACAGCTGAAACAAAAGCGACACATACCAATAAATCAGAAAGAAGGGAGATAGATATCCAAACCAGAGAAACCAATAAAACAACGGGAAATTTCAGTCTAGAAAATGAGATTAATAAGATCAAGATTCATGTACCTCTAGTTGAACTGGCAAAAAACCCTACATATAGAAAACAAATTTCCAAATTGATAACATTTCTAGATATTGAAAGTCAGGACAACGCTATAAATTTAGAAGATGATAAACTGAATATAGTGTTTGGTTCGTGTTTTGAAGGTACCAGGGGTTATGTTACTCCTTTCTACATTACGCTAACTATGCATGATCATCTAATCCATAATTTCATGTTAGATTCTGGAGCCTCCCACAATGTGATGCCCAAATCTATTATGGATAGACTTGGTCTTGAAATTACAAGACCATACGGAGATCTTTATTCTTTTGATTCGAGAAAAGTTAAATGTCTAGGTATGATTAAAGATTTAGTGGTTAATATTGCACAAATTCCTGTAAAAAGTGTTATGATGGATGTAGTTGTTGTTGATATCCCTCCAAAGAATGGTATGTTGTTATGCAGGTCTTGGGGCGCTAAGCTTGGAGGATCCCTTCAACTCGACATGACATACGCTACAATCTGGATCTTCAACGGACACTTCACCCGCCTATACAGAGAAACAAGACTGGCATATACAGTAAGTGATCCATTGAATCTGAATAATTACCCTATGTATGTCACATATCATGATTTAGGAAATTGTACACTATCGATTGATGATGATTTAGAAGAATGTATAGAAGAAAATTATACAGAAAAAGAAAAAATAGAAAAAAACAAATGAAAATGTAAATACGATTGGAGTTTGGAAAATGTATTTTGATGATGCTTCGTCATGTGAAGGAGAAGGATTTGGAGTGTTGTTTGTGGCACCTGGGGATGAGTTTATTATTCCCTTCTCTTACAAATTACAATGGGATATCTATCACACCAATAATGTATGTGAACATGAAGCCCTGGTCTTGGGATTAGAGGCTTCCAGGAAGTTGAAAATTGAAAACCTGATAGTTTATGATGATGCGGAATTGATCGTAAAATAGATAAAGTAGTAGTACCATTCCAAACACCCAAGGTTGAGATCCTATATAAATTTTTCTTGGGATCTGATCGAGAATTTTTTCTCATCGTTTAATATCCACCACATCCCCAAAGTTGAAAATCAACAGACAGATTCCTTAGCCAAAGACGTTGCAACGTTTGTACCTCCTATTGTCCTCAAACTAAAGTATCATATAGAAATGAAGCACATACCATCAATACCAAACAATATACAACATTGGCAGGTATTCGAAGATTATGAGAAAATCAGACAATTCTTAGAAATGGTGGATGAATTTGCTGAAACCCATATTGATCAGGAAAATTAGAATGATCATGCTTGGATTATGCAGGAAGGTGAAGATCCTCAGGAGTTTCAAGATAAGATCACAAATCACTACATGCTTTTACTAAAAAATAATCAGATCCCTAAGGGTCTGATTCCTTTGGAGAGATTATTTGATCATGACGATATTCCCTTAAAGTCTACTTTACAGCCTCAGCCATAAGAGGTTGAAGACTGTGATATAAGCACCAAGGAAACTCCTAAGCTGGTAAAAAATCTAAATACCTTCCTCCTAAAGTAAAAAGAAAATATGTCTAATTGCTCAAATAGTACAAGGACGTTTTTGCCTGGTCCTATGATGAATTAAGAACTTATGATACCACCGTAATTGAACACAAAATTCCTCTGAATCAGGGTGTTAAACCATTTAGGCAGAAGCTCAGATAGATAAATCCCATACTACTTGCTGTAATAGAAAAGGAGGTAAAGAAACTCCTGGATACTAAAATCATTGTTCCACTCAGGTACTCTGAGTTGGTAGCCAATCTAGTACTGGTATGAAATAAGAACGGTGAAATCAGATTGTGCGTAGATTTTAGAAATTTAAACAAATCATCCCTCAAAGATAATCCATTACCTAAAATGGATCATGTATTGGAAAAAGTGGTAGGGGCAAATAGAATATCCATGATTGATGGATTTTCGGGCTATAATCAAATTGCAGTCCACAAGGATGATAAAGAAAAAACCGTGTTCACCACCCCATGGGGTACCTTTATGTATGAAAAAATGTCATTTGGTTTAATGAATGCAGGTGCCACTTTCCAATGAGCTATGGACATCACCTTTTTTGGCAAAAGAGATAAGTTCGTTATCATTTATCTTGATGATCTAACTATATTTTCTAAATTTAATGCAAAACACCCGGTACACCTCAAACAGACGTTTGAGAAATGTCGCAAATTCAGTTTGTCTTTAAACCCCAAGAAATCTCACTTTGCAATGCAGGAAGGTTAAATTCTTGGGCCATATAGTATCTAGGGATGAAATTAAAATTGACCTGAAAAGGGTTGAAGCTATAGATACTATCAATATTCCTAGAAATAGAAAAGAGATTCAATCATTTTTAGGAAAAAATATTTTTTTAAGAAGATTTATCCCAAACTTCGTTGAAATCATGAAATTGATTACATATATTCTTAAGAAGGACAACGAGGTTAAATGAAAGACCGAAGCCAAAGTGTCATTTAAGCACATCAAGAAGGTCATAGGTGAAGCACCAGTACTGGAGAGCCCAGATTATCTGAAATAATTATTAATTTTCTCATTTGCATCCGAACACACAATTGTTGCAGTACTCCTTTAGAAGAATGAAGAAGGGTTTGAACAACCAATAGCATTTTTCATTAAAATCCTTAGAGACATAGAGATGAGATACGATATAATGGAAAAGCAGGCCTATGCAATGGTGAAGGTCCTAAAATATTTTAGGACCTATGTACTACATTCTAAAATAATTGCATATGTACCCACCAATTATGTTAAAGATATACTGGTTCAACCTGATAGTGACAGAAGTAGGGGTCGATGACTTGTTAAAATTCAATAATTTGATCTGGAGGTGAAACCAACAAATCTCGTCAAAAGACAGGTTTTGGCTAAGCTACTAGCCGAATCTAATTTCAGAGCACTTGGAATAAACAACCTGCAAGAGTGTGAAGGATTTCTAGACATATACAAATTCGACGATCAAATACCCACAACTCAAATCGAGGAGAAGTTCTCTTCATTAGCTTGGTATAAAGATATAGTCTCTTACCTTCTAACTCTACAGTGCCTAGGCAATATGACTCCTTCTAAAGATAGAACTTTAAATTTGCACGTTGTAAAAAATTGTATCATGGATAGCCAATTATATTGAGAGGATCCTCTAGGCTTTTTACTGAGTTGTTTGGTAGAATCTCAAACAGAGAGATTTATAAATGAATTTCACGAGGGACTGTGTGGAGGACATCACGCATGGAGAGAAATGGCCTATAAAATCCTGAGAGCAGGATATTATTGGCCTAAATTATTCATTGATGTGAGTGCTAAAGTTAGAGCCTGTAATCCATGCCAACTATTTTTAGGCAAACAGAAGCTTCCTGCATTACCTTTGGTCCCAGTTAAAACATAAGCCTCGTTCCAACAATGGGGGCAGGATTTTATCGGTGAAATCAATCCCCACTCTATCACGCAACACAATTGGATCCTAACCACTATGGATTATTTTCCCAAATGGGTAGAAGCCATTCCAACCAGAAATGTTATAGATTCGGTGGTGATAAACTTCTTGGAGGAAAACATTTTATCCATATTTGGTTGTCCTCGGAAGATAGTTACAGATAATGCCCAGGCATTTAAATCTATGGCGATGGTTAGTTTTTTCCAAAAATACAATATTATACTGGGCCATTACACAATGTATTATTCTCAAGGCAATGGATTAGATGAATAATCAAATAAGAGATTGATCACCATAATTAAGAAAGTGTTGAACAAAAATAAGAAATCTTGTCATGTGCATTTGAAATATTCTTTGTGGGAGAATCGGATAGGTACCAAGAAATCGATTGGGACGTCCCCTTTTCAAATGGTGTACGGGACTGATGTGGTACTACCCATAAACCTAGCTCTTCTTGTAATGAAACTCTAGCAAGATGAAAAGGAAGAGCCAAATCATGTCACCAGAAGAATAAATCAACTGATTGAAGTCCAATAGAATAGGGCTAAAGTAGATGAAAAACTCCAGAAGTATTAGGATAACATGAAATCCCTATTTGACCAAAAAGCTAAAGAAAGGAAATTCCTCCCTGGTGACCTAGTTTTAAAGTGGGATGCTAGAAAGGAAGACTCAAGAAAGCACGGTAAATTTGACCATATCTGGTGTGGACCTTTCAAATTCACAGCTTCTGAAGGGAAGAATTCATTTTTGTTTGAAAATCTGGATGGTAAAATCCTCAACACCCCTGTCAATGGGTGTTACATGAAGCATTTTATGAAATAATCAGTTTCTAAACTCTCACTATACATATTGGTTTATTTTCTTTGTTTCGATTCACAGTTTTTCAATTTTTTCGGTAAGTTTTTACTTTCAATGTAAATAAAACCAGGTTAGTTGATTTCATAAAAATAAAATATATATATATATAAAGATAAGTGACACATAGGGTTCTCCTACATGAAAATTCCTGACATTCTTCATGTTATTGTCATGCAGGATACTCATTGATAACCGAGAGATCAGAGACATTAGAAACCGACCTTCATATATCAGAACATTAGCTCTCACTCAAAACATGTGACAAATAAACAGTTTACTTGGGTGAAAATATAAGAGTAAATCTAAGGTATGAGCTTCTGCCCTGTTTAAATTTCCAAAGAAATATCATTTAGTATGACAAAGGTCTCATATGTAGACATATTGTCACCTAATCTATATGTAGAGAAATGAAAATTACGTTTTAAGTTATCGAGAGTTTCCTCTGGATAAAATAAAAAAAATAAAATAAACTTGTAATAAAAAGTAAGCAATACAAAGACCTTAAAGAAAAAGTTTCAAGAATAGAGTGAAAATTTTGTATAAAAGCAATTGTGCTTGCAACAGAACATCTGAAACCTTCATACTCTTCCCTCACTCGTTTTCAAAGTTTTATTTTCATGTGATTCTTGATATCATCCCATGGTCTTCACAGAGGAAAAAGGGTCTCACCTTAACTTTGAAAGCTCATAAACGAATTTTCAAAAACGAGAATAGGTAAAACATTCTTATGATTCCTCTAACTTTAACTGAACGAAAAGTATGTCTAGGATAATCCTGACTCTCTTATCCCTTCTAATAGGTTTAAACTGATTAGTTTCGCTCAAGGAAAGTCCCTGGAAAATAAAAACTCCCCCTAATATCTTCCCTATAGGCGAAGAGGTTTTGAAGGTCAGAGGAGGAATAGTCCAAAGTAATCAAAGTGAGTTGACAGACCTCCACTGCTAAATTATAAATAGATATCATCCTTGGTATATTGTATACAAATTGATTTCCCCCACTTCATGTTTTAAAAATATAAGGTAGATGGTGAAAGGAAATTCATAAAATGATTGCCCCCATCTGGTCCAAAAGAGATGATGAAAGGAAATTCATTAAATGATTGCCCTCATTTTAGCATTTAAATGCAAAATTACCAATTGAAGTGGTTAAAGGAAATTCAATATGGGAAATTAGATAACTTCACCGGGGTACTGAACAGGCTCGCTGACAATGAAGCAATGTCTACGATATCTGCAACGTTGTTATACATGAATTAGAATGTACTCGGGTAACTAGTTCTCTTTTTGACTAGATCTACATTCTAAGCTAACACGGAACTCTCTCACTAAAAACACTGAAATTACTTTACCTTGATGTGAACAAAATCGAATAGAGCCTGCTAGAACGATTAAGGTTATTTTGATTATATTAAGAAAATCTTAAGTCAGTTTTAAGAAAAGGAAGCCATTGATAAGCCTAAACTCGAGAGCAGTAAATGATTAAGTTTTGAAAGCTTTTAGAGATAAATATTAAATCTTAGGTTTTTTTGTGTGCCCTCTTTCATAATGTGTTTCACCAAAATGAAATAATGACTCCATTTACCCAATAAAGGCACTTGGTCTACTGTTCTTCTCGTCCTACAGGGAGACGAGATCCCTAGATGGAGCCTATGTTGAAACATTTTTTTTTCTAAACTTTAGACTTAAATAAGTTTAATTCTTGTTTAAATAAATAAAAACATGCACTTGGATATCACCATTGATGGGGTATTTCGTTTAATACAACGATCCTAAATGATTAAAAGTTATGGAGTCACCCACTAGTTGAAAGGTCAAATCACTAAAGACAATCTTCAAAATGTCGGGTCTTAGGGTTTTGCAGACCTAACAGTCCAACATGTAATGAATCTCAATGTGTTGACATGCAAAATTGAGAAACTATGATAATTTTTAAGCCATGTTAATTAAAGCATTAAAAACAATTAATAAAAATTAATCACATTGTGACTTCGCAATTCGGGGATCCATGCCTCGAGCGATCACCAAAGTCTCGATATACGAAATTGTGAAACCAACTTAAATTAAACAGGGTTAATTAAACAATTAATAGTGATTAACGATAAATAAATCTTATCGCAACTTCGCGTCTCAGGAATCCTGTCTCGAACGACAACCTGAAATCCTGATACCTGAAGTCACGAAACCCGTAATTAATCACGATTAATTAAAATGTTAAACATGATTAATATTAATTAATCAATCGTGATTTCGCGATTCAGTAATCTTAGCTTGAATTGAAATAGGTTAACTCGGAACCCGAAACCCTGAAATGGATTAAGGTAAACATAATTAATTAACATATAAACTCGATTTATTAACAAATAAAATAGTTTTATTTTAGCGTTGAGTTTATGTTGATTGCGATACGGGTGATTTCAATTTTCTTTTCTAATCACAAAAATTGACCATTAATGTTATTAAATGACCAGCCTGGGGAAATGATTTCAAATAAGATCCTGCGTTAATGCCCAAAGATTTTTATTAAAAGAATTAAACGTATTTTCAGTGAAGGTATATGCAGGTTGAGGCATCTAAGGAAAAAAAGAATTTTTCATTTTAAACTACATTCACATTTTGGTAGAGCTTACTTAACGAGATACTCAGTCCTGTGCATGTTCTGTGAAAAATAACAGGTTTTTAACAAATTCTACCATGCCGCCATGAAAAGCATCTAAAGACACTAGTGAGAGTTGAATCCAAAATTTATAGGTTATCTTCGACACCTCACCCAGAAGTATAAACATAGTTAAGACCTGGACGAATGTATTCAACATCCTATAGTACGAGCTGGTAAACTGCCCTAATGATTCAAGCGACAATGAAAAGGAATACTTATCTACCAAATAGAAGATTATTTCTCAGGCAGAGATGCATAAGGTAGCAAAAAGGCCAAGTCTTTTACCGTACAATGACATGATTAAATGGGCATTAGATCATGTCGATATCCCAACTAGAACTATTTTCAATTCTCAGAAGGTAGTTGTTGGGTCATTTCGGCCGGAACACATACAGGTGATGTATAAATTATCTTCAACATCAAACTTCATTTAAAATGCCAGTTTTATAGAGAATTTTATCAAGAAGGAGTGTGATCACTATGGAAAGAATCTTTCCGACTTGATTAAGGACTGGTGATCACACCCTAAAAAGTTCATAGCTGATTCTCATGGCATATACTCAACCTCATCTCTAGAACCATAGTTCCTGTATATAGCCATGATGATGTGCAGACTTTATGGAAAAGAGAACACAACCCATTTCTTTCTACCATGGGTACCCATTATACACACAGTGGCGGAATGTTATTCTTTTGACTGGGCCAAGATGTTGTTGGACAATCTAACTAGTGAAATTACAGAATACCAGGCAAAGAAAGCCAAGGGGCAATCAACTTCCTTTTACATTTCATCTTATATCATGGATGCCATCTATTTCATGATGTATTTCCTACTGATGCACTGGAGATGGACTCCAGATAGTGCAGAACCAATTCATATTTATCATTCAAAACTCTGGGAAGACAAGGTGAAGGATTTCTTTTATGAAATATGTAATTGGGTAGTGGTCTCGATGCACATTGCTATTTTTGTTCACTCACATCCTAGAATTTCAGACATAGTTATGGCTAACCTGGATAAAGTGGCAGACTGGTACATCGAGGAAAACTTCTCTTATATCAAAGTTTTTAGTTTCTCAGTTCCCCATATGCTTTACCGCAATTTTTACCAGACCGACTAGTGTGTTGCGATGTCGTATGACAAACTATACCCGGGGGAATTAGCAAAGAGCTCAAAGCAGTACAAAAAAAGGTATGGCCATATTTTCCCTTAGAGATTGTTGCATTTTCTTTATTGGATTTCGGCCACTCCAAAGTGGAGGCTGTGACCTTAGAAGAAATAAAACTAGTTAACATTGAATTTGAGAAACATGACCCGCAGAAGGTCGTGGGTAACCATATGGCCAGTTGCAATCTCAAAAAGTATGAACATGAAGAATCCCCTTAGGGTGAAATGTTCTGAGGGGTGAGATATTACAAAGAATTTATGAGCCGAGTTCGAGCTCTATTACCTGATAAAATGATTGATTTTTACAACTTCCAAAAAACACCGAAGAAGTAGTCTTCTGAAATTATTACAAGGGGAAAACCCAATGTCCCCTGCTACACAACAAATAGAGACCCAGAATCCAGAAGTCGGAATCTCTAGCAAGCAAGAAGCCCCAGAAAACTCAGAGAAATCTAAGATCTCGACTCAGAAAAAGGATATCCCAACGATCGAGGTATATGATGATTGTTAGAGTCCTAACCCACACATAGGTAGAACAATATATTCAGATGTAATAAAGGTCAATATTAATAATGCCTTTCAATAAAATAGAATAAGGCGGATGTAATAGAGCTCTGCTCAACTGGAGGTTGCCCCCTCGAAGAGGCCCGTGAACATTGATTTCAGATTCAAACTGTTATTTATGTTGTTATTCTTATATCATTTCAGTGTTATTGTGGTGAATGTTCTGGTCATATTGTTGTTATTCTACCATTACTAGCATTTTATTTCTGTTTTGCATACATTTTATATATGGTATATTACAAGTGGTATCAGATCACTTTCCTCAATAGAAAGTGTGAGTTAAATTTTTTTTCAGGGTAGAGATGTATTCTGGTGTCTTTAAGCCACATAGATCTATCGTTACGTGCATAAACCCACGGTTGAGGGATTCATACATGCAGGAAATACAAGTGGTACTTAAGCACATATCTGTTGGCCACCCTTGTAACCCTCGTTGGTACCCCTTCGAGTGGTAACGCATCAGAAAACACATGTGTACGGATTAGCCTAGATTACTTGAATCCCTCTTTAGATAAACTGATCGGTTTCTTGACTGCTATAGTCTCACCGAGAACAACACTCGGGAAGATACTCTCTAGTACCTGGGTAGTCGGGTAGTATGGATAAGGGTACAGTCTATCCTCCTTAGTTAGTGCCCTGAGATATTGGGTTGAGTACTACTGTTGGACCCCGCACATATATCAAAGATCTATAGCACAAGGAAAACCCTTGAATACCTAACCCTTGGGGACATAAACATAAACAAATTAAAACAGACAAGATCTATTGTCGCACAACTATGTTTGGGTTTCCAAATAAATACACATTTCTTTCTGGTTAAGCATTTGGGCATTTCCTCTTTGTAGTATTCTTTAGACCGGAGTATAAATCTATAAAAAAACAATCTGGAAATTGTTTCACCATTATTTCATACCTATTCCATTGGATTCATCTCTTTGCCCTTATCACAATCATCCATATCATTTTTTAGGAAAAAAAAATTTACCCCACCCACCCCTTTTCAGTTCCCCCATCCTCATGGCCCATACTCATAGCTAATATTTGGAAGATCACTTCGACACCTTGCAATCTGGTCTCATTGAGACCCAACAAGAAGTGAAACAACTCAGTGCCAATGTTGTCGCCATCAATACAACCATACAATCCTCAATGGGAAAAATCAAACAAGACCTCACCACCCAGCTTAAATCAGTCTTTTCGGCACTCTGCACCAAATTGCATATCCCTACAGATAACCCTTCCTCTTCCTCACCCCCACATACTAAAGTTGACCATTCCTCTCATTCCCATACCTTGCAGAACCATCACTTTCAACATGACCTACACCTTCCACGGGTGGATGTGACCAAAGTTTATGGCTCGGACCCCAAAGTTGGGTAACCCAAATGGAACATTACTTCTCTTTATACAGCATTATAGATGAATTGGACAAACTCTAGTATGGTGTTCTCCATCTAGATCAAGAAAGTTGGCAATGGTGGCAATGGAGAAAAAAATCGCGTCAAGGGTATATTGCTTGGACACAATTTGTGGCAGAGATTTATGAACTCTTTGACACTGACACCAACCATTTGGGCCATTTGACAAAGTTGAAACAATTAGGAACAATGGAAGACTTTATAGTTTCCTTTGAGCACCTGGCTTTTAGAACAGAGGGCATGTATGATGCCTTTTTCTGAGAGTGTTTTATCAATGACCTCAAGGATGAAATTCAGGCCCATGTCCTCATGGCTCGGCTTGAGAATTGGGTGGAGGCTACCAAAAGATATAAAGAATAAAAACAGGTCGTGTCTTCTCAAAACCACAAACCCTCCTTCATCCCTCGCCCTAAACTAGTAAATCCCACTACCCCCTCTTCTCCACTAAAGATCAAAAAATTGACTCGAGCTGAAATGTATGAATGCCAACTCAAAGGCTTTTGTTATAAATGTGATGACAAATATTTCCTGGGCCACAAGTGTAAATAACAAAATCTTTTATGGCCATCTCCAAGGAGATTTTGGAAGAAGATGAAGAAACTCCCTCTATGTCTAAATCACCTTAATCCACTGACATAACCCCTCCCTCAGACCCTCCCGAAGTAGAACCATTCATTTCCCTCAATGCTCTCACTGGCTTCTCTACTCCCCAAACCCTCAAGCTAATCAGTTACATCAAGCATCAGAAGGTCATCATTCTGGTTGATAGTGGCAACACCCATAATTTTATTCATCGTCACATTTCCCAAGAAACTCATTGCTACATCCATGTTGTCAATAATTTCCAAATCATGATTGCCAATGGTGGTTCCATGAAATGTGGAGGGCGTTGTGAAAATGTGCATCTCCAAATTGGTGACTACCACCTGAAATGACATATGTTTTCTATCGACATGGGAGGTTGTGACATTGTGCTGGGTCCAGACTAGATAAGGACTTTGGGTCCCATTCTCATGGATTTTAAACACTTAACCATGCAATTCGACCAGGAGGGCCACCAATATAAGTTCCAAGGCATCACCGCCAATTCACCTGATATCATTAGCTCCCATTGCATGGAAAAACTGCTCAAAAAGGGTCATTCTGGTGTTATCACCCAACTCCATGCCATACAAGCAACAAAGACACCCTCGGTACCACAAGACCTCCAAGCCATCCTTTCTAAACATCAATTAGTCTTTTCCACTCCCCAAGGCCTTCCTCCTTCCCGTGTTGTTCATGATCATTCCATTCCCCTTGTACCAGGAATCCTTCCTCCCAATATCTATCTGTATCGTCACCCCTTTTCCCAAAAAACTGAAATTGAGAAAATGGTCCAAGAACTCCTTAATGCAGGTGTTATCCGCCCTAGTACGAGCCCCTATTTGTCTCCTATGTTCATGGTCCTGAAGAAAGAAGGTTCTTGGCGAATGTGCCCTGACTTCCTTGCCCTCAACAAACTTACCATCAAAGACAAATTCCCCATTCCTATCATTGATGACCTCCTCGATGAATTGAGTGGTGCCCAATTCTTCACTAAACTTTATCTTCATTTGGGCTACCACCAGATACGTATGAAAGAGGGAGATATCCCCAAGACTTCCTTTAGAACTCATGAGGGCCACTATGATTTTTTGGTCATGCCCTTTGGTTTGTGTAATGCCCCCTCCTCCTTCCAAAGCCTCATGAATCATGTCTTCCATCCTTTTCTCTGCCATTTTGTCTTAGTTTTATTTGTTGATATCCTCATCTATAGAAAAACATGGACAGACCATCTTTCTCATGTGGATCGAGTTATCCATCTACTCTCTCAGCACCAACTTTTCCTTAAACAGTCTAAATGTGCTTTTGGCACCTCGGAAGTAGAATACTTGGGTCATCTGGTTGGCAACGATGGCATCAGGGTGGATCCTAAAAAGATTGAAGCTATGCAATATTGGCCTCACCCAAAGAATCTTAAGAGCTTGCATGGATTTCTAGGCTTAACAGGGTATTATCGCAAGTTTGTTAAGAATTATGGGAAGATTGCAACACCTCTCACTACTCTCCTAAAAAAGAACTCTTTCACTTGGACTCCAGTTGCTGCTCAAGATTTTCAAACCTTGAAGATGGCCATGTGAACCACTCCAGTCCTCGCCCTTCCCGATTTCACAAAGACCTTTGTGGTGGAATGTGATGCCTCAGGGAAAGGAATTGGTGTTGTCCTTATGCAAGAGGGTCGACCTTTGGCCTTGACCAGCAAGCAACTATATGAAAGAAATCTGGGCAAATCCATCTATGAAAAGGAAATGTTGGCTATTCTTCATGCTGTGGATTTGTGGCATCCTTATCTATTGGGGCAATGGTTATAAATTAAGATAGACCATCAAAGCCTCAAGTATTTTATGGAACAACGCATTTCCTCCCCAGAACAACAAAAATGGGTGACTAAACTCTTTGGATATGATTATGAGATCATTTATAAGAAAGGGAAAGACAATGTGGTTGCGGATGAACTTTCCCAAAAATATGAAGATGAAGGATCCCTTTTTTCTCTTTCATTCATTGTACCAGATTGGCTCCAAGACGTTCGCCAAGAATGGCCACAAGATCCCAAAAGTTCGTAGTTGATCCAGCAATTGCAGTCCAATGCTCTAGCTTCCCCAGGGTACTCTTGGCTCCATGAGGAACTTCAATAAAAAGGTCATTTGTATTTAAGTAAAGAATCAAAGCTTAAATCCATGGTACTTTCTAAGCTTCATGCTACACCCACAGCAGGGCACTCCGGGTTCACCAAAACCTATGACAGGGTCAAATGTTCCTTTTTCTGGGATGGAATGAAACAGGAAATTCATAATTTTGTAGCTGAATGTGACGTGTGTCAATGCAATAAGGGAGAGACAGTCAAATCGTCGGGCACACTACAACCACTCCCAATTCCACCTGCTATTTGGAAGGATATCCCTATGGATTTTATTACCGGCTTACCCAAATTGGGAAATAAATCCGTCATCATGGTGGTTGTTGATTGCCTTTTCAAGTATGCTCATTTTTATGCCCTTCAACACCTGTTTACAACATCCACAGTGGCTCAAATCTTCATGGATCAGGTCTTCAAGCTTCATGGCATGTTGCACTCTATTGTTTTTTATCGAGACCCAACTTTCATAAGCAATTTTTGGCAAGAACTGTTCAAGATACAAGGCACAGAATTGCATCTTAGCACATCTTATCATCCCCAGACTGATGGCCAAATGGAAGTTGTCAACAAGTGTTTGGAAACATATTTGAGGTGTTTTTCCTTGGAAAATAAAAATCAGTGGGCTCAATGGTTACCCCTAGCGGAATGGTGGTACACCATTTCATACCATACAGCTACACGCATGACTCCTTTTGAAGAGGTATATGGACAGAATCCACCTTCAGTTCTCTCATACTTTCTAGGTGCCTCGAAGGTCCAGGTGGTTGACCTAACACTTACAGCTCGAGAGGCTATTCTCCATACCCTCAAAGAGAATTTGTTCATGGTACAAAATCGTATGAAGAAACAAGCAGATCAAGGTTGCTCTGAACGTCAATTTGCAAAAGGGGATAAAGTGTTTCTTCGACTGCAACCTTACAAGCAAACTTCCCTCAAGGCCGAGCATTTTCAGAAGCTAGCACCCAAATTTTATGGTCCTTATACAATGCTCAAGCGTGTGGAACAAGTCTCCTATCAGTTAGCTTTTCCCAACCATTCAAAGCTACATCCTGTTTTTCATGTTTCATGCTTAAAGAAGGTGATTGGAGCTAAGTGCCAAAGTCAAACCAACCTTCCAAAGTTAGTTGAAGAAGGATCCATTTGGCTACAAACAGAAGTAGTTTTGGACCAGCATGAGCGTCGTCTATGTCAGAGAACCATCAAGGAAGTGTTAGTCCAGTGGAAAGATACAACTCTAGCAGATGCCACTTGGGAACCAGCTACCATTCTGCAACAATTTCCTCATCTCAAGCCTTGAGGACAAGGTTGTTTTTAAGGGGGCAGACATGTTAGGGTCTTAACCCTCACATAGGTAGAACAATATATTTGGATGTAATAAATGTCAATATTAATAAGGCCTTTCAATAAAATAGAATAAGGCGGATGTAAGAAGACCTAATAGAAGCTTCCGCTTCTAGAAGGATCTTCCTCTAGATGCTTCTTTTTAGTATAAATAAGAGTCGAGGGTATGAGAACCCTAGCTT
>ML791562.1:94344-130856 GCA_009831015.1 Picea engelmannii | reverse complement strand
CTAGATGCTTCTTTTTAGTATAAATAAGAGTCGAGGGTATGAGAACCCTAGCTTGGATATTATTGTAATAGAGCTCTGCTCAACTGGAGGTTTCCCCCTCGAAGAGGCCCGTGAACATTGCTTTCAGATTCAAAGTGTTATTTCTGTTGTTATTCTTATATCATTTCAATGTTATTGTGGTGAATGTTATGGTTATATTGTTGTTATTCTTCCATTACTAGCATTTTATTTATGTTCTGCATACATTTTATATCTGGTATATTACAATGACCAGGCCAAATATCAATTAGAGACATTAATAAAACAAGGAGAAGACAGGCCATTGTCTTCATAGGATAAATCAACTACAGATGGAACCGGAAAACAATTATCTACAAAAATTGGCAGCCCCATTCAGGTTGTCATGCCATTGCAATTCACCATAGGAAACCCTAATGAAGAGGTAATACTCATAGGATATTTCACCCTATCCCAATTGAAGAGATACCTCCTTCCGATTTATTTTTCAGTAAGAAGAGGAAAGTTGTGGTGAAGAAGGAAATACACCAGAAAGAAGGTGTGACCATCAAAAATCACAGAGTACTAATGGATGGACAAAATTTGGAAGAAGAATACTTTTCTACAAAGGTAGCAGGCTCTTTGGGAGATTTTGCAACAACTAACCTATTCTCAGTTGATAATCTGGAAAAAAAAATGGAAGTAGAAGAATCATGTGATAAGTCAGTTGCAAAATCAAATAAGGACTACAGAAAATAATGTCAGAGATGAAGTCAATAAAGGGCTTGAACAAGATAGAGATAGTGATAAGCAAGAAATCCAAATTCTCAAGTCCAGTCTTGATGAAATGCACAAGAATATGCAAGTGAGCGAAAGACGAACTATCCAGCAAGATGAGTTGATAAAAAAATTACAAGACAAGGTAAGTTCCAATGAGAAAAGGGTTGTGGATATAGCACTATTTCAAGATCAAGCATTGGAAGTGCTAAAGAAACTGGAAATATCTCAACAAATCTTGCTCTTTAAAGTAAAAATCATCCAAAATCATTCTCAGGTGATGGATGAAGCATTAAGTAATATTGTTTTAAGAGAGAGAGAGGTTATCGTTTCCTGGACTACCTTCTAAGAAGTGGTTATATCATCAGCAAAAGAAGGAAGATATATGGATTCAAGATTGTCCATTTTAGAGCAAACCAGAGATGATATTATACTAAGGACTTGGGATTCAAACATAGTTGAAGGTAGGAAAATCGCTAAGGAAGTGAAAGAATCTTGTGAAGAAGTTTTTCGTTCACTTAACAAAGAATTATTAGGCCTTGATAAAGAGGATAGTTCTGGAATACTAGGTCAGATTGATATAGCTAAACATCAGCTTGACACTAAGACAAATATGGAAGAAGCCCAAGTTGAAATA
Source organism: Picea engelmannii (assembly GCA_009831015.1). Lineage (NCBI taxonomy): Eukaryota > Viridiplantae > Streptophyta > Pinopsida > Pinales > Pinaceae > Picea > Picea engelmannii. The sequence goes on along the minus strand of ML791562.1, from coordinate 129,445 downwards.
TCACAGAAAAAATAGGCCGATATTTCTCAAATAGATAGATGGATAGTGAAGCCTAATCTATGACTACAGTGCATTATTTCAGAGGATAGGAGAATAGAAGAGGGATTGCCTTAGCTAGAAAATAAATTATACAATTTTGAGGCCAATAACTTCACAGAATCTTCCAAGTAGGTAGCTCAATTTGTGGGTAGATGCATCAAATGTATTGAGCAGGGAAAAGGTAGTACCTATGGAAATAAATGATACAATATGTGTACATTATCTATTTTGGAGCTAGAAGACAGAAAAGGAAAATGTCTATGCCATCATTACGAGAAGATCAAGAAGAATGCAAGTGAAGCGTTCCATCTTCTATATTTTGAAATTTTAATTATTCTAAAAGATAGGGAAATTCCAACCATTTGAGGTTGATAACTTTTGTATAAATTCATATTAGAAAGAATAAACAAAGGTTGTTTCTTGTCGGTTGTAATTGAGAAAATTCTCCTGATTGAGGATTAATACAAGTGCAGACCATAGATTCCACATTTCGTCCAGTTTGAGTTATGTGTTCTTCTATCTTTTCACATTCCAACATCTTTTATATACTTCCTTGATGAATTCCTAATCACAATTTAGTACAACATCTATTGTGGTTATATTTCATTCAGTTATCTGATAACAAACAAACTTTCCTCTGTATTGGCTATTAGCAAATACAATACTTGTGAGTTAATTAGATTACTATATTTTATGCTTTATTAAAGGTTACATTATCTATTTTATTCTTTTGTAACAAAGTAAGATTCTTTTGTATTTGATGCCTTGCCTTGTCTAACAACTTTATGTTTTTCTCTCATTACTTCCAATATTTTAAAATTTAACTCAGACACGAAAAATGGCCTCTGATCTGTTATACTATTAATTCAATTTAAGGAATGTTTCTCACACGGTTGAGATAGAAAAAGAAAACTTTTAAACTTTCCTTATTTCCTGATACTTGACATTGTGCTTTGATCCTTAAGTGAAAACTCGGGAACAACACTCAGTGTGAAAGGAATGAAGCAACATTAGTTGTTGAATATCACCCAGTAAACGAAGAGATGGACATGGATGGATTACTTAAGAACTGGGAAACACAAAACAAGACTAAAAGAAATTGATGATGTATAATAATTTTATAAGACAGATAGATGTACATTGTATAGCTAGTATGTTTGTAACATATTTTGAATGATAAATCTCATTTATAAAAAATATTTTTTATGACATATGCCTTTGAATGATAAACCTCATTTATAGCTTTACAATCACTTTTTATCAATTTTGAATATTTTTAATGCATATTTTTTAGTACAATAAATATTGGGTATTGGAGAATTGAGAGTGATGTGGGGGGGGGGGAGTGCCATAGGATCTTCCACCTTCACATGGTTGGCCCTGTTCAGTAGAGAAAAAATTGTTGGAGTTGTTTATTCTTGGAGAAAACCTCTCTCGATCCAACGGAGCAACAACATAGTCAATGTTGACTTTGTTGTTTCTCCTTCAGATTGGAGGAGGTTTCCTCCAAGATCAGACAACTCCAATAAATTATTCTCGAAACCAAGAGGATCTTATTTAGGTAATCGCATATAAGATGTTTGTGTGTGTGTCACTATTTAAGCTCCTCTCATATGGATTTTACAAAAAATAATATCAATGGTGTTTACTATTTGTAATATTGTCGGTTTTAATTTCTATTAGGATTTATTGACATGTCTTAAAAGTATTTTTTGTTTTTTACTAAAAACTAAATATAATTATGTTTTTATTTACTATAGTATGTAGTTCGCATTTGCATATGCTCTAGATGTTGTATCAATGCAATGCTACACATTAGAATATCAAAGATCAGGTATGTCTTGTCTTTTTTCTTCTTTTTATGACTTCTTAAGGTTCCTTTTATTTATTTATTTTTACATTACCATCATTTGTGGGCCACTATGGGGCTAGTCATTCTATCTAATGAACCACACCCAAGTATATAGCATATGTGATTCCATTTACTTCATCATATCATATGATTCGCACAACTAATCTAATACTTCAACTTGGTTTTTTGTGGTTGTGTATAAGTAATCCCATGGATATCATAGTATAAGCATAAGCATAATTATGCAATAGAGTATTTGAAATGAATGAGATATAGATACCACTTCCTATTAGAAATTACAAATCATAGGCACCAATGAACCTAAATATTCATCCTGAGTCCCACCAGCCTAAAAGTGGATAGGGGGTTGGGTGTGTTACACCAATGACCTCTATACACTCCTATGTTATTTATTACTCTCTTGTGATATTTATTGTAATATTTATTATTTTGTTGTAGAGTATTTCTTTAGCACCAAAGGAAATTATTCCACCCTTACCTCTAGAGAAAGAGAAACTTGAAAATGATTTAGCTATACAAATTTCTACCAATCTATTAACTGATGTCATTCCACCAACACTTGGAAGTTGCACTACACTCGAATCATTGAATCTATCTAAAAATTCCTTAGAGGGTTCCATTCCATATTCACTTGGGTATCTACAAAATATCATGGACATGGATCTCTCGTATAACTCCTTATCAAGGAGATTAAGACACAACATATTTTCTATGCTTGTCAATAGTAAATGCAATACAGTAGGGAATAATGCAATGGCATAAGAGATCAAAGTTCTACATTTTAGTTTCTAAAGATTTATATTCTTCTAGCTACAAATATTTATATTCTTTTTATATTTAAAGAAAATTAATGTTATTATAATACTTGAGCAATAGTTTTCAACTTGAAAACTAGATGTTTTTGTAAATCAGATTATTCCCGTTACAGACCTGTTAACGGGCGAAACTGAACGCTCGCCAACTGGAAGAGTGGATGTGGTTCGGGGTTGTCCAAATAACCCAAGCCGTTTGGGATGATCCTCCCTGATGGGTTTAGCGGCTCTGTTGGCCGATCTAAGTCCTAGAAAAACAAATGAAAACTACACTAAGGAACTAATCTAAATGAAAACAATAATTAAAGAAAACTAATAAACAAATCTAAATTATATATATATACAATCTATTACCTAAATCATACAACTATAATTCTATAAAATAAAATGTTCAATTATCAACAGAATTAGATCCAATTACAAACTTACAACATTTACAGATTACAGATTACATATTTAAATGAAAACCTGGAAAAATCATTTGTAAACTGTCCAAAGACAGCAAAACTGTTGTTTTTTTTTTATTTTTATTTTTATTTTTTTTTTATGAGAAAGAAATTAAATAAAAACTGTCTAAGGTAAGAAACTAAACTAATAACTCTAACTATAAATCTGAACTATATATATATCTATCTAAACTACTTAAACAACACTAATAAATTAACTATTAAATAACATATAACGAACTGACCTGAAGTAACACTTCAGGTTTTTTCTGTATGCAATAGTTGATTTAGTTGTTCGGTGGGAGGAAACCTGCACCAGATTCTCCACAAAATTCTCGTAAACAGGAAGCAGCTGTGCTCTTCAAATATAAATGATAGGACAAACAAGACATAAAAATTTACAGCAATCTTATAATTTACAAATCATCGCAGTCAGATAAATCCTTGTGCAAAATTTGTACAGAACAATTCAATTAATGAAAAAGATAAACCTGTATTCATTCAATTGAAATAGAGTAATTGCTGTATTTTTTAAATAAGAGAGATCAGATATGGACAACATGTAAACCAAATCACATCCACCTGCAACGAATTACGATAGATAAAGTAGTCGATAATTAATTGCAAACTGATATGAATAAAACTTGAAATAAAAGTTTGATATATTGAAAGCTAAAGCTGTTACAAGACATCAAATTTCATCCAAGTCTGTATTATAAATCCAGAGTCTGGTTCTCCCAATAGTGATGATGATGGGTTCATTACAAAAAATAACAAGTATTTAAAGACCTCCCACAGGGTAAAACATCCCTATGGGAATTATCAAAACAGTTTACAAAAAATCTGGGAACAATCTCCCAAGTCCCTATTTTTCCCCTATGACTAGCAACTGAAAACTATATCTAAACTTCTACAACATGTCCCATTTGTCAATGAAATTTTTAGGTACCTGTAAGGAGACAAGAATACAGAAGTTTAGATAATGTTTTATTGATAAAATTGACCAAAATCTAATTTTTAAGACTAGCTACAGAATCTTGCTAATTTGAGCACAGAATCATTTTAAAATCAACCCAAAACTTAACAGAATTATATTCGAATTATTAAACCAAAACTAATTCCAAATGAAGAAAATCATTCATACTACATCAAAACAAAACTTGTATGCAAATTGAAACAAACGAAATCATGGTTTCTCAACTGAACGGTGACAGGAATATATGAAAAATATCAAACGTTTGTTATCGCCAATTGGGAGCAGACAGAAGCAATTGACAGTTGGGGAACCAACGAAATCATCTCTTGAACCGATTTCAAAATAGCCTATAATCGACTTAGCCAAGTCTTCCATACGAATTCAAAGTATGTCACCCTGAGGTTGACAGAATCATTTTTCAAAATCAAAACTAACAGAGTAGTATCAAATCTATCTTCGATACCAATCCAACTCATACAAGTAATTATGCTAACTCAAGGCATGCAGCAATCGTTTGCAAATCAAATCAAACAGGAACGAATCGAAACAGTTTGGGGCTGACACAATCGTTATGCCATATTGTATCAATCGCCACAATATTTTAGCAAACCAATCTTTTATATAGGTCGAATGCAAGCATAATCCAAATGAGAATATTTATTCAAACTAAAAAGAATCGTTTCTGCTAAATCAAAGTCGACAGAATTGTTTTGAGTTAATTAAAAACAAACAAAACTAATCGAAAGAAAACACAAATGATTGCACAGGATTGTTTCAAAGCAAACCAACAGAATCACAAACAACCCAATCACTTATACTAATCTGAGCACAATAAAATTGCATAACCGAATCATAGCTATATTTAATTTTAGCGAAACGAATCTACTGTACATGATTCACAACGAAATCGTTTTTAGTGATCTGAGTATAACAGAACCATTTTCAATCTATTAAAATGAACAGAGCTAATTGAAAACAACTCCAATCGGTTAAATTAATTCAAGCAAACTCACAAATCAAAATCGATGTCAAAACACATACCTGGGCAACTCAGTCATGATAATTTTGAATTGACAAAGGCCGTTGTTGCTTCGACATTCCTGAAGACAATCGAACCGGTGCTTTTTTGTTTCTTCTCATTGGCTTGTAGCCTATCATTTTCCTTCAACAGTGCTGTCACCCGTTCCTCTAACGATTTGATCTTTGATTTCAACAAGGGAACGTCGGTGTAATAACGCTCTAGCCAAGCATTATATTGGGTACATGGTGATTGATTGGGCTTTGGCAACACAGGCGAGCGTTTGTTGAAATTACCAGGGTTTTTCTTATGCAGCTTCATTCTCGGGTAGTTAAGGTCGTTTTTTAGGAACGGAGGTAAGTTAGAAACATAGTCATAGGATTACTTAGAGCACAAGCCATGGGAATACGGGTATTCCTTAGCTAGGAAATGCTCAATATCGGAGTCTGAGTCCTCGCTCAGCACTATTGGCTTCTGGTCAACGTTTGGCTTGGGTTTATTCCTAGCACATCTCGATATCCATCGAGCATTTTTCTTCCCTTTACTGTTGACAGCAGTGTCACCTCTTCCTTTCTTCCTCACAGGATTCTTTACGGCCTCAGTCTTTTCTTTAGTATAGGGGTTGGCTATGGTATCGGGTAGTTCGATGTCAGGGAAATCCGAGGGTTTGATAGGGGGTAGAAGGATATGAAATGGCATGGCTAGTCCAACCAGAGTTTCAACAACCACAACCTTGTCCTCTTAGACAGACTCAGGAGTGTAAAAGTCATTCCTAGATAGGAAGGCCTGCCAACTATCACCATCAAGGCTCAAATGATGGATGACTATAACTTTGATCAAGCCATGATGAAAAAGGCTGCTATCAGCCTTCTCACGCTTGAATCTTTTAGACATCTTGTAAAGACTACGCAAGAAGTAATGTGGCATGTTCAAAGGATAGCCTATAAAATTCATTAAAAACCAGAGATGATACAGAAATACCAAGCCATACCGACCTTCGCAGGTCACAAACTGTTTAACAATTACCAAAATATTGTGCCACCTAGGTTTGAGGGTGGTGATAGGAATACCTCTATCACAGGAAACAACCTTCCTTGATGTGAAAAGGAGTTGCCACGACACCTCGTCTACTTTGATATTTTTAAACCACCTTTGCCCTGTAGCTGGCAGTCCTGTAGCTGAACTCATGAATTCCTCATTAAGCTCAAGTTGTACGTCTCTGAATTTATCCCTGCATCCGTCGAAGGTGAGGGAGAATTGTTGGGCAACTGAAAGGTTGAAGTCCTCAAACCTTTGGATAAACACCATCCAGCCACCATCTTCCAAATCTTTTCAGGCATTGTCGAACAGCAGGAGTGTTTGGCTACCATTTGGCTCTATGCGCACCACCGGTGCCATAGACAGGAGCACACGGTGAGCAAGGGTTTACGACCAAGGGTTTGAACAGGGTATATGCCAAATCGAATAACTCACAGACTCCCCAAAAACAACAAAGTTAACCCAAGATAGGAGGGAGGCATTAATGCCCGAATGTGCGAGGGTGGTGGAGCTAGATCAGCCCATGCAAAACAATCATTTCGCAAAGTACAACCGACAACGCATATAGCGATTCAAATCACTATTGCATATGTAAAAAACTATGCCATTCAAACCATTAAGGAAAACTATGGTAAGTCAACCAAACATTTGCACAAGAAATAGTTTTAGCATAGTTTTAAAACCAAAACAATGATTCAAAATCAACACCAAGGGTTCGATCATATCAAATATGTGTTGTATGAAATGATTACACCAAGGTTCTAACCACAACGTTAATGTGTTTTCATGAAACCAATGTGTCAAGGAAATTGATGAAATTTTATAGAACATCAAAACACCAATGTATCAAAAACTTGATCATAAGAATATCATCACAGTCTTATAAAAACGAAGTCGTATTAACAATTAAAAATGCCAAATGAGTAAAGATCTTGGAGCCTTGCCAACTCTGCAACTATAATTAAATTGGAAATGCAATGAACACATAGACAAGAGTGACCATAATAATCCAGTGATGATTTTAATGTGACTTTGAAATCAACATTTTCACGCTTGCAGTCGTGAAAACGAGAACAAAGGTAGGTGTGAAAATTGCGCAAAAATAATAGTGTTGTTTTATTCCAAAGATTGCAATGAAAATCAAGGTTCGCAAAACACTGGTGTAGGAAGCTCATAAGGATAGGATAAAAATGCGAATTGTCTGCCAACAATGGCAACACACTGGTAGAAGCAGTTATCTCTGCCAAAAGAAAAAATTCAGATTAGGATAACAAGAATAATTCCAACAGAAATAACCAGAAAATTGTTTAAACATCATCAATGATCAAATATTCCAGCAGTGTTTAAAGGATGAAAACTGATAACAGTCTTAAGACAAGCAAGCCATGATATTAAAGATAAAATCCCCAATACTGTTGAAAGATCCACTGCTTCCAGCAGGCGTCCATATCCTCGACAGGGTTTCCATAAAGGACATTTTAAGGTTAAGAGGTTTCATATTTACGAATTTTCATATACCCGACATTGCTTCGCTGCCAGCAGGCCTGTTCAATACCCCGACGAAGTTGTCTTGGCGTCATGCATGCATTTACCCACTTCCAGCAAACCTGTTTAGCATCTCGGCGGGTTTACAAGCACTTCCCACAGCTCTTTTATTAGTTTTTTAAAGATATATAGTTGAGCGGGGTGACGCTGAAAATTATGATATTTTTGCATATTTTTTACAGACCTCAACAGAATTTTTTAGAACTATCCTTCATTAAGATCCAGAGGTGGTTTGTTTACAAAACCATCTTTCTAAGACAGGGGGACATATTTCTAAGTCAGTCCCTTAAGGAACAGGGACAGCATAAGAAGATAATAGATGATCGTGACCGGCTTTACTCATAGATCGAAATCAGTTAACTTCTTTCAAACAACAGTTTTTTTTTTTGTTTTTTTTTTAATACAGATTTAAATTGCAGAAGTATATAATTGATGTTTATACAATGTTTCAGCAGTCATTTTTAGTGAAAGAATCTTATGTTTTGCTTGTCTAAATAGTTCCAAAATTCAGGTGTGTGTATTTCCAAAAACAAAACTGAAAAGCGTAAAGGAAAAATCAAAACCAAAACAGCAAAAGAAAAGCAAACAAAAGAAAAATATGTACATAGAATACAAAGAGTTGTCATCAAGAGAAATATCTTTTCAGAGCTTGGCCATTCACTGAATAGGTGTCAGGCTGCCCCTCTAGATTCTACAATCGGAAAGAGCTAGGACCCAGTTTCTCAGCAATTAAAAACGGTCCAAGCCATAAATTCTGAAATTTTGTGTGCTCTCCCTTTCCCTCATGCGGTTTGTCCCATTTCATAACAAGATCACCTACTTCGAAGTTCCTATCAGAGGCAGAGTTAGAATCGAACCATCTCTTGACCACTAGTTGATGCTGATCTAACTTACATTTAGCTTGGACTCTTACCTCTTCTAGCTTCATCAAAGCGTTAATTCAGTTTTCCAAAGGGGGACAGTCTTCTCCTTGTATTTTATGTGATAGCTGAAGTGAGGGAAGAAGAATGTGTGGTGGAAAGATTGCTTCTCTACTATAAACGAGAAAAAAGGGAGAGTTACCTACAACAGTTTTTGGTGTAACCCTATCAGCCCAAATTGTGTTTAATGGCACATTATGCCAGATTTTGTGATTCTCATATACCGATCTCTTGATGATTTTAATCAGATTCTTATTTGTTGTTTCTGCCAATCCATTGCCCTGGGGGTAATAGCTAGCATAATATTTCAATTTAATTCCTTTTTCTAAAACTAACTCACTCATCTCAAGAGACGAAAAATAAGAAGCGTTATCGAATACTAAACAGTCAGGGATATCAAAACGAGTGATAATATTTAAATTTAGAAAGGCAATTACCTGACTAGTATTCACAGTTCTCAATGCGGCGGCTTCAGACCACCTGGTGAAATAATATATGGTTGTTATGATAAACTTATGTTGCTGTGAGGATGGTGGATTGATTGGACCTATGATATCAAGGCCCCACTGTTGAAAAGGAGAATCTATCGAAACATGCTACAAAGGAAAGGCTGGTTTCTGTAACCGCCCTGAGGCTTTTTGACAAATAATACACTTACGACACAAGGCATGGGTGTCTCTAAAAAGTGTGGGCCAGTAATAACCGGCTCTCAAAACTTTATGGGTGGTGGTGTCACCACCAAAATGCCCACCAGCTTCTCCTGCATGCAACTTTAGTAAGACTTTTTCTGCTTCGTCTTTCTCAAGATAGCGCATCAGTACACCATCAAAATATTGATGAAACAGAATACCATTAACCAAATGAAAGGAGGAAGACTTTAATCTTAACACTCTTCTTTTAGTGGGATCTAAGTGATGGGGGGCTGACCCATGTTCAAGACAGAATTTTATATCGTCATACCAGGGACTGACAGAGTTTTGTGCACAACAAATTGCATTTTGATTGCGTTGTCCTAGGCTTGACATATCATTTTCTTCTTGTTGTACTGCTGCTGAATCAGCAACTAACTTTCATAACCCTTGGCCTCTCACTATCTGAGCTGGGGTGATTTCTATGTCGTACTCCTGTAAGGAGGTAACCTAGTTCACCCTCTTTTCACCTAGTTCTTTCTGCACTAGCAGATTCCTGACGACTGGATAAGGGACAATAACTTTCGTCCTAGATTTCAAAAGATAAGACTGGAAATGCTTGACTGCTTTGAAAAAAGTGTAGGCTTGTTGATCTACCGTTGGGTAATTAAGTTCAGCACCTTTGAAAGTAGAGATCATAAAGGCAATGGGTACTTCATTGTTTTCAGCGTTCTTTTGAGTTAGGACTGCAACGTAGGAACGGTCAAAAGCAAACGTGTAGAGTGTGAAGTCTTGCGAAAAGTCGGGGCTCATGAGAGAAGGAGCGTCTATTATGGAATTTTTTATTGCATTAAAATCTTGATTTTCTAGGGGTCCCCAATGATATTGTGCATCTTTCTTAATTAAATTTTGTAAAGGTCTGACCATTTCAGAGAAACTAGGGACGAATCTCCTGACGAAGTTTATCTAGCCTAAGAAAGACTACATAGACTTTTTGGATGTGGGAGGAGGGAGTTTCGAGATGACTTGCATCCTTTCGGGGTCGATAATCATTCATTTGCTTGACACAATAAATCCTAAGAGTTTACCCTGTTCTACTGCAAAGATGGATTTTTTAGGATTCAAGAAAATGTCGTATTTACAACATCGTTGTAGAACGACTCTTAAATGAGCTAGATGATCGGTTTTGTTTTTTGAAAATGCAGTAACATCATCTAAGTAAACTATGACATATTGATTGATTAAACCTCAGAAAGCGATGTCCATCGCTCTCTGGAAAGTGGTACCGGCATTAATCAATCCAAAGGGCATTTTTCGATAAGCGTAGGTGCCCCATGGAGTGCGAAAGGTATTTTTAAACTAGTCTGGAGGAGACATAAGGACTTGATTGTAGCCCGAAAAACCATCCAATAAGGATAGTCTTTCGGAACCAGATACCTGTTGAAGGATCTGTTCCATGGGTGGGACAGGATAGTTGTCTTTATCAGATGCTCTATTAAAGTTTCGAAAATCGACGCAAAGTCAGATTTCTCCACTTTTCTTCCGGACAAGGACAAGGTTAGAAACCCATTGAGTGTGCATAACTGGGAAAATTATCTTAGCATTCAGGAGTTTATTTAATTCTTTTTTGACGGTCGGTTCGAGCTTAGGGTGCATTTTTCTTAATTTTTGTTGAAAGGGCAAGGTTTGGGGTTTCATAGGAATGGCATGTTGTATGATGTTGGGGTCGAACGTTTTAAGGTCATCATACATCCATGCAAAGACATCTTTAAATTATTTAAACAAATTAACAAATGCAACTTTTTCTTGTTCAGAACACCCCACGCCTAAATTAATGCACTGCGGATTGTCATTAGTTCCTAAGTTTACTTTTTCATATGATAAAGAGGAACTATTGGTTTTACAGTTGACCGATTTTTTGAATTTATCTTGAAGATCGTAAAATTTCTCTAATCTAACTACAGATTTAGGGATCGAATTTACCATGTCCGATGAAGATTCAGGAGTTCTCGGATCTGGTATTACCATGAAATCACGCAAATTGTCATCATGAGTGCATTTATCGATCACCGCGCCTTGAAAAGTTTCTTCCATATGCAGGAAGCTAATAATATGTTGATCGTCGTAGAAGACTCTCCAATTCATGATGTTGTCGGGAACAGATGGTATGAACAACAGTTCGACGGAGAATGCGTCTGGGGACAAGCCTTCTGCAGGAAAGAGTTTGGAAGCTACGTTAGCTAATAGATCAGCTTCGAAATTATTCAATCTAGGAATAGAATTTATATTGAAATCAGAAAATTTATTCATTAAATTCCATACCTCAGATTGGTATCTTTTAAGATGCGGAGACAGACAGTGGATAGAATCTCTTACTTGTCTAACCACGATTTTGGAATCGCCAAAGACAGCCAAGTTTTGAATGTTCATGTCTAAAGCTTTTCTGAGGCCCTGCAGTAAAGCCTCATATTCTGTTGTGTTATTAGTACATTCAAATTCTAACCTACATGCAATCAATGTTTTGTTACCTAAGGGATCAATAATAACGCAGCCTGCACCAACTCCTTCTTCGGACTTTGACCCGTCAAAATAAAGAGACCAAATTTGATTTTTATCGGGTGTATGAGACCATTGTGTAGAAGCTGTTGGCTGCACATATGCTACAATCTCGGACTGTTGTTCTGGATTGGTGATAGCTGAAGTCTCGGCCATGAAATTGCCGAAAAAGGTATCCATCCCTTGTATTTTGGGTGAATCAGCAAAAGGTGTAAATGGTTAGTTGGGATCATTCAAATTTGTGACCGTGAACTTAAGGTAGTGTTCACAATTTACCTTGATTTTGTTGGGCTTGTCGTTCTCTGGAAGCCACATGTGAGACCAATCTGTCGTGAAATAGTCGTGTAGCTGCTCCAACCAGTCCCTTCTTAAAAATAGATTGTACACTTCTGGAATATCCACAACAATAATATCAATGACTTGATGAACTTTGGGATTAGACGATAATCTTATAAGCACATTTCTTAACTCGCCTACAACTTTAACACTGGTTCGATCAAGTTGAATGATTTTTAAAGTGGATAGTTCAAATTCAGCGTTAATCTTCTGACACACAGACCATGGCATCACATTGGAAGACGCCCCTGAGTCTACCATACAATTGTGCATGTTTCTATTAAATATTTCGAAAGTTAACAAAAATGGAGGTACATTTCTGTGAGTACTAAGGGTGGTAGTTTGTGGCTTTTTACTCGCAGTCTCTAATGCTAATTTATCTACATTATTTACATTATTTGCAGGAAGGTTTCCTCTATCACGAGGATCGGGATTTTTCTTAGTGGAAGTCTTCTAAGGAACTTTGTTCTGAACAACCTTGTTTGAATTACCATTTTTTCTATTCTCTGCGATATTTTGTAACATTTTTTGTAGCAGAAATGGAAATTTCAATAACTCATAAACAGAAATGTTAGCCCTTAACCTTTTAAGATATTAACCTAAATCATAATCTAAGTTGGGGTTTACATGACTCTGTTTAGTCTCAGCTAGTTTAGATTGCTTTGGGGGAAAAGTCGTAGTGTTTTCGGAAGAAGGTTTGTTTGTCGTCTTACTCCTGGTATTATAGGGATGTATAGTCTCGAAGTTATCTCGAAAGATGCTATCCGAGAAGTGTCCAAAAATGTTTGGAGAAGAATCTTCTTCTTGAACTGTCTCTTGTTCAACTACCTCCTCAGGAATCTCAGGAGGCATCGAGTTATCATGGGCTTCTAAAATTGTTTGAAGGGCGTATTGCAGACTTTCAAGATTAAGGCCTTCAGTAGTTGGATTAGATCGGTTGGTGGGAAACGGCTTCCTGAATGGTGGTTGGTAAGGCCCTTTGCTCGAAGAAGCTTCTTTGGCCATCCTCTTCAAATATATAACTTGATTTGACAGTTTTTGAACGACTTTAGTTAAGTTTTCTAAATCAGAGCCCTCAGGTTGTGCTTTACTTTGAGCAGGTCTAGGGAGGATTTCGATCTTCTTTTTGGAAGAAGAACTGGTCTCTATTTCGTTGCTAGTAGTGTCCTTCAAACCAAGGATGTCTTTTTCAATCTGGTTGGCCTCTTCGAAGGCCTCTAACAACGTGGCTTTCTTAGATCGTTTAACCCAAATAGCTATACTTTGATGCAAAGCTTTAGTATAGTATGCTATGATAAGATTCTCGGCAGGCATGGAATCTGTAGGGATTCGGTTCTTAAGTGTTAAGAATCTTTGATTAAAGTCTTTAATTTTCTCTTTTGGGTTCATTCTTAAGCTAGAAATATCCATAACTAGAACTTCTGGAGTTTTATCATCTCCGAACTTTTCCAAAAAGCATGACTCGAACGTTTCCCAAGACACGATGGTATGGGGTTGCTGGGCAAAGTACCATGTAGATGCATTTCCCTCAAAAGTGTAAGGGAACAGCCTACAGACTACGTCTTCATGCTCGATGTTGCAGAGTCTAATGGCTAACATAAACATTTTAATTTGATCTTCTGCGATCTGTTTAGAGTCACGGTCAAACTTGGGAAGCCACTTCTCTGGATGTTTAGGTAAGGGATGTTGAGCTCCAGGTACAGCTACCGCATCCTGGTCGAGCCAAGGTCTAGCAGGATTGTTTTGGTTGGCCATTGGTGTAGGCGATGTGGAAGGATGCGAAGGGGAACTACCTTCGTCAGAGGATTCTTCTCCCAAAGAAGAAGGAGATGATGGAGGTGGTGAGGGAGGTATTCCAGATCCCCTTGCAACACGAGTGAGGATTGGATCTCTAGGGTTCACAATGAGGTTAGTGCCTCCGAGTTGTTCTCTGATATCATAGAAATCTAAAGGTTGGTCCAAAGTTTTATTTGGTTGCCTCAAACGGGCTAAGGCACTATGTGTTCTTATGAGAGATTGACGGACAATCTCTTGTATGTCACCACCTGTGGGATTTGGGGTTGTTGGTTCGACTGTGATCCGTGGATCGTCTTTTGATGTGGTTGTTGTTTGAGGGGGGATGTCATCGTTCAAATGACTTCTTGTCACTATAGGTGAGCAATTAGGTGGTGGAGGAGTCTTACGACCACCTCGTGCCATTAATAAATTTCAGGCCCTCCTTCTAGCGACATTTGTTGATGGGCGAAATTGAACGCTCGCCAACTGGAAGAGTGGATTCGGTCCGGGTTTGTCCAAATAACCCAAGCCGTTTGGGATGATCCACCCTGACGGGTTTAGTGGCTTTGTTGGCTGATCTAAGTCCTAGAAAAACAAATGAAAACTACACTAAGGAACTAATCTAAATGAAAACAATAATTAAAACAAACTAATAAAAAAATCTAAACTATATATATACAATCTATTACCTAAATCATACAACTATAATTCTATAAAATTAAACGTTCAATTATCAACAGAATTAGATCCAATTACAAACTTACAACATTTACAGATTACAGATTTAAATGAAAACCTGCAAAAATCATTTGTAAACTGTCCTAAGACAGCAAAACTCTTGTTTTATTTTTATTTTTATTTATTTATTTATTTATTTTATGAGAAAGAAATTAAATAAAAATTGTCTAAGGTAAGCAACTAAAATAATAACTCTAACTATAAATCTGAACTATATATATATCTATATAAACTACCTAAACAACACTAATAAATTAACTATTAAATAACAAATAGCGAACTGACCTGAAGTAACACTTCAGGTTTGTCCTGTATGCAATAGTTGATTTAGTTGTTTGGTGGGAGGAAACCCACACCAGATTCTCCACAAACTACTCGTAAACAGGAACCAACTGTGCTCTTCGAATATAAATGACAGGACAAACAAGACATAAAAATTTACAGCAATCTTATAATTTACAAATCATCGCAGTCAGATAAATCCTTGTGCAAAATTTGTACAAAACAATTCAATTAACGAAAAAGATAAACCTGTATTCATTCAATTGAAATATAGTAATTGATTTATTTTTTAAATAAGAGAGATCAGATATGGACAACATGTAAACCAAATCACATCCACCTGCAATGAATTACGATAGCTAAAGTAGTCGATAATTAATTGCAAACTGATATGAATAAAACTTGAAATAAAAGTTTGATATATTGAAAGCTAAAGCTATTACAAGACATCAACTTTCATCCCAGTCTGTATTATAAATCCATAGTCTGGTTCTCCCAACAGTGATGACGATGGGTTCATTACAAAAAATAACAAGTATTTAAAGACCTCCCACAGGGTAAAACATCCCTATGGGAATTATCAAAACAATTTACAAAAAATCTGGGAACAATCTCCCAAGTCCCTATTTTTTCCCTATGACTAGCAACTGAAAACTATGTCTAAACTACTACAGCATGTCCCATTTGTCAATGAAATTCGTAGGTACCTGTAAGGAGACAAGAATAATAAAGTTTAAATAATGTTTTATTGATAAAATTGACCAAAATCTAATTTTAAGACTAGCTTCAGAATCTTGCGATTCTGTAGCTGGCCTAATTTGAGCACAGAATCGTTTTAAAATCAACCCAAAACTTAACAGAATTATATTTGACTTATTAAACCAAAACTAATTCCAAACGAACCGAATCATTCATACTACATCAAAACAAAAATTGTATGCAAATTGAAACAAACGAAATCGTGGTTTCTCAACTGAACGGTGACAAGAATATATGCAAAATATCAAACGTTTGTTATTGCCAATTGGGAGAAGACAGAAGCGATTGACAGTTGGGGAACCAACGAAATCATCTCTTGAACCAATTTCAAAACAACCTATAATCGACTTAGCCAAGTCTTCCATACGAATTCAAAGTATGTCAATCTGAGCTTGACAAAATCGTTTTTCAAATTCAAAACTAATAGAGCAATATCAAATCTATCTTCGATACCAATCCAACTCATACAAGTAATTATGCTAACTCAAGGCATGCAACAATCGTTTGCAAATCAAATCAAACAGGAACAAATTGAAACAGTTTGGGGCCGACAAAATCGTTATGCCATATCATATCAATCGCCACAAGATTTTAGCAAACAAATCTTTTATACAGGTCGAATGCAATCATAATCCAAACGAGAATATTTATTCAAGCTAAAAAGAATCGTTTCTTCTAAATCAAAGTCGATGGGATTGTTTTGAGTTAATTAAAAACAAACAAAACTAATCAAAAGAAAACCCAAATGATTGTACAGGATTGTTTCAAAGCAAACCAAATAGAATCACAAACAACCCAATCACTTATACTAATCTGAGCACAATAAAATCGCATAACCGAATCATAGCTATATTTAATTTTAGCAAAACGAATTTGTTGTACATGATTCACAAAAAAATCATTTTTAGTGATCCGAGTATAACAGAACCATTTTGAATCTACTAAAATGAAGAGAGCTAATTGAAAACAACTCCAATCGTTTAAATTAATTCAAGCAAACTCACAAAGCAAAATCGATGTCAAAACACATACATGGGCAACTCGGTCATGATAATTTTGAATTGACAAAGGTCGTTGTTGCTTCGACATTCCTGAAGACAATCGAACTGGTGGTTGTTTGTTTCTTCTCATTGGCTTGTAGCCTGTCTTTCTCCTTCGACAACGTTGTCACCCATTCCTCTAACGATTTGATCTTTGATTGCAACAGGGTAACGTCGGTGTAATAACGCTCTAGCCAAGAATTACATTGGGTACATGGTGATTGATTGGGATTTGGCAACACAGGCGAGGGTTTGCTCAAATTACCAGGGGTTTCCTTATGTATCTTAATTCCTGGGTAGTTAGGGTGGTTTTTGAGGAATGGAGGTAAGTTAGAAACATATTCATAGGGTTCCTTAGAGCACAGGCCATGGGAATAGGGGTATTCCTCGACTAGGAAACGCTCAATATCAGAGTCCGAGTCCTCGCTCAGCACTATTGGCTTCTGGTCAACGTTTGGCTTGGGTTTATTCCTAGCACATCTCGATATCCATCAAGCATTTTTCTTCCCTTTACTATTGATAGCAGTGTCACCTCTGCCTTTCTTCCTCATAGGCTTCTTTACGGTCTCAGTCTTTTCTTTATTACAGGGGTTGGCTATGGTATCAGGTAGGTCGATGTCAGGGAAATCCGAGGGTTTGACAGGGGGTAGAAGGATATGAAATGGCATGGATGGTCCAACCAGAGTTTCAGCAACCACAACCTTGTCCTCTTGGACAGACTCGGGAGTGGCAAAACCATTCCTAGATAGGAAGGCCTGCCAACTATCACCATGAAGGCTTAAATGATGGACGACTATAACTTTGATCAAGCCCTGATGAAAAAGGCTGCTATCAACCTTCTCATGCTTGAATCTTTTAGACATCTTGTAAAGACTACACAAGAAGTAATGTGGCATGTTCAAAGGATAGCCTATAAAATTCATCAATAACTGGAGATGATACATAAATACCAAGCCATACTGACCTTCGCAGGTCACAAACTGTTTAACAATTACCAAAATATAGTGCCACCTGGGTTTGAGGGTGGTGATAGATATACCTCTATCACAGGAAACAACCTTCCTTGATGTGAAAAGGAGTGGCCATGGAACCTCATCTACTTTGGAATTTTTAAACCACCTTTTCCCTGTAGATGGCACTCCTGTAGCTGAACTCATGAATTCCTTATTAAGCTCAATTTGTATGTCTCTAACTTTAGCCCTGCATCTGTCGAAGGTGAGGGCGAATTGTTGGGCAACCAAAAGGTTGAATCCCTTGAACCTTTGGATAAACACCATCCAGCCACCATCTTCCAAATATTTTCGGGAATTGTCGAACAGCAGGAATGTTTGGCTACCATTTGGCTCTATGCGCACCACTGGTGTCATAGACAAGAGCACATGGTGAGCAAGGGTTTACAACCAAGGGTTTGAACATGGTATACGCCAGATTGAATAACTCACGGACTCCCCAAAAACAACAGAGTTAACCCGGGATAGGAGGGAGGCATTAATGCCTGAATGTGTGAGGGTGGTGGAGCTAGATCAACCCATGCAAAACAGTCATTTCCCAAAGTACAATCGATGGTGCATATAGCGATTCAAATCACTATTGCATATGTCAAAAACTATGCCATTCAAACCATTAATGAAAACTATGGTAAGTCAACCAAACATTTGCGCAAGCAATAGTTGTATCATAATTTTAAAACCAAAACAATGATTCGAAATCAACACCAAGGGTTCGATCATATCAAATATGCGTTGTATGAAATGATTACACCAAGGTTCTAACCACAATGTTAATGTGTTTTCATGAAACCAATGTGTCAAGGAAATTGATGAAAGTTTATAGAACATCAAAACACCAATGTATCAAAAACTTGATCATAAGAATATCATCACAGTCTTATAAAAATGAAGCCGTATTAACAATTAAAGAATGCCAAATGAGTAAAGATCTTGGAGCCTTGCCAACTGTGCAACTATAATTAAATTGGAAACGCAATGAACACATAGAAAAGAGTGACCATAATAATCCAGTGACGATTTTAATGTGACTTCGAAATCAAAGTTTTCACGCTTGCAGTCGTGAAAACGAGAACAAAGGCAGGTGTGCAAATTGCGCAAAAATAATAGTGTTGTTTTATTCCAAAGATTGCGATGAAAATCAAGGTTCGCAAAACACTGGTGTAGGCAGCTCATAAGGATAGGATAAAAATGTGAATTGGCTGCCAACAAGACCACCAACATATTATTTTGGGAGGCCAAATTTTATTTTCACACAATAATGTAGATCCCTATCGAGATCTTAAGATTGTATCAACATAGACTAAGCCAATACTAACCCTTGAATATTTAAATTGTTTCTTTTATAATAATAATAATAAAATAAACTGTTGTGAACGTAATTTAAATAAATCCTATTTTTTTCATTAAAGATATTTTGTTGTAATGAAGTGTGTGTTGATATATAATTTATAAGTGTTAATACTCATAAATAAGAGTAAAATTCATATATACAAATTTAAATAAAGTTTAATATATGTTATATTTAATTTAAGTGAATATTAATAATATATTTTACTTTTTCAATATCATAAAGTTAAAATTATGATTAATATCATGATTGTTAATCGAGTCTAGCTTTAGTGGTTGTGGGATGGAGTGTTTTCCTCTCCACTTAAGATCCCATGAGTGGGGTTAATTATTTCATTAAAGTTATAGAGGACTTGGATGTGACCCCAATTGTTTTAATTAACATTGGCACGAACAAAAAAATATATTTGGAAAGACTTGAATCCCAATGGGAGCAATAATAATTAACTGACAAATCATTGCTAACACGAGATGAGATTCATATTGCTCATTAAATTTGATAAATTTATTGTGAACAACAATTACTAGCTAGCAAAAGTTCAAAGACTTGGCTAGATAAACAAGGAATCAAAACTTCAAATTGAAAACCAACCTATCCTCTAAATGAAATATCTCTTACTATCATTTTTCTGAAATATATTATTGTAACATATACAAAGGGTGAAAAAAGGGGAGTAATTATACTAGAGAACATGGGGGAAATATAAAATTGGGGCAAAAAGTGCTATGGAAGAGGTGTAATACTCATGACACACCCCAATGCCAAGAGAGATAAAACTCAATTTCTAAAAGAAACAACCAAGTTATGGGACAAAAGAAACAATATGAGCACACCTAGAATTTTCAACATTTCAACAATTATATGGTGGTCATAATTGTAGTAACATTTTTTTTATTTATTGTTATATAATAAGTGATTGACGATCTCCAAAGGAGTTAAATTGACTTTGTATTTGCAGGGAAATTAAAGCATGTGTGTGTGCACACACATTCAATTGGGTCTAGCTCGATGGTTTGGGAGGATAAATTTTATCCTCCCCACCTAGGCTTAAATCCAGACACATGCATACACACATTCAATTAGGTCTAGCTCATTGATTTGGGAGGATAAATTTTATTCTCCCCACCCAGGCTCAAATCTCGCTTGTGACACATTCCATTCTTTGTGAGCCAATTATTGTTGAATATGTAAACCATGAGAAATATATATTCATTTTCCTAATAAGTTCAGAAAAATCATCTTTAAATTTTAACAGAGCCATGAAATGATTTGGAACACATATGGAGGGTTGTTAAATATGGAAGAATAGTTTAAATTGGCTATAAGGAGTTCTAAAATAGTGGCAATGGAAAAAAAATCAAATATCAATGGTCATGATTGTGATTGGGACATATCAACGGCTGATGTGCATTGCGGGCTTGGAAAGTGCACGGAGGTTAATTCCATAAAGTGGTTCTGAAATGGAAACCACGGGTTTTGAAGGTAAAGACCTATCAGCACGAGGACGATTGCGAAGCAGAAAGTGGTTTACATTGAAACCGTTGACCCGTCTCTACGAAAAGTTGAATATTATAAATTTGATGTGTCTATTATTTTTGTTTATCTTTGTTAAAGAAAGAACTATTGGAGTTGTTGCAACTGTCACCTTCAGCCGAATTTCAAATTCTTAGCGGCATTATAATCGCCATTACCAAGTATTTTTTCTTTCTTCGATGGATGCCATCGTGCTCGAAGTATCTGAACAAATCTGAGAAAATAATGAAGAAGCCCTAATCGATAGACATAATGATGTTTGTGACCCTGAATTCACTAGTGCCCCTATTTCTCAATTAAGAAGTAACTTAGTTGACATTAGAGGGAAAGGTTTGACATTTTTGGATTCTGTCCAATATTCTCTCATTCTGTATGCAACCGAATTGTGTTTTCAATTTCTTGAATTTATAGGATGGTGTGCAAAGCAATACTCAAAGTTAGAAAGAGTTGTAATTGATAAAAAGGGGTCTAAAGTCTTGTGTAAAATTGATGTTGTGTTAGTTAGGGAGTCATTAAAAATTCATAATTCTTTATCTAATAATTCTGAACTGTTTGATGAGGAAGAAATGATTAGAATCTATAGGGAGTGTCAACCAGAGATAAAAAAAAAAAATTAAGAATTATTATCAATCTTGATCAGTTCCCACAAATCCTGTCTTTTCCCTTAAGCATCGATATCATGGTCAGTGAGGTTCAATGTGTCTACAGTTTGTTAAGCCAGGTTTTAGTTCTTTGTAATGATAGATTCATAGTTGAGATCATGTTAGGTTTCCTACTCAAATTATTCCACTCGGAGTCAAGTCAAGTTGTTAGCATTAATTTTGATGAGTTCCTAGTTGATACCATCCACAAACAGCCAGTGAACTTCCACTCTCTTAGACACTTCAGATACTGTACATATATGATGAAGATTTTTCACACCAACAACAATGCAGATATGCCCAAAGCAGAATCAATATCTATTGAAAGAAACAAGATGACTTCAATAATGTGTATCAATAAAGTCATGTCAAAGGCCTACCAGATGATTTTCAATGTTAAACTTCCCAGAGTTATTGAAGAAATGAGAATTCACCTGTACAATCCAGAAGACAGAGTAGGATACTGGAACCTTTTGATAAATTCTACAGTAATATGGGTATATGGATTTCATGAGTTTCCTTATTTGTTTCCCATATTTTTGACCCCCTAGAATTTTTTCTCTAGAGTTCATAAGATAGAGAATCATCTCTGAAACTGAAAATTTTCATCAAATATCATAGAGAAAGCAATATAAATTTTCCTTTTCTGATTAGCCCATTCATTGTAAAATCCAGAACATGTCTAGCACAGGTTGAGGCAAATCTCAAAGCTTTGGTTTTTGCACAAATGCCAGGTAAAAAATATGATCATCATCAGATCATATATAGAAGGAGGAAAATGAAAAAGAATGCTCCATATGAGCATGAGCCTATTGAAGGCCTGGAGAATTTTGTAAATCTTGAAGAATGTGTGGATGTTGAAGCCTCTGTACAAAAGTCACCAACACAACAGAGTATTCCAAAGGTGGTAAATAAGGTTCTAAAAGCTAGTACATAGAGTAAGAGGATTGTTTGAGAGGCAATGGACATAGACCCTGAACACACTACCAGAAAGAAAATGAAAACCAGCCAGATAGGGCAGTATGTAGACTTGGAGGATGAAGGGAATAAAGAACAAACAGGTTTAGACATGGTGGAGAGTGACACAAGTGTAATTGAATCCAGAGCTCAATTGTAAAGTGAAGGTAGTTCAAGAGCCTTCCATAGCCAGAAATATTAATTTTCTCAGGCCTCAGAGGAAGCCTAGCAATCAAAGGAAGATTTATCTAAATTGTATGCATAAAAAAGAAAGGAATCACTAAGTGAGATCTTGAATCTAATTCCTGAGGTAAAGAAATCTTCCCAGTACAAGTCTTCATTATTCACATTCAGAGACACAGAAAGGAAAAAATTCAACATTGCCATAGCAAAAGAAGATAAGGTCTCTGAGATCAAAATAAAGTATGATAAAATCAGTGCCCGGGATAATTTTGTTCAATTCCAAAAGCAGGCTAGTGACCTGCTATATTCAGATTATTTAAATTTAAATTTGAAAAATGAAAAAGTAACTTCACTAACTGCAAATCTTGAAGGTCATCTCAAGTAGGAAAAATAATCAAGTAAAGCATGGCAGATTCAAATAAAGAAAATTTAAGTTGATGGCCCCAAATTAATGAAAGCCTTGCTGGATGAGAAAGACAAAGTGATTCACAACCTGCAGAAAAAGTTGAAAATGCTTGCTACAGAGAATCCATAGACTATAGAACTTGTAGCATTGGAACAAGAAAAGGAAACTTTCAAGAATCAATCACTAGATTTCCAGGCTAAATTTTTGCAACTGGAAAAGGAAAAATAAGAATGGTCAAAAGAAAAGACAGAAATGGAAACTAGAGTCATATCTTTGTCTTCTGTTGTACGCTCTGTTACAGCCTCTGCTACTGAAAGAAAATCAGGCACTGAAGAAATTTTCCAGGCAATGTCTTAGGTTAGATTAAAGGATTTAGAAAATAAAGAATTGAAAGAGAATATCAATAAAATGGAACAAGAGGCACAGAAAAGGGATGAAAGAGTACCACTACTTAAAAAGGAAAATGTAGTCCTTCATGAAAAGGTGAATAAGATAAACTTCAGGCTTAAAGGAAACATTTTGTTACAAGGAGCCAAGCACATCATCTAGGACTCCATATCAGTTGAGGTTACAAAACTCAAGACATGTCTAGATTTTGTTAATGATGAGGACAACATTGGGTTTTGGCTAAACATAGATGCACAATTATTAATGAAACTTTATCAGAAATACCAACAGAA
This sequence comes from Picea engelmannii, assembly GCA_009831015.1. Lineage (NCBI taxonomy): Eukaryota > Viridiplantae > Streptophyta > Pinopsida > Pinales > Pinaceae > Picea > Picea engelmannii. The sequence continues at coordinate 105,904 of ML791562.1, read as the reverse complement.
TGGGCCCATAATGCTATCAATCTCCTTAATACAGTGCCTTCATCAAGTTTGCAGACATTTGGGGTCAAAGGTAGAACTTTTTTGATAATATGGGATAGCAGAATCATAACCAAGCACAACCTCTCAAATTTACTCTATAATAAAGTAACCCAATTGGAAAAGAGTGTTCAAGATTTGAAGGATTTGTTTGAAGAAATATTTATCAAAGGTCTTCCATCATTCTAAGATGGAAAGGGAAAGTTACATGAACAGGAATCCTACAATGCACTCTTGACATAAGCGAGGATGGATCACTCTAGGTTTGAAGAATTAGATGAAGTTTTAAAGGGGAAACTATGGTAGAAAAGTTAGCCACGGATTTTGAAATTTTGAATAAATTTAAGATAATAAAATCTGACCTTCCTATCATGTCGTATGCCTCTTTCATCGATTTGGAAATTTTAATAAAGGAAATGATGGATTATGATATTCCTTCTGAATTACAGTGGAAGGAAATAGTAAGATTGGTTAAAACTAAATGTAATTTTTCAAGTCCTAGTAAATGACCATCTAGTTGTCAACGAAGTATGGGTCCAAACATCATCCAATCAGATTAAGACACTACCAAGTTCAAAGGGGCAAAGATAAGGATAAATATGTTGAAATACCCCAAGGATCCTGATTTTCTGAACTACTTTTCTCTTTTTTTTGTAAATCGGTTTCAAACCAAATTTCATTGGTTCTTATAAATATTGTAACACATAATGTACAAAGGGTGGGAGAAATTTTGATGAATTGAGTATTCTAAGAGTCTTTTTACTATAATAGTTTCCTGAAGAATTAATAAATTTGGGTGATCCAAGGCTTCTGGGATCCAATCTTGCTTCAGAGATTCATGTGCCAGTGACTGTGTAGCATGTTCACTTCAGTGTATGTTATTGTTTCAGTTTATTCCTCTCTTTCCATATCTGAATGATATTCAATTAAAATATTGTTTTATAACTAATAATGTTGATTCTTTGTCACATAGTTTAGAATATCAATGGTGTTTTCTTATACTAAAACAGTTTAAGAAATTTCAAAATATGATTTCTTAAAGTGTTGATTTATGTTTTGCTTCTGTCCATTTTGCTACAACCATATTTAGATTAAACCAACACACAATTAGTGTCTATATTTCCTCTGAATCCTTTTCCCATTAATTGACAGATTACCCACATATTCATAAGCTTCAACCTTTTGACTCCATGCCTAATCAATTTCTCAACCTTTTTTCCATAATCTAGTGCTTGCATCAAGAGAAGAAAGATATTCATATGGAATATTTGCAAAGAATGACCATACCATCATCCACAAACCTCGTTCTTGCATTAATATTTAATATATATTTTTTTAAATAGATATATTTCGTTGTTCTTGTGATGACATGGATCATCGATAGTATGAATAGTTCATGCATGACTAGTTCATCGCAACTATTGATCGTTCGTCACAAGAACTACCAGGGTTGTTTCACTTGCTATGAAGAAGATTGTCGATAGTATGAAATATTCGTCGCAACTATCGACCATTTTTTGTCTCTTGTGACGAACACTTCATCGTAAGAACCACCAGAGTCATTTCTCTTGTGATGAAGTGGTACGTCAATAGTATTGATAGTTCATCGCAAGAACTACTAGGGTCATCACAAGTGAAACGAACTATTGTTACCATCAACGATTCCATATGCTTGAATAGTTCATCACAAAAACTACTCAGGTCATCTCTCTTGCGACAAAGATCCTAAGTTTTCATTCTTGCGACGATCATTGTTGGTCGTCTCTCGTGTGACAAGCACTATAGGTTGTCTCTCTTGTGATGAGCTCTGAAGTTCGTCTCTCTTGTGACGACCTCCTTTGGTTGTTTCCCTTGCGACATTATCTCAGGTTCGTTGCACTTTCCACGAGATATGATGCAATGTTTGAGAAGCCTAATATTCGTCACAATCTCCATGACATAACGTCGCAAGAGAGTCAAAATGGTCGTCGCAAAATGACCCAAATTTTTTAGTGATATATATATATATATATAGAGAGAGAGAGAGAGAGAACATGGGAATCATAAAATTAAGTTCATTCTTTTTATCTAAAAACATTACAGAATTCTTATATTTAGTTGTGCAGGGCATGCACTGTTATTTCCATCCTACCATCGCTTAAACACATGAGTTTGCAAATACAATAAGAAGCATCACTATAAATCATGTATGTATATGTATATCCCAAGTATAAGCATTCAATCATGCATTTCAATTCAATTACACAAAGTCTATGAAATACTTATCTACTACAATTGATAGCTGACCAATTGAATGTGGGTGTTCTCCTTTCCACCCAACCACCGGCTCAGATTCACTCACTTTTAGCGTTCTGGAAACCCTCGTGCCAAGCCATGATATCACTAGGGAATATCTCTCAGGTTCTCAATAATATTTGAATATTACTCTCCTTCACTCTACTCTAGGTAGAAATTTTCCTTACACCCACCTAGCCTAGACCCCTTCTAGGTTTATCAGATGTTTTCCCAGCATCAATCTCACCGCCCTCTTATCTCAAGTTAGGTTTTCTAGGTATCCATTTCTCTAGCTCTGAACTTTTCTACCAGTTCTCCAATATATCTATTACACACACCTCGTATATTCTTTGTTGCAGCTATCTTCCTCAGAGGGCCAAACTCTCCTCCAGTTCCCCCTCTGTGCATATCCATGTCGCACTCCCCCCCCTCAAGGTTCTCCCCCATTCCATTTTTCTTGCACACATGACTTAGGCAGGTTCTCGACCTGTCCTTTTGTTTCTTCTTTTAGAAGACAACTCATGGGTCAATCATGGGGACTGGTGGTCATATTTCCTATTGTACTCTAGATGAATACCTATTGTCCCTTATGAAATCACTCCATACTTCCATTCATTGGGGAGGTTGGTTTTTCAACTACCAACCCCTCCTCGTTAACTGAATTGTCTTATTATCCAAGCTAAGGGAAAATAATCTGAATGTTTCCAATTAATATTTCAGCAAGGTGGCTTGGGGTCCTTTAACTTAATAGAACCTCCCTTCATTCCTCTAGTGATATCATGGCCAGTACTTTAAGGATTCATGCATCAACCAACTGTCAGTGTTTACAATTAAACAATAATACATTTACTCTATTTGCAAGCCATTGCATGGAAATCATAAATTTCGATTCATTATAGGATGGGGTAAACATGGTTGTTACAATATCCCATATATTGGATTCTTTGTATGTCAAATGAGCATTTTTCTAAATGAGCATATAACTTGTGTTGTCGTAGGATGTTGAGGACCTGTTGAATGTGGTGCAAATTGTCTACCCAAGTTTTACTGAAGATGAGGATGTCATCCAGGTATACGAACACAAAAGAATTGGATAATGGCTATAGGATGTCATACATCATCATCATGAAAGTTGTTGGAGCATTAGTCAAGCCAAAAGACATGACTAACCACTCAAAAATTACTACTTTGGACTTGAATTCAGTCTTCCATACATCATTTTGCTTGATTGGTACCTGGTGGTAGCTCGACTCCATAACAATATTGCTAAAGTACTTAGCACCATTGATTTGGTCAAGAAGTTCGTCAATCCGGGGAATGGGATATCGGTTCAGAACTATATTTTTTTAGATATTTTTAATCAATACATAGTCCCCATGTCCCATCACTCTTATGAACCAACACAATTGAGCTCTTGCAAGGTGAGGAGTGTAACATACCTAGCCACCCACAGGCTGGGCACGCTACTTCAAACCCGCTTCTGAACTAACTTCAAATTCTGATAAATTAATAACGATACATGAAATATTCACATGCATAGCTAAAGATTCATGCTACATCATAAGAGAAAATAACCATATGTCATGCACAACAATAACCAGCAAGCATGCATATTATAGATATGAATTTTATAGATAAATAAATACGCAACGAAAATAAATATACAGGTAAATGAAACCATGATAGAGAAAGAACTTATCTTTAATGAAATTAATCACCAACTTGATACAGGCCAAGGATTTTCCACCCAACCATAGGCACTGTTGTTCCAAGTATCAACAATAATGTCACCCCCGAGCCAAGGCTATGAAACCAAAAGGACAATTCCATGGTGTCACTCATCTTCCCAAACTAGTCAACACTCAAGCTCTCATAGGCTTATTAACACACACAACAATCCAAAGTACACCAGCTCTCTTCTACCCAGCCTACACAACCCAAGAGAATGAACCCCCTTCTCTTCCACATAGTCCCTCAGACTTTCCACTTCCTTCCAGGGCTCCAGGGCATCTGGTCAAGAATCTCCATGCTGGGAATCTCGTGATTCACAGTTGTGGGAAAACATTAATCCATGCCAATGCATCTTAGGCATGCAGGCAATAATTCATGGTTGGAATACACCAGCAGTCATTACATCCAACAAAACCATGGATCCTCTCCAAGTATTTGTTTTTTTTATTTCCCAAGCTAAAACATGAATGAAGAGTGGGTGAAAGAGTGAATGGATGAGTGAACAGAATGAAAGGTGTGAACAATGAAAAATGAACAACGAGTGAGTGAGTGAATGAGTGAAGAAGAAAAAACCAAACAACCCACAATATGGGTTTATATAATTCTTGGAATCCAATAACCACATGGCCTTCCCCAAGAATCTCATGTAACCACTCCTCTCCTTTAAAACAATTATGGGAAAATAAAATATAAAATAAATAATTATCCCCTCAATCCCCCTCTCTTGTGGAATCACAGCCCCCTATTACTCCTGTCCTTGTCCATATAGCAGCCAATGATGTATTTATTATTAATAATGATCAAAACATTACATTTCCTAGGAACATTGGCCTCTTTTAATTGTTTGGGCACTCTCGCCTTTCATAGATTAAAAAAATACATTATTTAATATGGGGCTCAAAAACACAGGGTATTACATCCCCTCCCCCTTGTTTTGGCACTATCCTCAGAGCATATACAAAACAGAAAACAAAATTTCAAAATTTATTCAAAACGTTGTGGGTACTCTGCCTGCATTTGATCTTCATGCTCCCAAGACCGTAGCAGGTCCACTAGACGTTTACCAACTCTATAACTCGATTCCGGAGCATTTTGAATTTTCTATCCAATATTCACATTGGTTGGACCTGAAAGTCTCCCTCTGTCTCTACCTGAATCAGATGCCAGTCAATAACATGGTTAGGATCATGTACATATTTTTTTAGCAAAGAGACATGAAATACATTATACACAATCATGGAAGTAGGCAATACAAGCATGTATGCAACTAGCCCTATTCCATCCAATATCTCAAATGGACCATGGAATCTAGCTGCTAGCTTTGTACAACTACTCAACTTCAAAGAGCTCTTCTTGGGCTTCACTTTTAAAATCACATGCTCCCCCACTTTAAATACTCTAGTCGTATTGTTCTTATCTGCATAAATTTTCTGTCTATCTTGAGATGCCTTTAAATTATGCTTGATTCTAACCATCTAGTCTTCCATGTCCTTGAGAAATTCTATCCCAAGTACCACTCTATCTATTGGGTTGTCCCAACTCACTGGAGTATTGCATTTCCTACCATACAAAGCTTCAAATGACCTCATTTTCAATGAATATTGTTACCTGTTATTATAGGCAAACTCAACCAAGTGCAAGTAATATTCCCACTTATATGGCTTATCCATCACATACATTCTCAACATGTCTTCAATTACTTGGTTGACTCTCTTTGTCCTCCCATTTGACTATGGATGGTATGTTGTGTTAAAGTTCATATTTGTACCAAATACTTTAAACAATCCCCTCCAGAAATTTGAAGTAAACTTTATGTCTCTCTCTGAGACAATTGCCTTAGGTATCCCATGCAACCTAGAAATCTCCCTCATGTAAATTTCTGCAATATTAGTTGTTGTATGAGTCGTTTTTACAAGAATAAAATGAGCAACATTTGTCAATTTATCAACCACTACCATGATTGAATCATGTTGTCTTGTTGTCGTGCGAAATTTAGTTATAAAATCAATGGTTACCACTTCCCATTTCTCCTCTGGAATTGGTAATGGTTGTATCAAACCAGTTGGGTGCCTATGCTCAAGCTTCACTCTTTGACATTCTATACATATGTAAATGTAATCAGAAACATCTTTTTTCATTCCTGGCCAAAAGAATTGGCTTCTTACTGCTGCAATTTTTTTCTGGTAACCGGGATGTCTGGCATATGGAAAATTATTCATTTCTTTTAATACAAAATTCTAAAGTTCTTCGAAACCAGGAACATAAATTCTATTGTTATGCATAAGTAACCCATATTCCTTCATCTCATATTCTTTAATTTTCTGTTGTACATTTTCTTGTTGTAAGATTTCCTTTACCTGTAGGTAATGCTGATATGTAGCAACATCATCTAAAATTCTACTCTTTAAATCTAACTGATGCATACTAATAGTTGTAGCATACATGAGATGTACTCTTCTACTAAGTGCATCAACAAATTTATTTTCTTTTTCTTTGATATTCTTGATGTCAAAATCATATTCACTTAAAATTTCCATCCATGTCATTTTCCTGGCATTTAAAGTTGGTTGTTCAAAAAGATATTTCAGACCACTATGGTCTATTCTTAATTCAAATCTCTTCCCCATGAGATAATGCCTCCACATCTTCAATGCGTGAATAATGAAATCAAGTTTCAAGTCATGTGTGGCATAGTTCCTCTCATGTTCTTTAAGCTTTCTGGACTCATAACCAATGACATGTCCATTTCGAGTGAGGACTCCACCAAGTCATTCCTTGCATGCATTTGTACATACCAGAAAACTTTCATCTGGGTCAACAATATTTAGAACAAGTGCACTAGTAAGTAATTCTTTCAACAAATTAAGGTTCTCTTCACACTCAGATGTCCATTCAAATTTAATTCCCATCTTTTGTAAATAAGTGATGGGATGAGAAATCTTAGAAAACCCTATTATAAATATTTTGTAGTAACTATCTAACCCCAAAAAAGATCTGACTTCTGAAACATTTCTGGGTGTTGGCCATCCTCTAATGGCTTCAATCTTCTCTAGATCCACTATTATAACTTGTTCTAAAATAATGTGTCCCAAGTAATGGATCTGTTCTTGGTAAAAATAACACTTACTAATCTTGGCATACAACTAATGTTCCCTCAGCACTTGCAATACTAATCTTCGGTGATGTTCATGCTCTTTCTCAGACTTATAATAGACAAGTATGTCGTCCAGGAATACTATGAAAAACGTATCCAAATAATTTTTTAATATGTCATTCATTAAGCACATAAAGACAGTTGGTGCATTGGACAGTCCAAATGGCACCACTACAAATTCATAATGCCCATACTTGGTTCTAAAGGTTGTCTTATGGATATCTTCTTCCTTGATTATTACCTGATGGTATCCCAATCTATTATCTATCTTTGAAAATATATTTTCCCCTCTTAGTTGATCAAAGAGGTCATGAATTATGGGTAGAGGGTACTTGTTCTTTACAGTGGATTTATTCAATTGTCGAAAGTCAATGCACAACCTCAAGTTTCTATCCTTCTTTTTGACAAAGACTATTGGTGCTCCCCAAGGTGAAACACTTGGACGTATGTACCCTTTCTTCAACAATTCTTCCAACTACATTTGTAATTCTTATAATTTTGGTGTACTCATTCTCTAAGGTGTTTTTGATACTGGGGAAGCTCCTAGCACTAAATCAAGATATAAATCTATCTCGCTTTTTGGTGGCAACTTGGGTGTTTCTTTGAATACATATTCAAATTCTTGTAGTACCAAAAATTCTTCAAGGCTTGGACCCTTTGTATTTTTTGGTTCCCCCACATGGGTTACATACAATTGACATCCTTTTATGAAACATTTGTTCAGCTATAAGGATGAAATATATCTTATATATATGGGTCTTGGAACTCCTTTCACATTGCTATGTTTTCCTTCTTCATCAAGACATGTAAATTTCTTTTTATGACAATCTAGGACAACATGATGCGTGTACGACCAATCCATTCCAATTAGAATATCATAAGACCACAATGGTATAATATTTAGATCAACATTAGTATTCACACCATTAAGACTTATGGAACAACCTTTGACCATATCATGGATTCTCCTTTTGGTTCTAGTGGGTAGCTGAACCAAACTTGATTTTTCAAGTTCACTTTTCTCCAAATGTAATCTATCCACTATTTTAGGATCAATGTAAAAATGACTAGCTCCTGAATCAACTAAAATAGAAACAGTATGATTAATGATTTTACCTTCCACCTCGATCATATTGGATTGGTGCTCTACTTGTCGATCATCTAAGGCTACATATATTCTTCCCATGTCTTCTATTGTTGTAGCCTCCTTGATGTTGTGCATGGTCTTCACTTTGTCCTTTCTGTGAGGGAAATCCTTGTATATATGTTCTTCTTTGCATCCCCAACATTGTATTGGTGGTCTTCCCCTTTTTCCCAAGGATTATTCTCTCTTAGATTCATCCTTAGCATACTGGTTAGGATGATTTTTATTTGGGTTATTTCTATTGAAAAGAGGTTTGAATTCTTTCTTTCTCTGATCAGAATTATCCTTCTTCTTATACTTCCAAGATTTCCCCAAAGACTCTCTGCCCTTTCCTTGCTCATACAGGTACTTATCCTTTCTAATGGTCTCAATCAAAGTCTCAGGTTCATCATATTGAATCTTCTCTTTATAAAAGGATGGAATTCCACTCAAAAACCTATGTAATTTCACCTTCTCATCTTTTATAAACCCCACATACTTTAGCAGCCCCATGAAATTATTTTCATACTCTGCCATGGTCATGCTTCCCAGCCTAAGTTCAAATAAATCCTACATTTTCTTGTCATAGAAGTTATTTGAAAGGTACTCCTTCTGAAAATATTTATTGAACTGCTTCCATGTGATCCTACTCTCATTATGTTGGACAACTGAGAGGAGGGGTGAATCATTTGTTACCGTGCTTAAACAATCATGTTTCTTTTAAATTATTTACAAGGCACTCAATGATAATCACAATAATACAGGGAAATAAGCAATGGGACATTCATCATCAGTCAAATATATGAGATACACAGAGACATATATTTTCCGAGGAAACCCATAAAGGGTAAAAACCTCTTCTTCTTTATATGATAAGTATTATTTACATTCTTTACATTATCATACATATGAGCACCAACTCATAATGAGGCCGCAACCTGTGTTTTTGCAAGATGCAACTTGTTGATAGCACCAACTCTCTGTTTTCTCTAGCACCTACTAGAAGGAAGCACCAACTCCCTGGTTTCTCTAGCACCAACTAGAAGGAAGCACCCACTCCCTGGTTTCTCTAGCACCAACTAGAAGGAAGCTACAACTCCCTGTGTTCAAGCACCCACTTGAATTTCGCAGGACACCTGTCCTCCCTAGCACCTCCCTACCACCCTGGTTTATGAATAAGAATTACTGAAACTTATTACAGTGATATAATGTTCACCAACAGCTTACCAGTCTCATCATTGTTCTGCAAGATTTCACTGCTCTGTCTTCCTCACTGTCTTCCTACACGCATCCATTGTACTTTTGTGTTCTTCTGCCTCTTGTGCTTTCTACACCATTCCCATTCAATGCACCTTTTGTCTTCTATCCATTTCAGTTGTTTCACTCTGCCTCCTTCTTCACACATGCATCCCCCTTCACTGCAACAACCCCTCTCTTCTTTTCTCCACATTCTTATATATCCTATGCATCTTATGCATCCTCTGTATGTAATTGTTCTGATTCCTCTGCATGTTGAGTGCTCTGCCTATTCATCATGGAAACTCTTCATATTCTTTGTTTATTGAGCCCATCTTTCCATCATCACTGGGTGTCATGATCAAATTCCTTTGCATCACTAGTAGTTGATATTCTTCATCTTATGTTCCCCTCGACCTCGACCTCTATGTCATAGTTAACGAATCCACCTCTCTTCCAACTATAAATGGCCTCCGTCGAAGTGACCAATGGTTGTGACCTCGGGCTGAGCCTAAACTTGTTTCACATTTCTTTGGAAATATTGTTGTTAGGTTTCTCGACTTTCCAAGTCGCAGTCCCCGAAACTCTAAAACATAAGCTTAACTCTTTGACGATGTGACCAACGGCTCTGACCACAACCTTAGTCAAAACTGCATTTCACAATTTTTTGTTTCGGCATTTCGGCACTCCTGAGGTGAAAGAACTTGACATCTCCAACTCTCGGTATCCAAACCTTCGGTATGTAGTTTGTGACATTTCGCGACTTTGGGTTTCACGATTTCGGGACGCCTGTGATGAGAATCTTTGTCATTTCCATCTCTCGGTATCCGAAATCCTGGTATCCAATACTTCGAAATGGAGTCGGATCAACGGTCCATGATCTCCTTGAACCAACGACTTAGATCATTTTTCCATTTTGCATTTCGCTATTTTGGGACTCCTGTTGAGGAGAGTCTCTGACATCTCCATCTCCTGGTAGGTGGAATCCTGGTATTCAATACTTCGAGTGGTGCGCATGTTTTGCAATTTTGGAGTTTTGCATTTCGCAACTTTGGGACTCCTGTGTTGGAGAGATCTTGACTCTTGAATTCTCCATCTCCCAGTAACCGAAATCTTGGTATTCAATACTTCGAGTGGTGCGACTATTTCTTGATTTTGGGGTTTTGCATTTGGCGACTTTGGGAATTCTGTATTGGAGAGTCTTGACTCTTGAATTATCCATCTCCTGGTAACCGAAACTCTGAAATGGAGTCTCCATTGAGTGTAAGAGCCAAACTAAATAAACAACCATTTAATTTACAACAGAGCAGTAAAATTTAAGAGTTACTTCATTTAACACATTCGCAATCAAATTCTTCATAGTAATAAAATTTAATAACAAAGTAATACAAAAACAATGAATAGTTCTTGGTAAATACCTGAACCTGATGCTATTATCCTCTGTTTCCCACCGCTTACTTCCTTCTCGCTTCTGCAAAACACTACCCAAAACCGTCCTCCCTGCCAACTAGGTAGCTCCCTAGCCCCAGGATATCAATGGATATCCTGGCCCTCCATGCCCAAAACCCCCAGCAACTCCGATACACTGTATCAATATCACTCATGAATTTTCACTTCTCTCTGCAATACTCCCAGCTCCCAAAATCCATCCCCAACTCCCGTAGAATACCTCCCGTCAAACTCCTTCCCTTCCTTATCCCTCCTTCACCGACTCTCCTCCCCCTCATTAATTTCCTTATCTCCCCCTTACTAATTTCTTATCCCATTCTTTAATTCCTTATCCCCCCTTCATTAATATCTTATCCCTTCCTTTACTGCCTTATCCTCTCCCGCATACGTAAAGCATTTTAATTAAACAATTTGAAATTATTAAGCCCCCCTTAAATTATTACCAATATCATTGAGTGTGATATGTAATAATTAATTAATTAATCAAAAGTTAAAAACAATTAATTAATAAATAAATAATCAATTAATATTATTAATACTAATCATTGTTTAATTAA
>ML791562.1:0-57489 GCA_009831015.1 Picea engelmannii | reverse complement strand
GACTTGACGGATTGGTAGAATCTATAACCCCTGGAGTCAACACTCCGCCAGGTGAACTTGTGGGAGACTAAGGGCTCTAAGGAATAAGGCCCCCACCTTATTGCGCGCCCCTTAGAATCACATGAGCGACTGTCACAGTCTTCCCTCACGGCATCGTGGATCCCCTCGAACTAGGTAATCGTTAACCTACAGTTCAAATCGTGAGCGACTGTCGCAGTCTTCCCTCACGGCATCGTGGGTCCTCTCGAACTAGGTAATCGTTAACCTACAGTTCGAGCCACGGTGGGAGTGATAATAGGCTGTGGCATGGTTGCTGACACACCTCTCCCTCAATCTCTCTGGAACTCGTGTGTGGCCCCTTTACTCCATATGTGAGTATGGTCGGCAAGCTATCGTCAGCCTGCATCATCAACCATCATGTCAGATCATGTCAAAAACATATCATAAGATCAATAGCATATCATCAAAATTAAACGATATCATCGTAAATGAAACAACTCAAATAGCCCACTCCCTGACTCAATCCGGAGTCCAAGGGAGTTCCACCGATGCCTCTGCATCCTCAAGGTCTGAAACCCTGCACACTCAATGAAACTGAGTCAATAGCACTTGTATACAACAATAGTAAAACATCCTGTCATCAATGATGACGCATCATCATCAAGGTTAAGTGGTTCATCATCATAAAATCCAGATCACTTGCGAGCAAGTGTCCTCAAAGAATAAGTTTTGTTAGTGCGCTAGAGCGGGATGTTACATATTTGCAGGGAAATTAAAGCATGTGTGTGTGCACACACATTCAATTGGGTCTAGCTCGATGGTTTGGGAGGATAAATTTTATCCTCCCCACCTAGGCTTAAATCCAGACACATGCATACACACATTCAATTAGGTCTAGCTCATTGATTTGGGAGGATAAGTTGTATTCTCCCCACCCGGGCTCAAATCTCGCTTGTGACACATTCCATTCTTTGTGAGCCAATTATTGTTGAATATGTAAACCATGAGAAATATATATTCATGTTCCTAATAAGTTCAGAAAAAATCATCTTTAAATTTTAACAGAGCCACGAAATGATTTGGAACACATCTGGAGGGTTGTTAAATATGGAAGAATAGTTTAAATTGGCTAGAAGGAGTTCTAAAATAGTGGAAATGGAAAGAAAATCAAATATCAATGGTCATGATTGTGATTGGGACATATCAATGGTTGGTGTGCATTGCGGGCTTGGAAAGTGCACGGAGGTTAATTCCATAAAGTGGTTCTGAAATGGAAACCACGGCTTTTGAGGTAAAGACCTATCTGCACGAGGACGATTGTGAAGCAGAAAGTGGTTTACATTGAAACCGTTGACCCGTCGCTACGAAAAGTTGAATATTATAAAGTTGATGTGTCGATTATTTTTGTTTATCTTTGTTAAAGAAAGAACTATTGGAGTTGTTGCAACTGTCACCTTCAACCGAATTTCAAATTCTCAGCGCCATTATAATCGCCATTACCAAGTATTTTTTCTTACTTCCATGGATCCCATCGTGCTCGAAGTATCTGACCAAATACGAGAAAATAATGAAGAATCCCTAATCGATAGACATAATGATGTTTGTGACCCTGAATTCACTATTGCCCCTATTTCTCAACTAAGAAGTAACTTAGTTGACGTTAGAGGGAAAGGTTTTCCATTTTTGGAGTCTGTCCAATATTCTCTCATTCTGTATGCAACTGAATTGTGTTTTCAATTTCTTGAATTTATCGGATGGTGTGCAAAGCAATACTCAAAGTTAGAAAGAGTTGTAATTGATAAAAAGGGGTCTAAAGTCTTGTGTAAAATTGATGTTGTGTTAGTTAGGGAGTCATTAAAAATTCCTAAGTCTTTCTCTAATAATTTTGAACCGTTTGATGAGGAAGAAATGATTAGAATCTATAGGGAGTGTCAACCAGAGATTAATTTTTTTTTTTAAGAATTATTATCAAGATTGATCAGTTCCCACAAATTATGTCTTTTCCCTTAAGCATCGATATCATGGTCAGTGAGGTTCAATGTGTCTACACTTTTTTAAGCCACGTTTTCGGTCTTTGTAATGATAGATTCGTAGTTGAGATCATGTTAGGTTTCCTGCTCAAATTATTCCACTCGGAGTCAGGTCAAGTTGTTAGCATTAATTTTGATGAGTTCCTAGTTGATACCATCCACAAATAGCTAGTGAACTTCCACTCTCTTAGACACTTCAGATACTGTACATATCTAATGAAGATTTTTCGCACCAACAACAATGTAGAGAGGCCCAAAGTAGAATCAATATCTATTGAAAGAAACAAGATGACTTCAATAATTTTTATCAATAAAGCCATGTCAAAGGCCTACCAGATGATTTTCAATGTTAAATTGCCCAGAATTATTGAAGAAATGAGAATTCACCTATACAATACAGAAGACAGAGTATGAGACTGGAACCTTTTGATAAATTCTATAGTAATATGGGTATATGTATTTCATGAGTTTCCTTATTTTTTTCCCATATTTTTGACCCCCTAGAATTTTTTCTCTAGAGTTCATAAGACAGAGAATCATCTCTGAAACTAAAAATTTCATCAAATATCATAGAGAAAGCAATATAAAGTTTCCTTTTTTACTGGCCCATTCATTGTAAAATCCAGAACATGTCTAGCATAGGGTGAGGCAAATCTAAAAGCTTTGGTTTTTGCACAAACGCCAGGTAAAAAATATGATCATCATCAGATTATATATAGAAGGAGGAAAATGAAAAAGAATGCTCCATATGAGCATGAGCCTATTTAAGGCCTGGAGAATTTTGTAAATCTTGAAGAATGTGTGGATGTTGAAGCCTCTATACAAAAGTCACCAACACAACAGAGTATTCCAAAGGTGGTAATTAAGGTTCTAAAATCTAGTACACATAGTAAGAGGATTGTTTGAGAGGCAATGGACATAGACCCTGAACACACTGCCAGAAAGAAAATGAAAACCATCCAGATAGGGCAGTATGTAGACTTGGAGGATGAAGGTCATAAAGAACAAACAGGTTTAGACATGGTGGAGAGTGGCACAAGTGTAATTGAATCCAGAGCTCAATTGTAAAGTGAAGGTAGTTCAAGAGCCTTCCATATCCAGAAATATTAATTTTCTCAAGCCTCAGAGGAAGCCTAGCAATCAAAGGAAGATTTATCTAAATGGTATGCCTAAAAAAGAAAGGAATCACTAAGTGAGATCTTGAATATAATGCATGAGGTAAAGAAATATTCCCAGCACAAGTCTTCATTATTCACATTCAGAGACACAGAAAGGAAAACATTCAACATTTCCATAGTAGAAGAAGATAAGGTCTCTGAGATCAAAATAAAGTATGAAAAAATCAGTGCCCGGGATAATTTTGTTCAATTCCAAAAGCAGGCTAGTGACCTACTATATTCAAATTATTTAAATTTAAATTTGAAAAATGAAAAAGTAACATCACTAACTGCCAATCTTGAAGGTCATCTCAAGTAGGAAAAAGAATCAAGTAAAGCATGGCAGATTCAAATAAAGAAAATTTAAGTTGATGGCCCCAAAGTAATGAAAGCCTTTCTGGATGAGAAAGACAAAGTGATTCACAACCTGAAGAAAAAGTTGAAAATCCTTGCTACAGAGAATCCATAGACTATAGAACTTGTAGCATTGGAACAAGAAAAGGAAACTTTCAAGAATCAATCACTAGATTTCCAGGCTAAATTTTTGCAACTGGAAAAGGAAAAATAAGAATGGTCAAAAGAAAAGACATAAATGGAAACTAGAGTCATATCTTTGTCTTTTGTTGTACGCTCTGTTATAGCCTCTGCTACTGAAAGAAAATCAGGCACTGAAGAAATTTTCCAGGCAATGTCTTAGGTTAGATTAAAGGATTTAGCAAAGAAAGAATTGAAAGAGAATATCAATAAAATGGAACAAGAGGCACATAAAAGGGATGAAAGAGTATCACGACTTAAAAAGGAAAATGTAGTCCTTCATGAAAAGGTGAATAAGATAAACTTCAGGCTCAAAGGAAACATTTTGTTACAAGGATCCAAGCACATCATCTAGGACTCCATATCATTTGAGGTTACAAAACTCAGGACATGTCTATATTTTGTTAATGATGAGGATAACATTGGGTTTTGGCTAAACAGAGATGCACAATTATTAATGAAACTTTATCAGAAATACCAACAGAATGGGCCCATAATGCTATCAATCTCCTTAATACAGTGCCTTCATCAAGTTTGCAAACATTTGGGGTCAAAGATAGAACTTTTTTGATAATATGGGATAGCAAAATCATAACCAAGCACAACCTCTCAAATTTAGTCTATAATAAAGTAACCCAATTGGAAAAGAGTGTTCAAGATTTTAAGGATTTGTTTGAAGAAATATTTATCAAAGGTATTCCATCATTCTAAGATGGAAAGGGAAATTTACATGAACAAGAATCCTACAATGCACTCTTGACACAAGCGAGGATGGATCACTCTAGGTTTGAAGACTTAGATGAAGTTTTAAAGGGGGAAACTATGGTAGAAAAGTTAGCCACGGATTTTGAAATTTTGAATAAATTTAAGATAATAAAATCTGACCTTCCTTTCATGTCGTATGCCTCTTGCATCGATTTGGAAATTTTAATAAAGGAAATGATGGATTATGATATTCCTTCTTAATTACAGTGGAAGAAAATAGTAAGATTGGTTAAAACTAAATGTAATTTTTCAAGTCCTAGTAAATGACCATCTAGTTGTCAACGAAGTATGGGTCCAAACATCATCCAATCAGATTAAGACACTACCAAGTTCAAAGGGGAAAACATAAGGATAAAGATGTTGAAATACCCCAAGGATCCTGATTTTCTGAACTACTTTTCTCTATTTTTGTAAATCGGTTTCAAACCAAATTTCATTGGTTCTTATAAATATTGTAACACATAATGTACAAAGGGTGGGAGAAATTTTGATGAATTGAGTATTCTAAGAGTCTTTGTACTATAATATTTTCCTGAAGAATTAATAAATTTGGGTGATCCAAGGCTTATGGGATCCAATCTTGCTTCAGAGATTCATGTGCCAATGACTGTGTAGCATGTTCACTTCAGTGTATGTTATTGTTTCAGTTTATTGCTCTCTTTCCATATCTGAATGATATTCAATTAAAATATTGTTTTAGAACAAATCATGTTGATTCTTTGTCACATAGTTTAGAATATCAATGGTGTTTTCTTATACTAAAATAGTTTAAGAAATTTCAAAATATGATTTCTTAAAGTTTTGATATATGTTTTGCTTCTATCTTTTTTGCTACAACCATATTTAGATTAAACCAACACACAATTAGTGTCTCTATTTCCTCTGAAGTCTTTTCCCATTAATTGACAAATTACCCACATATTCATAAGCCTCAACCTTTTGACTCCATGCCCAATCAATTTCTCAACCTTTTTTCCATAATCTAGTGCTTGCGTCAAGAGAAGAAAGATATTCATATGGAATATTTGCAAAGAATGACCATACCAACATCCACACACCTCATTCTTGCATTAATCTTTAATATATATTTTTTTAAATAGATATATTTCATCGCTCTTGCGACGACATGGATCATCGATAGTATGAATAGTTCGGGCATGACTAGTTCGTCGCAACTATTGATCGTTCGTCGCAAGAACTACCAGGGTTATTTCACTTGCTATGAAAAAGATTGTCGATAGTATGAAAACTTTGTCGCAACTATCGACCATTTTTTGTCTCTTGTGATGAACACTTCATCGTAAGAACCACTAGAGTCATTTCTCTTGTGATGAAGTGGTTCGTCAATAGTATTGATAGTTCATCGCAAGAACTACTAGGGTCATCACAAGTGCGACGAACTATCGTTACCATCAACGATTCCATATGCTTGAATAGTTCATCACAAGAACTACTCAGGTCATCTCTCTTGGGACAAGGATCCTAAGTTTTCATTCTTGCGACGATCATTGTTGGTCATCTCTCATGTGAAAAGCACTATAGGTTGTCTCTCTTGTGATGAGCTCTGAAGTTTGTATCTCTTGTGACAACCTCCTTTGGTTGTTTCTCTTGCAACATTATCTCAGGTTCGTTGCACTTGAGACAAGATATTATGCAACGTTTGAGAAGCCTAATATTCGTCACAATCTCCATGACATAACGTTGCAAGAGAGTCGAAATGGTCATCACAAAATGACCCAAATTTTTTAGTGATATATATATATATATATATATATAGAGAGAGAGAGAGAGAGAGAACATGGGAATCATAAAATTAAGTTCATTCTTTTTATCTAAAAACATTACAAAATTCTTATATTCAGTTGTGCAGGGCATGCACCGTTATTTCCATCTTACCATCGCTTAAACACATGAGTTTGCAAATACAATAAGAAGCATCATTGTAAATCAAGTATGTATATGTATATCCCAAGTATAAGCATTCAATCATGCATTTCAATTCAATTACACAAAGTCTATGAAATACTTATCTATTACAATTGATAGCTGACCAATTGAATGTGGGTGTTCTCCTTTCCACCCAACCATAGGCTCATATTCACTCACTTTTAGCGTTCTGGAAACCCTTGTGCCAAGCCATGATATCAGTAGGGAATATCTCTCAGGTTCTCAATAAGATTTGAATATTACTCTCCTTCACTCTACTCTAGGTAGAAATTTTCCTTACAACCACCTAGCCTAGGCCCCTTCTAGGTTTATCAGATGTTTTCCCAGCATCAATCTCACTGCCCTGTTATCTCAGGTTAGGTTTTCTAGGTATTCATTTATCTAGCTCTAAACTCTTCTACCGGTTCTCCAATATATCTATTACACACACCCCGTGTATTCTTTGTTGCAACTATCTTCCTCAGAGGGCCAAACTCTCCTCTAGTTCCCCCTCTGTGCATATACATGCCGCACTCCCCCTCCTCAAGGTTCTCCCCCCTTCCATTTTTCTTGCACACATGACTTAGGCAGGTTCTCGACCTGTCCTTGTGTTTCTTCTTTTAGAAGACAACTCATGGGTCAATCATGGGGACTGGTGGTCATATTTCCTATTGTACTCTAGATGACTACTTCTTGTCCCTTATGAAATCCCTCCATACTTTCATTCATTGGGTAGGTTGGTTTTTCAACTACCAACCCCTCCTCATTAACTGAATTGTCTTGTTATCCAGGCTAAGGGAAAATAATATGAATGTTTCGAATTAATATTTCAGCAAGGTGGCTTGGGGTCGTTTAACTTAATAGAACCTCCCCTCATTCCTCTAGTGATATCATGGCTAGTACTTTAAGGATTCATGCATCAACCAACTGTCGGCGTTTACAATTAAACAATAATACATTTACTCTATTTGCAAGCCATTGCATGGAAATCATAAATTTCCATTCATTATAGGATGGGGTAAACAGGGTTGTTACAATATCCCATATATTGGATTCTTTGTATGTCAAATGAGCATTTTTCTAAATTAGCATATAACTTGTGTTGTCGTAGGATGTTGAGGACCTGTTGAATGTGGTGCAAATTTTCTACCCAAGTTTTATTGAAGATGAGGATGTCATCCAGGTATACGAACACAAAAGAATTGGATAATGGCTACAGGATGTCATACATCATCATCATGAAAGTTGTTGGAGCATTAGTCAAGCCAAAAGACATGAATAATCACTCAAAAATTACTTCTTTGGACTTGAATTCAGTCTTCCATACATCATTTTGCTTGATTGGTACCTGGTGGTAGCTCGACTCCATAACAATATTGCTAAAGTACTTGGCACCATTGAGTTGGTCAAGACGTTCGTCAATCCAGGGAATGGGATATCGGTTCCGAACTGTATTTTTTTAGATATTTGTAATCAATACATAGTCCCCATGTCCCATCACTCTTATGAACCAACACAATTGATCTCTCGCAAGGTGAGGAGTGTAATGTACCCATCCACCCACAGGCTGGGCACGCTACTTCAAACCCGCTTCTGAACTAACTTCGAATTCTGATAAATTAATAATGATTCATGAAATATTCACATGCATAGATAAAGATTCATGCTACATCATAAGAGAAAATAACCATATGTCATGCACAACAATAACCAGTAAGCATGCATATTATAGATATAAATTTTATAGATAAATAAATACGCAACAAAAATAAATATACAGGTAAATGAAACCATGACAGAGAGAGAACTTATCTTTAATGAAATTAATCACCAACTTGATACAGACCAAGGATGTTCCACCCAACCATAGGCACCGTTGTTCCAAGTCTCAACAACAATGTCACCCCCGAGCCAAGGCTATGAATCCAAAAGTACAATTCCATAGTGTCACTCAGCTTCCCAAACTAGTCAACACTCAATCTCTCATAGGCTTCTTAACACAATCAACAATCCAAAGTACACCACCTCTCTTCTACCCAGCCTGCACAACCCAAGATAATGAACCCCCTTCTCTTCCACATAGTCCCTCAGACTTTCCACCTCATTCCAGGGCTCCAGTGCATCTGGTCAAGAATCTCCATGCTGGGAATATCGTGATTCACAGCTGTGGGAAAACATTAATCCATGCCAATGCATCTTAGGCATACAGGCAATAATTCATGGCTGGAATACACCAACAGTCATTACATCCAACGAAACCATGGCTCCTCTCCAAGTATTTGTTTTTTTTTCTTTCCCAAGCTAAAACATGAATGAAGAGTGGGTGAAAGAGTGAATGGATGAGTGAACAGAATGAAAGGTGTGAACAATGAACAATGAGTGAGTGAGTGAATGAGTGAAGAAGAAAAAAACAAACAACCCACAATATGGGTTTATATAATTCTTGGAATCCAATAACCACGTGGCCTTCCCCAACAATCTCATGTAACCACACCTCTCCATTAAAACAATTATGGGAAAATAAAATATAAAATAAATACTTATCCCCTCAATCCCCCTCTCTTGTGGAATCACAGCCTCCTATTACTCATATCCTTGTCCATCTAGCAGCCAATGATGTATTTATTATTAATAATGATCAAAACATTACATTTCCTAGGAACATTGGCCTCTTTTAATTGTTTGGGCACTCTCGCCTTTCATAGATTAAAAAAATACATTATTTAATATGGGGCTCAAAAACCCAGGGTATTACATCCCCTCGCCCTTGTTTTGGCACTGTCCTTACTGCATATACAAAACAGAAAAGAAAATTTCAAAATTTATTCAAAACATTGTGGGTACTCTGCCCGCATTTTATCTTCATGCTCCCAAGACCGTAGCAGGTCCACTAGACTTTTACCAACTCTATAACTCGATTCCGAAGCATTTTGAATTTTCCATCCAATATTCACATTGGTTGGACCTGAAAGTCTCCCTCTGTCTCTACCTGAATCAGATGCCAATCAATAACATGGTTAGGATCATGTACATATTTTTTTAGCAAAGAGACATAAAATACATTATACACAATCATGGAAGTAGGCAATGCAAGCATGTATGAAAATGGCCCTATTCCATCCAATATCTCAAATGGACCATGGAATCTAGCTGCTAGCTTTGTACAACTACTCAACTTCAAAGAGCTCTTCTTGGGCTTCACTTTCAAAATCACATGCTCCCCCACTTTAAATACTCAAGTTGTACAATTCTTATTTGCATAGATTTTTTGTCTATCTTGAGATGCCTTTAAATTATGCTTAATTCTAACCATCTAGTCTTCCATGTCCTTGAGAAATTCTATCCCAGGTACCACTCTATCTATTGGGTTGTCCCAACTCACTGGAGTATTGCATTTCCTACCATACAAACCTTCAAATGACCTCATTTTCAATGAATATTGATACCTGTTATTTTAGGAAAACTCAACCAAGTGCAAGTAATATTCCCACTTATATGGCTTATCCATCACATACATTCTCAACATGTCTTCAATTACTTGGTTGACTCTCTTTGTCTTCCCATATGACTATGGATGGTATGTTGTGTTAAAGTTCATATTTGTACCAAATACTTTAAACAATCCCCTCCAGTAATTTGAAGTAAACTTTATGTCTCTCTCTGAGACAATTTCCTTAGGTATCCCATGCAACCTAGAAATATCCCTCATGTAAATTTATGCAATATTAGTTGTTGTATGAGTCATTTTTACAAGAATAAAATGAGCAACATTTGTCAATTTATCAACCACTACCATGATTGAATCATGTTGTCTTGTTGTCTTGGGAAATTTAGTTATAAAATCAATGGTTACCACTTCCCATTTCTTCTCTGGAATTTGTAATGGTTGTATCAAACCAGTTGGGTTCCTATGCTCAAGCTTCACTCTTTGCAATTCTATACATATGTAAATGTAATCAGAAACATTTTTTTTCATTCCTGGCCAAAAGAATTGGTTTCTTACTGCTGCAATTGTTTTCTGGTAACCGGGATGTCCGACACATGGAAAATTATGCATTTCTTTTAATACAAAATTCTAAAGTTCTCCGAAACTAGGAACATAAATTCTATTGTTATGCATAAGTAACCCATATTCCTTCATCTCATATTATTTAATTTTTTGTTGTACATTTTCTTGTTGTAAGCATTCCTTTACCTGTAGGTAATGCTGATATGTAGCAACATCATCTAAAATTATTCTCTTTAAATCTAACTGATGCATACTAATAGTTGTAGCATACATGAGATGTACTCTTCTACTAAGTACATCAACAACTTTATTTTCTTTTCCTTTGATATGCTTGATTTCAAAATCATATTCACTTAAAATTTCCATCCATGTCATTTTCCTGGCATTTAAAGATGGTTGTTCAAAAACATATTTCAGACCACTATGGTCTATTCTTAATTCAAATCTCTTCCCCATGAGATAATGCCTCCACATCTTCAATGCGTGAATAATGAAATCAAGTTTCAAGTCATGTGTGGCATAGTTCCTCTCATGTTATTTAAGCTTTCTGGACTCATAACCAATGACATGTCTATTTCGAGTGAGGACTCCACCAAGTCATTTCTTGCATGCATTTGTACATACCAGAAAACTTTCATCTGGATCAACAAAATTTAGAACAAGTGCACTAGTAAGTAATTCTTTCAACAAATTAAAGTTCTCTTCACACTCAGATGTCCATTCAAATTTAATTCCCTTCTTTTGTAAATAGGTGATGGGATGAGAAATCTTAGACAACCCTATTATAAATATTTTGTAGTAACTAGCTAACCCCATACAAGATCTGACTTCTGAAACATTCCTGGGTGTTGGCCCTCCTCTAATGGCTTCAATCTTCTCTGGATCCACTATTATACCTTGTTCTGAAATAATGTGTCCCAAGTAATGGATCTGCTCTTGGTAAAAATAAACACTTACTAAGCTTGGAATACAACTAATGTTCCCTCAGCACTTGCAATACTAATCTTAGGTGATGTTCATGCTCTTCCTATGACTTATAATAGACAAGTATGTCATCCAGGAATACTATGAAAAACTTATCCAAATCATTTTTTTATATGTCATTCATTAAGCACATAAAGACAGTTGGTGCATTAGACAGTCCAAATGGCACCCCTACAAATTCATAATGCACATACTTGGTTCTAAAGGTTGTCTTATGGATGTCTTCTTCCTTGATTATTACCTGATGGTATCCCAATCTATGATCTATCTTTGAAAATATATTTTCCCCTCTTAGCTAATCAAAGAGGTCATGAATTCGGGGTAGTGGGTACTTGTTCTTTACAGTGGATTTATTCAGCTATCGAAAGTCAATGCACAACCTCAAGGTTCCATCCTTATTTTTGACAAAGACTACTGGTGCTCCCCAAGGTGAAACACTTGGACGTATGTACCCTTTCTTCAACAATTCTTCCAACTGCATTTGTAATTCTTATAATTTTGGTGTACTCATTCTCTAAGGTGTTTTTGATACCGGGGAAGCTCCTGGAACTAAATCAATATATAAATCTATCTCTCTTTTTGGTGGCAACTTGGGTGTTTCTTGGAATACATATTCAAATTCTTGTAGTACCAAAAATTCTTCAAGGCTTGGCCCCTTTGTATTTTTTGGTTCCCCCACATGGGCTACATACAATTGACATCCTTTTCTGAAACATCTCTTCAGCTATAAGGATGGAATATCTCTTATAGAGATGGGTCTTGGAACTCCTTTCACATTGCTATGTTTTCCTTCTTCATCAAGACATGTAAATTTCTTATTATCACAATCTAGGACAGCATGACGCGTGTACGACCAATCCATTCCAATTAGAATATCATAAGACCACAATGGTATAATATTTAGATCAACATTAGTATTCACACCATTAAGACTTATGGAACAACCTTTGACCATATCATGGATTCTCCTTTTGGTTCTAGTGGGTAGCTGAACCAAACTTGATTTTTCAAGCTCACTTTTCTCCAAATGTAATCTATCCACTATTTTAGGATCATTGTAAAAATGACTTGCTCCTGAATCAACTAAAATAGAAACAGTATGATTAATGATTTTACCTTCCACCTCGATCATATTGGATTGGTTCTCTACTTGTCGATCATCTAAGTCTACATATATTATTCCCATGTCTTTTGTTGTTGTAGCCTCTTGGATGTTGTGCATGGTCTTCACTTTGTCCTTTCTGTGAGGGAAATCCTTGTACATGTGTTCTTCTTTGCATCCCCAACATTGTATTGGTGGTCTTCCCCTTTTTCCCAGGGATTATTCTCTCTTAGATTCATCCTTAGCATATTGGTTGGGATGATTTTTATTTGGGTTATTTCTATTGAAAAGAGGTTTGAATTCTTTCTTTCTCTGATCAGACTTATCCTTCTTCTTATCCTTCCAATATTTCCGCAAAGAATCTCTGCCCTTTCCTTTCTCATACAGGTACTTATCCTTTCTAATGGTCTCATTCAAAGTCCCAGGTTCATCATATTGAATCTTCTCTTTATAAAAGGATGGAAGTCCACTCAAAAACCTATGTAATTTCACCTTCTCAGATTTTATAAACCCCACATACTTTAGCATCCCCACGAAATTATTTTCATACTCTACCATGGTCATGCTTCCCAGCCTAAGTTCAAATAAATCCTGCATTTTCTTGTCATAGAAGTTCTTTGAAAGGTACTCCTTCTGAAAATATTTATTGAATTGCTTCCATGTGATCCTACTCTCATTATGTTGGACAACTGAGAGGGGCGGCGAATCAATTGTTATCGTGCTTAAATAATCGTGCTTCTTTTAAATTATTTACAAGGCACTCAATGATAATCACAATAATGCAGGGAAATAAGCAATGGGACATTCAGCATCAGTCACATATATGAGATACAAAGAGACAAATATTTTTCGAGGAAACCCATAAACGGTAAAAACCTCTTCTTCTTTAGATGATAAGTATTATTTACATTCTTTACATTATCATACATATGAGCACCAACTCATAATGAGGCTGCAACCTCTGTTTTTGCAAGATGTAACTTGCTGATAGCACCAACTCTCTGTTTTCTCTAGAACCTAGTAGAAGGAAGCACCAACTCCATGGTTTCTCTAGCACCAACTAGAAGGAAGCACCCACTCCCTGGTTTCTCTAGCACCAACTAGAAGGAAGCTACAACTCCCTGTGTTCAAGCACCCACTTGAATTTCTCAGGACACCTGTCCTCCCTAGAACCTCCCTACCACCCTGGTTTATGAATAAGAATTACCGAAACTTATTACATTGATATAATGTTCACCAACAACTTACCAGTGTCATCATTCTTCTGCAAGATTTCGCTTCTCTGTCTTCCTCACTATCTTCCTACACGCATCCATTGTACTTTGATCTTGTTGATATTACTTTGCATTCTTCCCAAAAGACTTCTGGAGCCCGCCTGGCACATCCTTCCTATACTCAAGCCATCATCGTTGTTGTACTTTCCATCAATGACAAGCATACACTACCTATAAAACATGCCAACAATCTCCCCCTTTGGCATTGATGGAAAAAAAAGGCACCCAGACCTATTCTTTTATCCCCCTTTGACATCAATCTCAAAGAAAACATGCTCCCCTTGAGATGTTGTAGTATTTTTAGGAGGTGTCGGATATGCAATCAATACAATACTCACCCTAATAGGATGGACTCTCTTAGGTGTGAGGCGGGATGATACCCAACTTATGTCAGAGATATTCAAAAGGGGTCTTAGCTAGGGGTTTAGTAAAGATGTCTACTATTTGTTCTGTCGTTGGAATGTACTGAACCTAAACAACCTGATTGGTGATCGGCTCTCTCCGAAAATGGTATTTTATGGGTGTATGATTGGTCTTGGAGTGGAATACTGTATTCTTAGACACATTGATAGCACATGTGTTGTCACAATGAATTGGGATCGGTGCAGTCTATTTTACTTCCAAGTCTGCAAGTGTCTGAATCATCCTTAATACTTGAGTGCAACAGGTAGCAGCGGCAATATACTTTGCTTATGTAGTTGATAAAGAGATAGAACCCTGTTTTTTACTAAACCATGCTACTAATGAGTCACCCAGGAATAATTCTCCTCCACTGGTGCTTTTTCTCTCATCAACACAGTTTGCCCAATCTGCATCTGAATAAGCAATTAACTGAAAATTCTGATTTCTGGGATACCACAGACCATAAGTCATTGTTTCTTTCAAATACCTGAATGGTCTCAGTCAAATTCCTAGGTTCATCATATTGAATATTCTCTTTATAAAAGGATGGAAGTCCACTCAAAAACCTATGTAATTTCACCTTCTCATCTTTTATAAACCCCACATACTTTAGCGGCCCCACGAAATTATTTTCATACTCTGCCATGGTCATGCTTCCCAGCCTAAGTTCAGATAAATCCTGCATTTTCTTGTCATAGAAGTTCTCTGAAAGGTACTCCTTTTGAAAATATTTATTGAACTGCTTCCATGTGATCCTACTCTCATTATGTTGGACAACTGAGAGGGAGGGTGAATCAGTTGTTACCGTGCTTAAACAATCATGCTTCTTTTAAATTCTTTACAAGACACTCAATGATAATCACAATAATGCAGGGAAATAAGAAATGAGACATTTAGCATCAGTCACATATATGAGATACATAGAGACATATATTTTCCGAGGAAACCCATAAAGGGTGAAAAACTCTTCTTCTTTATATGATAAGTATTATTTACATTCTTTACATTATCATACATATGAGCACCAACTCATAATGAGGCTGCAACCTCTCTTTTTGCAAGATGCAACTTGTTGATAACACCAACTCTCTGTTTTCTCTAGCACCTACGAGAAGGAAGCACCAACTCCCTGGTTTCTCTAGCACCAACTAGAAGGAAGCACTCACTGCCTAGTTTCTCTAGCACCAACTAGAAGGAAGCTACAACTCCCTGTGTTCAAGCACCCACTTGAACTTCTTAGGACACCTGTCCTCCCTAGCACCTCCCTACCACCCTGGTTTATGAATAAGAATAACTGAAACTTATTACAGTGATATAATGTTCACCAACAGCTTACCAGTCTCATCATTGTTCTGCAAGATTTCATTGCTCTGTCTTCCTCACTGTCTCCGTGCATGCATCCATTGTACTTTTTTGTTCTTCTGCCTCTTGTGCTTTCTGCACCATTCCCAATCAATGCACCTTTTGTCTTATGTCCATTTCAGTTGCTGCACTCCGCCTCCTTCTTCACACATGCATCCCCCTTCACTGCAACAACCCCTCTCTTATTTTCTCCACATTCTTATATATCTTGTGCATCTTGTGCATCCTCTGTATGCAATTGTTCTAATTCCTATGCATGTCGAGTGCTCTGCCTATTCATCATGGAAACTCTTCAGCTTCTCTATTTGTTGAGCCCATCTGTCCATCATCACTGGGTGTCATGATCAAATTCCTTCGCATCACCAGTAGTTGAGATTCTTCATCTTTTGTTCCCCTCGACCTCGACCTCTCTGTCGCAGTTAACGGTTCCACCTCTCTTCCAGCTATCAATGGCCTCCATGAATAGTCTTTTCTCCTACTGGCAGATTCCTTGTGACCCTTCCGTTCCTATGGAAATCACACAGAAGTCTCTTTGAGTCCTCTGGAAGTAACCATCAATGGTTTCTAGCAGTTACACTGAGAAGTGCTACAATAGCCCTCTGATATTCTTCAGTTTCATCTGTACAGTTGGATTAACTTCTCTAAATCTTGCGTTCATTTCGGCATTCTTCTCTTCAGCATTTTGGGATCATCATGGTGGAGGATTTTAGTTCTCTCGATTTACTGACCCCCGAAACTTCGAAAAGGAGCTTGTCTTCACTAACTCCTTCCCCCATCTTCCGCCGATGTGACCAACGGCTGTGACCTCGGGCTTAGCCTAAACTTGTTTTGAATTTTAGCATTTCGGAAATCCTGTTGTTAGGTTTCTCAACTTTCCAAGTCACAGTCCCCGAAACTCCGAAATAGAAGCTTAACTCTTGAATGATGTGACCAACGGATATGACCATAGCCTTAGTCGAAACTGCATTTCACAATTTTTCGTTTTTTCATTTCGGCACTCCTGTGGTGAAAGACCTTGACATCTCCAACTCCCGGTATCTGAACTTCCGGTATGTAGTCTGTGACATTTCGCGACTTTGGGTTTCACGATTTCAGGACTCCTGTGATGAGAATCTTTGTCATTTCCATCTCTCGGTATTGGAAGTCCTAGTATCCAATACTTCGAAATGGAGTCGGATCAATGGTCCATGATCTCCTCGAAGCAACAACTTAGATCATTTTTCCATTTTTCATTTCGCGATTTGGGGACTCCTGTTGAGGAGAGTCTCTGAAATCTCCATATCCCGGTAGCCAGAATCCTGGTATTCAATACTTTGAGTGGTGTGCATGTTTGGAAATTTTGGAGTTTCGCATCTTGCGACTTTGGGACTACTGTGTTGGAGAGTTCTTGACTCTTGACTTCTCCATCTCCCGGTAACCGAAATATTGGTATTCAATACTTCGAGTGGTGTGCCTATTTCTCGATTTTGGGGTTTTGCATTTCGTGACTTCGGGACTCCTATATTGGAGAGTCTCGACTCTTGAATTCTCCATCTCCCGGTAACCGAAACTCCGAAATGGAGTTTTCGTTCAGGTGCTTGTTTTGGATTTTTTGGGGTTTCGCATGTCACCTTGCTCGTTAAAGAGCGTGCAGGTTCTCCTGGATCCAACGCCAGTCAGACCTCTGGCTCGGATCTAATGTTCATTGATAAATCTCAACGAGATCCATCGTTGCATACTTTGATCTTGTTGAGCTTGCTTTGCATCGTCTTCCCAAAATACTTAAGGAGCCCGCCTGGCACATCCTTCCTATACTCAAGCCATCATCGTTGTTATACTTTCCATTAATGACAAGCATACACTGCCTGTAAAACATGCCAACAATCTCCCTCTTTAGCATTAATGGCAACAAAAGGCACCCAGACCTATTCTTTTCTCCCCCTTTGACATCAATGTCAAAGAAAACACGCTCCCCCTAAGCTGTTGCAGTATTTTTAGGAGGTGTCGGATATGCAATGAATACAAGACTCCCCCTAATAGGATGGACTCTCTTAGGTGTGAGGCGGGATGATACCCAATTTCTGTCGGAGATATTCAAAAGGGGTCTTAGCTAGGGGTTTAGTAAAGATGTATGCTATTTGTTCTGTCGTTGGAATGTACTGAACCTGAACAACTTGATTGGTGACTGGCTCTCTCAAAAAATGGTATTTTATGGGTATATGATTGGTCTTGGAGTGGAATACTGGATTCTTAGACACACTTATGGAACATGTGTTGTCACAATGAATTGGTATCGGTGCAGTGTATTTTACTTCCAAGTCTGCAAGTGTCTGAATCATCCATAATACTTGAGTGCAACAGGTAGCAGCAACAATATACTCTGCTTTTGTAGTTGATAAAGAAATGGAACCCTACTTTTTACTAAGCCATGCCACTAATGAGTCACCCAGGAATAATTATCCTCCACTGGTGCTTTTTCTCTCATGAACACAGTTTTCCCAATCTGCATCTGAATAAGCAATTAACTGAAAATTCTGATTTCTGGGATACCACATACCATAAGTCATTGTTTCTTTCAAATACCTAAATATTCTTTCAAATACCTGAATATTTAGATAGCTTCTAATCTTGCTACAGGCACAAATGTTTCATCAAAATTCAGTCCTTCTATCTAAGCATATCCTTTACAGACTAGCCTTGCTTTGTTCCTGACAACTTGTCCTTACTCATTCAACTTATTCGTAAAGATCCATTTGGAGCCAATGGCATTGTTATCTTAAGGTCTATGAACCATCTCCCACGTATTGTTTTTCTCAATCTGATCAAGTTCATCATTCATTGCTTTAACCTGGTGGTCATCTTTGTTGGCTTCATTAAAATTCTTGAATTCCAGCTTAGATATGAAGGCTATATGAGACTGTTCGGTGTTTTTGATTAGAATTCTCCTAGTTTGTACACCTTTTTCTTTTTCTCCAATTATCTGACTTGCAAGATGATTCTTTTGAATGATTCTGGAGGAGGAATTTGAAGTTGACTACTGATTTGAGTCTGTCTGAGTGTCTGAGTCTTCATCTGATTCAGAGTCTTCATTTTTTGATTCTTGGACCTGTTCATCCTCAGCTTTAGCTGTGTCTTCTGTAGAAGACTCATTACTGTACATCTCTCTTGCTGGGATTCCTTCATCAACTTTTACATCAATACAGTCAACCATTTTATGTAGCCTCTTATTATAGCATCTATATCCTTTACTATTTGTAGCATACCCTAAGAAGATACCTTCATCAGCCCTGTCATCATATTTGTCAAGGTTCTCATCATTATTCTTTATGTATCATTTACTCCCAAAGACTTTGAAGTGTTTAATTGAAGTAGGTCTCCCAAACCAAAGTTCATAAGGTGTCTTGTCACTTTGTGGTCTAAGGTGAGCTTTGTTAAGAACATGGAATGTTGTGTGTATTTCTTCTACCCAGTAGGTTTGGCCAATGTTCTTCTCATTCATCATTGACCTAGCCATTTCCGGCTTTGTTCTGTTTTGCCTCTCAACAACTCCATTTTGTTGTGGAGTTCTTGGGATTGTGTATTCTCTCTTGATCCCACGCTCATCGCAGAATTCCTTGAAGTCTCTTAACATAAATTGTCCTCCCTGGTCTGATCTTACTGCCTTTAACCTCTTGCATGTTTGAGTCTCAGTTAAAGCCTTAAATATTTTAAACTTCTCAAATGATTTAGCCTTTTCCTTGAGAAAGAAAACCCAAGTAAGTATGGAGTAATCATCGATAATCAGCATGAAGTAGTTTTCTTTCCCTGTGCCTTCCTGTCTTGATGGTCCACATAAATCCATATGAACTAGTTGGAGTGGTTTCTCTGTTGAATTAAAGCTCTTGGACTTCAACTGTGTCCTGTTATGCTTCCCTACTTGACAGGGTTTACACATTGAATCTTGGGGATTTGATATTCTTGAAAGATATTTTACTGCTTCAATTTTTTTGAGTTTGATTAAGTGTTCAAAGTTTAGATGTGCAAGTCTCCTATGCCATAACCAACTTTCATCATGTATTCTTAGATGACATTCTTC
This sequence comes from Picea engelmannii, assembly GCA_009831015.1. Lineage (NCBI taxonomy): Eukaryota > Viridiplantae > Streptophyta > Pinopsida > Pinales > Pinaceae > Picea > Picea engelmannii. The sequence goes on along the minus strand of ML791562.1, from coordinate 37,890 downwards.
TCTATTTTCTTTCAACACATATACATTATTTTCTGTCCTTATGCCTTTGGCCACCACTTGTCCTAAGGTTACAGATTTTATCTTGCAGTCCTTGGACATGAACACCACTTCACATCCTCTGTCACACATTTGACTTACACTGAGAAGATTATGTTTCATCCCAGATACAAGTGGAACATCTTGGGATTTTCCTTTTCCATTACTTAATCTCACCATCCCTTTGCCCTTTATTTTCCCTGGAGCATCATTTCCAAAGGTTACGTTTCCTGATTTCTTTCACTTAGAGATAGAAACTTGCCTTTGTCTCCCGTCATGTGTTTGGAGCATCCACTGTCTATATACCAAGGGTTTGTTTTTCTTTCAGTGGACAATACTAATCCACACTTGTCACTTTCCTTCTTCTTCCAAAACTTGACATTTTCAGTAGGCACTTTTGAATCTAGTTCATAGTTCCTTAACCGACAGACAATAGATTTATGTCCAAAGTTATGACAGGTGAAGCATTCAATCTCATCATCCAATAGGTCAAACTTATTGTTGCAGTGTTGTCTACTCATTGACTGTTGATTATTTCTTAGCCTCCTTAGTTGCATGTCCCTAGACTTAATTTGGCAATTTGCAGTCTATGAAGGATTGCTACTTGGTTGTATAATTCTTTGTTGTGGGAAGTATTTATTCCATTGAAATATTAATTTCTCATGTGTAAGTATTAAGGAACAATTTACAGCTTTGTGACCAAATTTAGAACAATAGAAACAATAGCCATGGAAAAATTCTTTGTACCTGGGAAATGGTTGTCTTCTTTGTGCAAATCGATTTTTTCCATGTTGATGATGTCTTTCAGTAGCGAGCGCATTATTTCTTTGTTCTACAGATTCAGTTCTGACATCTTTTTCCTTACTCGTCCTGGGTAGCTGATAGTCTTCCTTTGGTTTTGCAGGTTCGTTGTTGTTATTGGTTGTACATTTGACAAACTTGATGGGTTCTTCGTTTCTTGGCTTGCCACTACTTGATTCCTCTTCATAACCCAAACTGGTTTTCAACTTTGGATTCCTTTCCTGATTCAGGATGGTGGCTAATCCTTCTGAGGCTTTGATACTTGACAGATTCTGATTATACAAGGCTTGAAACTTCTCCATCTCTTTCCTAGTTTTCACTACTTCTTGTTCTAATGCTTCACATCTTGCCTTCTTTTCTGATAACTGTCATTTCAGAATGTCTTCGATTTTCTTTGCCTTTTCTAATTCTACTTTTAGTAGGACAAGTTCTTCATCAGGTTTTTTACTGTCTTTCTCGAACTGTATCAACAATTGTCTTTGCTTTTTGTTCTTGATTCTTAGTCTGTCAATCTCTTCCAGTGCACTGATCAGTTCTCCTTCCATGTCAACCACAACTACTTCTTCATTAAAATCAATCCCTGTGTTGTTATTATCATAATCCTCTTTTTCCATAAGTATGAATTCATTTAGTTTATCTTCAATAGAGGAGTCATTGTCTTCATCATCTGAAGGATCATCATCATTTTTTACGCAAAGACTTTTTTTCTTAAAGTTATTCTCTTTAAATAAATTTATTTGTTTGTACTTCTCCTCATCATCACATGTCTTATCCTTTCCTTTGTGGGGACATTTATTTCCAAAATGACCTATCCTACCACAGTTGAAACATTTGAAAGGTAGTTTACCTTTGTATTTTCCCGATCCCTTCTTCAGTCTCTTCACAAATTTTTCTTCAATTTCATTGGCCTCAGAATCCTCATTCTTATCTGCTTTAAATGATGCTTCTTTGGAGGTGGGTTTATCTTTAACTATTCTCATTTCATATGCAGTCAAATTTCCTAGAAGTTTATCAAACTCCAAGGTTTTTAGATCATTAAGTTCTCCTATAGAAGAGACCTTCGGGTTGAACCTATCTGGGAGAGATCTCAAGATTTTCTAAACTAAAGAAGGTTCCTCAATTATTTCACCAAGTGCTTTCATTGCATTTAACATTTCTTCTACTCTTAGAAAGTATTTTCCAATAGTTTCATCTTCCTTCATATTCGGCTATTCAAACTGTATTATGTAGGTTTGAAGCTTGGCATCCTTTACCTTCTCATTAGCTTCATAACTGCTAATGAGTTTGTTCCACATTTCTTTGGCAGTTCCTAGGTGCATAACTTTTATGAATTCTGCTTCTGTAAGTCCACTCAAGATAACATTCATAGCCTTAGCATTGAAGATAAATTCTAGCTTGTCATCCTTATTAGCTAGTACAACTGGCTTTACATAACCAGTATCTACCACATCCCAGACATCCGCACCTAAATCCATTATGTAGGTTCTCATTCTAACTTTCCAGAAGGCAAAGTTTGTTCCATTGAACAGAGGGGCCTTATTGGTTGAATTTCCTTCATGGCATGACATGTTTAAGCTCTAGGATCTACCCTTAGACAAAAGGAGGCCGACTCTAATACCAATTTTTGGACAAATGAGAAGGGGGGTGAATCAGTTGTTACTGTGATTAAACAATCATGCTTCTTTTAAATTCTTTACAAGGCACTCAATGATAATCAAAATAATGCAGGGAAATAAGCAGTGGCACATTCAGCATCAGTAGCATATATGATATACACAGAGACAAATATTTCTCGAGGAAACCCATAAAGGGTAAAAACCTCTTCTTCTTTATATGATAAGTATTATTTACATTCTTTAATTTATAATACATATGAGCACCAACTCATATAGTGTTCACCAACAACTTACCAGTCTCATCACTGTTCTGCAAGATTTCGTTTCTCTGTCTTCCTCACTGTCTTCCTGCACGCATCCATTGTAATTTTCTATTCTTCTGCCTCTTGTTCTTTCTGCACCATTCCCATTCAATGCACCTTTTGTCTTCTGTCCATTTCAGCTGCTGCAGTCCACCTCCTTCTTCACACATGCATCCCCTTTAACCGTAACAACCCCTCTTTTCTTTTCCCCACATTCTTATATATCTTGTGCATCTTGTGCATCCTCTGTATGCAATTGTTTTGCATCCTCTACACGTGGATTTCTCTACCTGTTCATCATGGAAACTCTCCAGCTTCTCTATTTGTTGATTCCGTCTGTCCATCATCACTGGGTGTCATGATCAAATTCCTTCGCATCACCAGCAGTTGAGATTCTTCATCTTCTGTTCCCCTCGACCTCAACCTCTCTATCATGGTTAGCGGCTCCACTTCTCTTCCAACTATCAATGGCCTCCATGAATAGTCTTTTCTCCTACTAGCAGATTCCTTGTGACCCTTCAGTTCCTTTGGAAATCACACAGAAGTCTCTTCGAGTCCTCTGGAAGAAGCCATCATTGGTTTCTAGCAGTTACTCTGAGAAGTGATACAGTAGCCTTCTGATCTTCTTCAATTTCATCTGTACCATTGGATTAACTTCTCTAAATATTACGTTCATTTCAACATTCCACTCTTCAGCATTTTGGGATCATTGTGGTGGAGGATTTTAGTTCTCTCCATTTCCTAACCCCCGAAACTCCGAAGAGGAGCTTGTCTTCACTAACTCCTTCCCCCATCTTCTACCTAAGTGACCAATGACTGTGACCTCGAGATGAGCCTAAAATTGTTTCGCATTTCGGCATTTCAGCAATCTTTCTGTTAGGTTTCTCGACTTTCCAAGTCGTGGTCCCCGAAACTCTGAAACAAAAGATTAACTCTTTGACGATGTGACCAATGGTTGTGACCAATGCCTTAGTCGAAAGTGCATTTCGCAATTTTGAGTTTCAGCATTTGGCACTACTGTGGTGAAATACCTTGACATCTACAACTCCTGGTATCCAAACCTTCGGTATGTAGTCTGTGACATTTTGCGACTTCGGGTTTCGCAATTTCGAGACTCCTGTGATGAGAGTCTTTGTCATTTCCATCTCCTGGTATCTGAAATCCCGATATCCAATACATCGAAATGGAGTCGGATCAACAGTCCATGATCTCCTCAAACCAACGGCTCAGATCATTTTGCCATTTCGCATTTCACAATTTTGGGACTCCTGTCGAGGAGAGTCTCTGACATTGCCATCTCCCGGTAGCCAAAATATCAGTATTCAATACTTCGAGTGGTGCACTTGTTTCGTGATTTCGGAGTTTCGCATTTCACGACTTCGGGACTCTTGTGTTGGAGAGTTCTCGACTCTTCACTTGTCCATCTCCCGGTAACTAAAATCCCGATATTCAATACTTCGAGTGGTGCGCTTGTTTCTTGATTTCGGGATTTCACATTTCGTGACTTTGGGACTCCTGGGTTGGAGAGTCTCGACTCTTGAATTCTCCATCTCTCAGTAACCAAAACTCTGAAATGGAGTCTTCGTTGAGGTGCCAGTTTTGTATTTTTTGGGGTTTCGTTGAGGTACCTGTTTACTATTTGTAATCTTGTCGGTTTTAATTTCTATTAGGATTTATTGACATGTCTTAAAAGTATTTTTTGTATTTTACTAAAAACTAAATATAATTATGTTTTTATTTTATTTTTTGTTTGTTAATTTGTGCGAGACCTGTTGGCTACGCGATTAACCTGTGGCTTGAGAAACCGCGACTCAGGGGCATCTAAGCCGTCAAAATCACCCAGGGATCACACCCGGCCTGAGCCACACCAACCCTTAACATGGTTGGATTTTTTATCCCTGCAGGTTTCGAACCGGAGACTTTAACATCACGGAGTGGCTTAACAACACACTCCGTCACCGACTGTCCTACACCTCGGGGACATAATTATGTTTTTATTTACTATAGTATGTAGTTCGCATTTGCAAATTCTCTAGATGTTGTATCAATGCAATGCTACACATTAGAATATGAAAGATCAGGTATGTCTTGTCTGTTTTCTTCTTTTTATGACTTCTTAAGATTCCTTTTATTTATTTATTTTTACATTACCATCATTTGTGGGCCACTATAGGGCTATTCATTCTATCTAATGAACCACACCCAAGTATGTATCATATGCGATTCCATTTACTTCAACATATCATATGATTCACACAACTAATCTAATACTTCAACTTGGTTTTTTGTGGTTGTGTATAAGTAATACCATGGATATCATAGTATAAGCATAAGCATAATTATGCAATAGAGTATTTGAAATGAATGAGATATAGATACCACTTCCTATTAGAAATTACAAATCATAGGCACTAATGAACCTAAATATTCATCCTGAGTCCCACCAGCCTAAAAGTGGATAGGGTGTTGGGTGTGTTACACTAATGACCTCTATACACTCCTATGTTATTTATTACTCTCTTGTGATATTTATTGTAATATTTATTATTTTGTTGTAGAGTATTGCTTTAGCACCAAAGGAAATTATTCCACCCTTACCTCTAGAGAAAGAGAAACTTGAAAATGATTTAGCTATAGAAATTTCTACCAATCTATTAATTGATGTCATTCCACCAACACTTGGAAGTTGCACTGCACTCGAATCATTGAATCTATCTAACAAATCCTTAGAGGGTTCCATTCCATATTCACTTGGGTATCTACAAAATATCATGGACATGGATCTCTCGTATAACTCCTTATCAAGGAGATTAAGGCAAAGCATATTTTCTATGCTTGTCAATAGTAAATGCAATACAATAGGGAATAGTGCAATGGCATAAGAGATCAAAGATCTACATTTTAGTTTCTAAAGATTTATATTCTTCTAGCTACAAATATTTATATTCTTTTTATATTTAAAGAAAATTAATGTTATTATAATACTTGAGCAATAGTTTTCGACTTGAAAACTAGATGTTTTTGTAAATCAGATTATTCCCATTACAGACCACCAACATATTATTTTGGTTGGCCAAATTTTATTTGCACACAATAATGTAGATCCCTATCGAGATCTTAAGATTGTATCGACATAGACTAAGCCAATACTAACCCTTGAATATTTAAATTGTTTCTTTTATAATAATAATAATAAAATACACTATTGTGAATGTAATTTAATTAAATCGTATTTTTTTCATTAAAGGTATTTTGTTGCAATGAAGTTTGTGTTGATATATAATTTATAAGTGTTAATACTCATAAATAAGAGTAAAATTCACATATACAAATTTAAATAAAGTTTAATAAATGTTATATTTAATTTAAGTGAATATTAATAATATATTTTACTTTATCAATATCATAAAGTTAAAATTATGATTAATATCATGATTGTTAATCGAGTCTAGCTTTAGTGGTTGTGGGATGGAGTGTTTTCCTCTCCACTTAAGATGTCCTGAGTGGGGTTAATTATTTCATTAAAGTTATAGAGGACTTGGATGTGACCCCAATTGTTTTCATTAACATTGGCACGAACACGAAAATATATTTGGAAAGACTTGAATCCCAATGGGAGAAATAATAATTAACTGACAAATCATTGCTAACACAAGATGAGATCCATATTGCTTATTAAATTTGATAAATTTATTGTGACCAACAATTACTAGCTAGCAAAAGTTCAAAGACTTGGCTAGATAAACAAGGAATCAAAACTTCAAATTGAAAACCAACCTATCCTCTAAATGAAATATCTCTTACTATCATTTTTCGGAAATATATTATTGTAACATATACAAAGGGTGAAAAAGGGGGAGTAATTATACTAGAGAACATGGGGAAAATATAAAATGGGGGCAAGAACTGTTATGGAAGAGGTGTAATACTCATGACACACCCCAATGCCAACAGAGATAAAACTCAAGTTCTAAAAGAAACAACCAAGTTATGGGACAAAAGAAACAATATCAGCACATCTAGAATTTTCAACATCTCAACAATTCTATGGTGGTCATAATTGTAGTAACATTTTTTTATTTATTGTTATATAATAAGTGATTGAGGATCTCCAAAGGAGTTAAATCTACTTTGTATTTGCAGGGAAATTAAAGCATGTGTGTGTGCACACACATTCAATTGGGTCTAGCTCGATGGTTTGGGAGGATAAATTTTATCCTCCCCACCTAGGCTTAAATCCAGACACATGCATACACACACATTCAATTAGGTCTAGCTCATTGATTTGGGAGGATAAATTTTATTCTCCCCACACGGGCTCAAATCTTGCTTGTGACACATTCCATTCTTTGTGAGCCAATTATTGTTGAATATGTAAACCATGAGAAATATATATTCACTTTCCTAATAAGTTCAGAAAAATGATCTTTAAATTTTAACAGAGCCACGAAATGATTTGGAACACATCTGGAGGTTTGTTAAATATGGAAGAATAGTTTAAATTGGCTAGAAGGAGTTCTAAAATAGTGGCAATGGAAAGAAAATCAAATATCAATGGTCATGACTGTGATTGGGATATATCAACGGCTGATGTGCATTGCGGGCTTGGAAAGTGCACGGAGGTTAATTCCATAAAGTGGTTCTGAAATGGAAACCACGGGTTTTGAAGGTAAATACCTATCAGCACAAGGACGATTGCGAAGCATAAAGTGGTTTACATTGAAACCGTTGACCCGTCGCTACGAAAAGTTGAATATTATAAAGTTGATGTGTCGATTATTTTTGTTTATCTTTGTTAAAGAAAGAACTATTGGAGTTGTTGCAACTGTCACCTTCAGCCGAATTTCAAATCCTCAGTGCCACTATAATCGCCATTACCAAGTATTTTTTCTTGCTTCCATGGATCCCATCGTGCTCTAAGTATCTGAACAAATCCGAGAAAATAATGAAGAAGCCCTAATTGATAGACATAATGATGTTTGTGACCTTGAATTCATTGTTGCCCCTATTTCTCAATTAAGAAGTAACTTAGTTGACATTAGAGTGAAAGGTTTTCGATTTTTGGAGTCTGTCCAATATTCTCTCATTCTGTATGCAACCGAATTTTGTTTTCAATTTCTTGAATTTATAGCATGGTGTGCAAAGGAATACTCAAAGTTAGAAAGAGTTGTAATTGATAAAAAGGGGTCTAAAGTATTGTGTAAAATTGATGTTGTGTTAGTTAGGGAGTCATTAAAAATTCCTAAGTCTTTCTCTAATAATTTTGAACCATTTGATGAGGAAGAAATGATTAGAATCTATAGGGAGTGTCAACCAGAGATTAAAATTTTGTTTTTAAGAATTATTATCAAGCTTGATCAGTTCCCACAAATTCTGTCTTTTCCCTTAAGCATCGATATCATGGCCAGTGAGGTTCAATGTGTCTACACTTTGTTAAGTAAGTTTTTAGGTCTTTATAATGATAGATTCGTATTTGAGATCATGTTAGGTTTCCTGCTCAAATTATTCCACTCGGAGTCAGGTCAAGTTGTTAGCATTAATTTTGATGAGTTCCTAGTTGATACCATCCACAAACAGCTAGTGAACTTCCACTCTCTTACACACTTCAGATACTGTACATATCTGATGAAGATTTTTTGCACCAACAACACTGCAAACATACCCGAATTAGAATCAATATCTATTGAAAGAAACAAGATGACTTCAATAATTTTTATCAATAAAGTCATGTCAAAGGCCTACTAGATGATTTTCAATGGTAAACTGCCTAGAGTTATTGAAGAAATGAGAATTCACGTGTACAATCTAGAAGACAGAGTAGGAGACTGGACCCTTTTGATAAATTCTACAGTAATATGGGTATATCCATTTCATGAGTTTCCTTATTTGTTTCCCATATTTTTGACCCCTAGAATTTTTTCTCTAGAGTTCATAAGAAAGAGAATCATCTTTGAAACTGAAAATTTCATCAAATATCATAGAGAAAGAAATATAAAGTTTCCTTTTTTTATTGGCTCATTCATTGTAAAATCCAGAACATGTCTAGCACAGGGCAAATCTCAAAGATTTGGTTTTTGCACAAATGCCAGGTAAAAAATATGATCATCATTAGATCATATATAGAAGGAGGAAAATGAAAAAGAATGCTCCATATAAGCATGAGCCTATTGAAGGCCTGGAGAATTTTGTAAATCTTGAAGAATGTGTGGATGTTGAAGCCTATGTACAAAAGTCACGAGCACAACAAAGTATTCCAAAGGTGGTAATTAAGGTTCTAAAAGCTAGTACACAGAGTAAGAGGATTGCTTGAGAGGCAATGGACATAGACCCTGAACACACTGCAAGAAAGAAAATCAAAACCATCCAGATAGGGTAGTATGTAGACATGCAGGATGAAGGGCATAAAGAAAAAACAGGTTAAGACATGGTGGAGAGTGGCAAAAGTGTAATTGAATCCAGAGCTCAATTGTAAAGTGAAGGTATTTCAAGAGCCTTCCATAGCCAGAAATATTAATTTTCTCAGGCCTCAAAGGAAGCCTACCAATCAAAGGAAGATTTATCTAAATGGTATGCATAAAAAAGAAAGGAATCACTAAGTGAGATCCTGAATCTAATGCCTGAGGTAAAGAAATATTCCCATCACAAGTCTTCATTATTCACATTCAGAGACACAGAAAGGAAAACATTCAACATTGCCATAGCAGAAGAAGATAAGGTCTCTGAGATCAAAATAAAGTATGATAAAATCAGTGCCCGGGATCATTTTGTTCAATTCCAAAAGCAGGCTAGTGACCTGCCATATTCAAATTATTTAAATTTAAATTTGAAAAATGAAAAAGTAACATCACTAACTGCCAATCTTGAAGGTCATCTCAAGTAGGAAAAAGAATCAAGTAAAGCATGGCAGATTCAAATAAAGAAAATTTAGGTTGATGGCCCCAAAGTAATGAAATCCTTTCTGGATGAGAAAGACAAAGTGATTCACAACCTGAAGAAACAGTTGAAAATTCCTGCTACAGAGCATCCATAGACTACAGAACTTGTAGCACTGGAACAAGAAAAGGAAACTTTCAAGAATCAATCACTAGATTTCTAGGCTAAATTTTTGCAACTAGAAAAGGAAAAATAAGAATGGTCAAAAGAAAAGACAGAAATGGAAACTAGAGTCATATATTTGTCTTTTGTTGTACCCTTTGTTACAGCCTCTGCTACTGAAAGAAAAATAGGCACTGAAGAAATTTTCCAGGCAATGTCTTAGGTTAGATTAAAGGATTTAGAAAAGAAAGAATTGAAAGAGAATATCAATAAAATGGAACAAGAGGCACAGAAAAGGGATGAAAGAGTATCACGACTTAAAAAGGAAAATGTAGTCCTTCATGAAAAGGTGAATAAGACAAACTTTAGGCTTAAAGGAAAAATTTTGTTACAAGGAGCCAAGCACATCATCTAGGACTCCATATCAGTTGAGGTTACGAAACTCAGGACATGTCTAGATTTTGTTAATGATGAGGACAACATTGGAGTTTTGGCTAAACAGAGATGCACAATTATTAATGAAACTTTATCAGAAATACCAACAGAATGGGCCCATAATGCTATCAATCTCCTTAATACAGTGCCTTCATCAAGTTTGCAGACATTTGGGGTCAAAGATAGAACTTTTTTGATAATATGGGATAGCATAATCATAACCAAGCACAACCTCTCAAATTTAGTCTATAATAAAGTAACCCAATTGAAAAAGAGTGTTCAAGATTTTAAGGATTTGTTTGAAGAAATATTTATCAAAGGTCTTCCATCATTCTAAGATGGAAAGGGAAAGTTACATGAACAGGAAGCCTACAATGCACTCTTGACACAAGCCAGGATGGATCACTCTAGGTTTGAAGACTTAGATGAAGTTTTAAAGTGGGAAACTATGGTAGAAAAGTTAGCCATGGATTTTGAAATTTTGAATAAATTTAAGATAATAAAATTTGACCTTCCTGTCACGTCGTATGCCTCTTGCATCGATTTGGAAATTTTAATAAAGGAAATGATGGATTATGATATTCCTTATGAATTATAGTGGAAGGAAATAGTAAGATTGGTTAAAACTAAATGTAATTTTTCAAGTCCTAGTAAATGACCATATAATTGTCAACGAAGTATGGGTCCAAACATCATCCAATCAGATTAAGACACTACCAAGTTCAAAGGGGAAAAGATAAGGATAAAGATGTTGAAATACCTCAAGGATCTTGATTTTCTGAACTACTTTTCTCTATTTTTGTAAATCGGTTTCAAACCAAATTTCATTGGTTCTTATAAATATTGTAACACATAATGTACAAAGGGTGGGAGAAATTTTGATGAATTGAGTATTCTAAGAGTCTTTGTACTATAATATTTTCCTGAAGAATTAATAAATTTGGGTGATCCAAGGCTTCTGGGATCCAATCTTGCTTCAAAGATTCATGTGCCAGTGACTGTGTAGCATGTTCACTTCAGTGTATGTTATTGTTTCAGTTTATTGCTCTCTTTCCATATCTGAATGATATTCAATTAAAATATTGTTTTATAACTAATCATGTTGATTCTCTGTCACATAGTTTAGAATATCAATGGTGTTTTATTATACTAAAATAGTTTAAGAAATTTCAAACTATGATTTCTTAAAGTGTTGATTTATGTTTTTCTTCTGTCCTTTTTGCTACAACCATATTTAGATTAAACCAACACACAATTAGTTTCTATATTTCCTCTGAAGTCTTTTCCCATTAATTGATAGATTACCCACATATTCATAAGCTTCAACCTTTTGACTCCATGCCCAATCGATTTCTCAACCTTTTTTCCATAATCTAGTGCTTGCGTCAAGAGAAGAAAGATATTCATATGGAATATTTTCAAAGAATGACCATACCAACATCCACACACCTCATTATTTCATTAATCTTTAATATATATATTTTTAAATAGATATATTTCGTCGCTCTTGCGACGACATGGATCATCGATAGTATGAATAGTTCGTGCATGACTAGTTCGTCACAACTATTGATCGTTCGTCGCAAGAACTACCAAGGTCGTTTCACTTGCTATGAGGAAGATTGTCGATAGTATGAAAAAATCATCGCAACTATCGACCATTTTTTGTCTCTTGCAACGAACACTTCATCGTAAGAACCACCAGAGTCGTTTCTCTTGTGATGAAGTGGTATGTCAATAGTATTGATAGTTCATCACAAGAACTACCAGGGTCATCACAAGTGCATTCAATCATGCATTTCAATTGAATTACACAGAGTCTATGAAATACTTATCTATTACAATTGATAGGTGACCAATTGAATGTGGGTGTTCTCCTTTCCACCCAACCACAGGCTTAGATTCACTCACTTTTAGCATTATGGAAACCCTCGTGCCAAGCCATGATATCACTAGGGAATATCTCTCAGGTTCTCAGTAAGATTTGAATATTACTCTCCTTCACTCTACTCTAGGTAGAAATTTTCCTTACACCCACCTAGCCTAGGCCCCTTCTAGGTTTATCATATGTTTTACCATCATCAATCTCACCGCCCTCTTATCTCAAGTTAGGTTTTCTAGGTATTCACTTCTCTAGCTTTGAACTCTTCTACCAGTTCTCCAATATATCTATTACACACACCCCGTGTATTCTTTGTTGCAACTATCTTCCTCAGAGGGCCAAACTCTCCTCCAGTTCCCCTCTGTGCATATCCATGTTGTACTCCCCCCCCTCAAGGTTCTCCCCCCTTCCATTTTTCTTGCAAACATGACTTAGGAAAGTTTTCGACCTGTCCTTGTGTTTCTTCTTTTAGAAGACAACTCATGGGTCAATCATGGGGACTGGTGGTCATATTTCCTATTGTACTCTAGATGACTACTTCTTGTCCCTTATGAAATCCCTCCATACTTCTGTTTATTGGGGAGGTTGGTTTTTCAACTACCAACCCCTCCTCATTAATTGAATTGTCTTGTTATCTAGGCTAAGGGAAAATAATCTGAATGTTTCCAATTAATATTTTAGTAAGGTGGCTTGGGGTCCTTTAACTTAATAGAACCTCCCCTCATTCCTCTAGTGATATCATGGCTAGTACTTTAAGGATTCATGCATCAACCAACTGTCGTCGTTTACAATTTAACAATAATACATTTACTCTATTTGCAATCCATTACATGGCAATCATAAATTTCGATTCATTACAGCATGGGGTAAACAGGGGTGTTACAATATCCCATATATTGGATTCTTTGTATGTCAAATGAGAATTTTTCTAAATTAGCATATAACTTCTGTTGTCGTAGGATGTTGAGGACCTATTGAATGTGGTGCAAATTTTCTACCCAAGTTTTATTGAAGATGAGGATGTCATCCAGGTATACGAACAGAAATGAATTGGATAATGGTTACAGGATGTCATACATCATCGTCATGAAAGTTGTTGGAGCATTAGTCAACCCAAAAGACATGACTAACCACTCAAAAATTACTTCTTTGGACTTGAAGTCAGCCTTCCATACATCATTTTGCTTGATTGGTACCTGGTGGTAGCTCGACTCCATAAAAATATTGCTAAAGTACTTGGCACCATTGAGTTGGTCAAGAAATTCGTCAATCCAGGGAATGGAATATCGGTTCCGAACTGTATTTTTTTAGATATTTGTAATCAATACATAGTCCCCATCTCCCATCACTCTTTTGAACCAACACAATCGAGCTCTCGGAAGGTGAGGAGGGTAACGTACCCAGCCACCCACAGGCTAGGTACGCTACTTCAAACCTACTTCTGAACTAATTTCGAATTCTGATAAATTAATAACGATTCATGAAATATTCACATGCATAGATAAAGATTCATGCTACATCATAAGAGAAAATAACCATATGTCATGCACAACAATAACCAGCAAGCATGCATATTATAGATATGAATTTTATAGATAAATAAATACACAACGGAAATAAATATACAGGTAAATGAAACCATGACAGAGAGAGAACTTATCTTTAATGAAATTAATCACCAACTGGATACAGACCAAGAATGTTGCACCCAACTGTAGGCACTACTGTTCCAAGTCTCAACAACAATGTCACCCCCGTGCCAAGGCTATGAATCCAAAAGGACAATTCCATAGTGTCACTCAACTTCCCAAAATAGTCAACACTCAAGCTCTCATAGGCTTCTTAACACAAACAACAATCCAAAGTACATCAGCTCTCTTCTACCCAACCTGCACAACCTAAGAGAATGAACCCCCTTCTCTTCCACATAGTCCCTCGGGCTTTCCACCTCCTTCCAGGGCTCCATTGCATCTGGTCAAGAATCTCCATGCTGGGAATCTCATAACTCACAGCTGTGAGAAAACATTAATTCATGCCAATGCATCTTAGGCATGCAGACAATAATTCATGGCTGGAATACACTAGCAGTCATTACATCCAACGAAACCATGGATCCTCTCCAAGTATTTGTTTTTTTTTCTTTCCCAAGCTAAAACATGAATGAAGAGTGGGTGAAAGAGTGAATGGATGAGTGAATACAATGAAAGGTGTGAACAATGAACAATGAGTGACTGAGTGAGTGAATGAGTGAAGAAGAAAAAACCAAACAACCCACAATATGGGTTTATATAATTCTTTGAATCCAATAACCACGTGGCCCTCCCCAAGAAGCTCATGTAACCACTCCTCTCCATTAAAACAATTATGGGAAAATAAAATATAAAATAAATACTTATCCCCTCAATCCCCCTCTCTTGTGGAATCACATCCCCCTATTACTCGTGTCCTTGTCCATCTAGCAGCCAATGATGTATTTATTGTTAATAATGATCAAAACATTACATTTCCTAGGAACATTGGCCTCTTTTAATTGTTTGGACACTCTCACCTTTCATAGATTAACAAAATACATTATTTAATATGGGGCTCAATAACCCAGGGTATTATATCCCCTCCCCCTTGTTTTGGCACTCTCCTCAGTGCATATACAAAACAGAAAACAAAATTTCAAAACGTTGTGGGTACTATGCCCGCATTTGATCTTCATGCTCCCAAGATCGTAGCAGGTCCACTGGACTTTTACCAACTCTATAACTCGATTCTGGAGCATTTTGAATTTTCTATCCAATATTCACATTGGTTGGACCTGAAAGTCTCCCTCTGTCTCTACCTAAATCTAATGCCAATCAATAACATGGTTAGGATCATGTACATATTGTTGTAGCAAAGAGACATGAAATACATTATACACAATCATGGAAGTAGGCAATGCAAGCATGTTTGCAATTGGCCCTATTCCATCCAATATCTCAAATGGACCATGGAATCTAGCTGCTAGCTCTGTACAACTACTCAACTTCAAAGATCTCTTCTTGGGCTTCACTTTTAAAATCACATGCTCCCCCACTTTAAATACTCTAGTTGTATTGTTCTTATCTGCATAAATTTTCTGTCTATCTTGAAATGCCTTTAAATTATGCTTAATTCTAACCATCTAGTCTTCCATGTCCTTGAGAAATTATATCCCAAGTACCACTCTATCTATTGGGTTGTCCCAACTCACTAGAGTATTGCATTTCCTACAATACAAAGCTTCAAATGACCTCATTTTCAATGAATATTGATACCTGTTATTATAGGCAAACTCAACCAAGTGCAAGTAATATTCCCACTTATATGTCTTATCCATCACATACATTCTCAACATGTCTTCAATTACTTGGTTGACTCTCTTTGTCTTCCCATCTGACTGTGGATGGTATGTTGTGTTAAAGTTCATATTTGTACCAAATACTTTAAACAATCCCCTCCATAAATTTGAAGTAAACTTTATGTCTCTCTTTGAGACAATTGCCTTAGGTATCCCATGCAACCTAGAAATCTCCCTCATGTAAATTTCCGCAATATTAGTTGTTGTATGAATCGTTTTTACAAGAATAAAATGAGCAACATTTGTCAATTTATCAACCACTACCATGATTGAATCATGTTCTCTTGTTGTCTTGGGAAATTTAGTTATATAATCAATGGTTACCACTTCCCATTTCTTCTATGGAATTGGTAATGGTTGTATCAAACCAGTCGGGTGCCTATGCTCAAGCTTCACTCTTTGACATTCTATACATATGTAAATGTAATCAGAAACATCTTTTTTCATTCCTGACCAAAAGAATTGGCTTGTTACTGCTGCAATTGTTTTCTGGTAACTGAGATGTCCGGCATATGGAAAATTATGCATTTCTTTTAATACAAAATTCTGAAGTTCACCGAAACTAGCAACATAAATTCTATTGTTATGCATAAGTAACCCATATTCCTTCATCTCATATTCTTTAATTTCCTGTTGTACATTTTCTTGTTGTAATCTTTCCTTTACCTGCAGTTAATGCTTATATGTAGCAACATCATCTAAAATTCTTCTCTTTAAATCTAACTGATGCATACTAATAGTTGTAGCATACATGAGATGTACTCTTCTACTAAGTGCATCAACAACTTTATTTTATTTTCCTTTGATATGCTTGATGTCAAAATCATATTCACTTAAAATTTCCATCCATGTCATTTTCATGGCATTTAAAGTTGGTTGTTCAAAAAGATATTTCAAACCACTATGGTCTATTCCTAATTCAAATCTCTTCCCCATGAGATAATGCCTCCACATCTTCAATGCGTGAACAATGAAATCAAGTTCCATGTCATGTGTGGCATAGTTCATCTCATGTTGTTTAAGCTTTCTGGACTCATAACCAATGGCATGTCCATTTTGAGTGAGGACTCCACCAAGTCATTCCTTGCATGCATTTCTACATACCAAAAAACTTTCATCTGGGTCAACAATATTTAGAACAAGTGCACTAGTAAGTAATTCTTTCAACAAATTAAAGTTCTCTTCACACTCAGATTTCCATTCAAATTTAATTCCCTTCTTTTGTAAATAAGTGATGGGATGAGAAATCTTAGAGAACCCTGTTATAAATATTTGATGGTAACTAGCTAACCCCATAAAAGATCTGACTTCTGAAACATTCCTGGGTGTTGGCCATCCTCTAATGGCTTCAATCTTCTCTGGATCCACTATAATACCTTGTTCTGAAATAATGTGTCCCAAGTAACGGATCTGTTCTTGGTAAAAATAACACTTACTAAGCTTGGCATACAACTAATGTTCCCTCAACACTTGCAATACTAATCTTAGGTGATGTTCATGCTCTTTCTCTGACTTATAATAGACAAGTATGTCATCCAGGAATACTATGAAAAACTTATCCAAATCATTTTTTAATATGTCATTCATTAAGCACATAAAGACAGTTGGTGCATTGGACAGTCCAAATGGCACCACTACAAATTCATAATGCCCATGCTTGGTTCTAAAGGTTTTCTTATGGATGTCTTCTTCCTTGATTATTACCTGATGGTATCCCAATCTATGATCTATCTTTAAAAATCTCTTTCCCCCCCTTATCTGATCAAACAGGTCATGAATTCTGGGTAGAGGGTACTTGTTCTTTACAGTCGATTTATTCAGCTGTCGAAAGTCAATGTACAACCTCAAGGTTCCATCCTTCTTTTTGACAAAGACTATTGGTACTCCCCAAGGTGAAACACTTGGATGTATGTACCCTTTCTTCAACAATTCTTCCAACTGCATTTGCAATTCTTATAATTTTGGTGTACTCATTCTCTAAGGTGTTTTTGATACCAGGGAAGCTCTTGGCACTAAATCAATATATAAATCTATCTCCTTTTTTGGTTCCCCCACATGGGCTACATACAATTGACATCCTTTTCTGAAACATCTCTTCAGCTATAAGGATTAAATATCTCTTATAGACATGGGTCTTGGAACTCCTTTCACATTGCTATGTTTTCCTTCTTCATCAAGACATGTAAATTTCTTATTATGACAATATAGGACAACATGATGCATGTACGACCAATCCATTCCAAATAGAATATCATAAGACCACAATGGTATAATATTTAGATCAACATTAGTATTCACACCATTAAGACTTATGGAACAACCTTTGACCATATAATGGATTCTCCTTTTGGTTCTAGTGGGTAGCTAAACCAAACTTGATTTTTCAAGCTCATTTTTCTCCAAATGTAATCTATCCACTATTTTAGGATCAATGTAAAAATGACTTGCTCCTGAATCAACTAAAATAGAAACAGTATGATTAATGATTTTACCTTCCACCTCGATCATATTGGATTCGTGCTCTACTTTTCGATCACCTAAGGCTACATATATTCTTCCCATGTCTTCTCTTGTTGTAGCCTCTTGGATGTTGTGCATGGTCTTCACTTTGTCCTTTCTGTGAGGGAAATCCTTGTACATATGTTCTTCTTTGCATCCTCAACATTGTATTGGTGGTCTTCCCCTTTTTCCCAAGGATTATTCTCTCTTAGATTCATCCTTAGCATACTGGTTGGGATGATTTTTATTTGGGTTATTTCTATTGAAAAGAGGTTTGAATTCTTTCTTTCTCTGATCAGACTTATCCTTCTTCTTATCCTTCCAAGATTTCTGCAAAGACTCTCTGCCCTTTCCTTGCTCATACAGATACTTATCCTTTCTAATGGTCTCAGTCAAAGTCCCAGGTTTATCATATTGAATCTTCTCTTTATAAAAGGATGGAAGTCCACTCAAAAACCTATGTAATTTCACCTTGTCGTCTTTTATAAACCCCACATACTTTAGCAGCCCCACGAAATTATTTTCATACTCTACCATGGTCATGCTTCCCAGCCTAAGTTCAAATAAATCCTTCATTTTCTTGTCATAGAAGTTCTCTAAAAGGTACTCCTTCTGAAAATATTATTGAACTGCTTCCATGTTATCCTACTCTCATTATGTTGGACAACTGAGAGGGGGGGTGAATCAGTTGTTACCGTGCTTAAACAATCATGATTCTTTTAAATTATTTACAGGGCACTCAATGATAATCACAATAATGCAAGGAAATAAGAAATGGGACATTCATCATCAGTCACATATATGAGATACACAGAGACAGATATTTTTTGAGGAAACCAATAAAGGGTAAAAACCTCTTCTTCTTTATATGATAAGTATTATTTAAATTCTTTACATTATCATAAATATGAGCACCAACTCATAATGAGGCTGCAACCTCTCTTTTTGAAAGATGCAACTTATTGATGGCACCAACTCTCTATTTTCTCTAGCACCTACTAGAAGGAAGAACCAACTCCCTGGTTTCTCTAGCACCAACTAGAAGGAAGCACCCACTCCCTGGTTTCTGTAGCACCAACTAGAAGGAAGCTACAACTCTCTGTGTTCAAGCACCCACTTGAATTTCTCAGGACACTTGTCCTCCCTACAACCTCCCTACCACCCTAGTTTATGAATAAGAATTACCTAAACTTATTACAGTGATATAATGTTCACCAACAGCTTACCAGTCTCATCATTGTTCTGCAAGATTTCGCTGCTCTATCTTTCTCACTGTCTTCCTGCACTCATCCATTGTACTTTTCTATTCTTCTGCCTCTTGTGCTTTCTGAACCATTCTCATTCAATGCACCTTTTGTATTCTATCCATTTCAATTGTTGCACTCCACCTCCTTTTTCACACATGCATCCCCCTTGACCGCAACAACCCCTTTCTTCTTTTCTACACATTCTTATATATCCTGTGCATCTTGTGCATCCTCTATATGCAATTGTTCTAATTCCTCTACATGTCAAGTGCTCTGCTTGTTCATCATGGAAACTCTTCAGACTCTCTGTTTGTTGAGCCCATCTGTCCATCATCACTGGGTGTCATGATCAAATTCCTTCGCATCACTATTAGTTGAGATTCTTCATATTTTGTTCCCCTCGACCTCGGCCTTTCTGTTGCAGTTAACGGCTCCACCTCTCTTCCAGCTATCAATGGCCTCCACGAATAGTCTTTTCTCCTACTGGCAGATTCCTTGTGACCCTTCAGTTCCTCTGGAAATCACACAGAAGTCTTTTTGATTCCTATGGAAGAAACCATTAGTGGTTTCTAGCAGTTACAATGAGAAGTGCTACAATAACCCTCCGATATTCTTCAGTTTCATCTACACCGTTGGATTAACTTCTCTAAATCTTACGTTCATTTTGGCATTCCGCTCTTTGGCATTTTGGGATCATCATGGTGGAGGATTTTAGTTCTCTCCATTTCCTGACCCCTGAAAATCCGAAAAGGACCTTGTCTTCACTAACTCCTTCCCCCATCTTTTGTCGATGTGACCAACAGCTGTGACCTTGGGCTGAGCCTAAAATTGTTTCGCATTTCATCATTTCAGCAATCCTGTTGTTAGGTTTCTCGACTTTCCAAGTTGCAGTCCCTGAAACTCCGAAACAAAAGCTTAACTCTTTGACGATGTGACCAACAGCTGTGACCACAACCTTAGTCGAAACTGTATTTCACAATTTTTTGTTTCGACATTTCGGCATTTCGTCACTCCTGTGGTGAAAGACCTTGACATCTCCAACTCCTGGTATCCGAACCTCCTGTATGTAGTCTGTGACATTTTGCGACTTTGGGTTTCATGATTTCGGGAATCCTGTGATGAGAATCTTTGTCATTTCCATCTCCCGGTATCCGAAATCCTGGTATCCAATACTTTGAAATGGATTCGGATCAACGGTCCACGATCTCCTCGAACCAATGGCTTAGATCATTTTTCCATTTTTCATTTCGCGATTTCGGGACTCCTGTTGAGGAGAGTCTCTGACATCTCCATCTCCCGATAGCCAGAATCCTAGTATTCAATACTTCGAGTGGTGCGCATGTTTTGCAATTTTGGAGTTTTGTATTTCGTGACTTCAGGACTCCTGTGTTGGAGAGTTCTCGACTCTTGACTTCTCCATCTTCGAGTAACCGAAATCTTGGTATTCAATACTTTGAGTGGTGCGCCTATTTCTGGATTTTGGGGTTTTTCATTTCGCGACTTCAGAGACTCCTGTATTAGAGAGTCTCAACTCTTGAATTCTCAATCTCCCGGTAACCGAAACTCCGAAATGGAGTCTTCATTGAGGTGCCTGTTTTGTATTTTTCAGGTTTTCTCATGTCACCTTGCTCGTTAAAGAGCGTGCAGGTTCTCCTGGATCCAACGCTAGTTGGACCTCTAGCTCGAATCTAACGTTCATCGGGAAATCTCAATGAGATCCATCATTTCATACTTTGATCTTGTTGAGCTTGCTTTGCATCATCTTCCCAAAAGACTTCTGGAGCCCGCTTGGCACATCCTTCCTATACTCAAGCCATCATCGTTGTTGTACTTGCCATCAATGACAAGCATACACTGTCTGTAAAACATGCCAACAATCTCCCCCTTTGGCATTGATGGCAACAAAATGCACCCGGACCTATTCTTTTCTCCCCCTTTGAGATCAATGTCAAAGAAAACACGCTCCCCCTGAGTTGTTAAATTATTTTTAGGAGGTGTCGGATATGCAATCAATACAAGACTCCCCCTAACAGGATGGACTCTCTTAGGTGTGAGGCGGTATGATACCCAACTTATGTCGGAGATATTCAAAAGGGGTCTTAGCTAGGGGTTTAGTAAAGATGTTTGCTATTTGTTCTGTCGTTGGAATGTACTGAACCTAAACAACCTGATTGTTGACCGGCTCCCTCAGAAAATGGTACTTTATGGGTATATGATTGGTCTTGGAGTGGAATATTGGATTCTTAGACACACTAATGGCACATGTGTTGTCATAATGAATTGGGATCGTTGCAGTGTATTTTATTTCCAAGTCTACAAGTGTCTGAATCATCCATAATACTTGAGTGCAACAGGTAGCAGTAGCAATATACTCTACTTATGTAGTTGATAAAGAAATGGAACCCTGCTTTTTACTAAGCCATGCTACTAATGAGTCACCCAGGAATAATTCTCCTCCACTGGTGTTTTTTCTCTCATCAACACAGTTTGCCCAATCTGCATCTGAATAAGCAATTAACTGAAAATTATGATTTCTGGGATACCACAGACCATAAGTCATTGTTTCTTTCAAATACCTGAATATTCTTTTGACATCTTGCAAATGACTCTGTTTAGGTGCAGACTGAAATCTTCCTACCATTCCTACAGCATGCATTATGTATGGGCGAGATGTTGTGATGTACAATAGGATGCCTATAATTTATCTATATGAACTTTGATCAACGTCAAGTGAGTCATCATCCTTGCTTAATTTGCATCTAGTAACCATAGGTGTACCTACAGGTTTGAAGTCTTCTGTTTGAAATCTTTTCAACATTTCTCTTAGATATTTTTCTTGAGAAATGAACATCCCTTCAGACCTTTGAGTAATTTGTAGACCAAGAAAAAATGACAGTGCTCCTATCATGGACATTTCAAACTTATATTCCATGGTAGAAGCAAACCATTGTACCAATGGATCCTTATTACATTTGAAGATGATGTCATCTACATAGACCAATATGATGAGCATGTTATTATCCTCTATTTTAATATACAGATTGTTGTCAGTTGTTCCTCTCTTGAACCCTTTGTCTTTGAGATACGTATCTAGTCTATGATACCAGGCTCGAGGGGCTTGTTTTAACCCATATAAAGCTTTCTTCAGCTTGCATACTAAGTCAGGGTTATCAGATAGTTTGAAACCCTCTGGTTGTTCCATATAGACTTCTTCACTTAAATCTCCATTTAGAAAAGTTGACTTGACATCTATTTGATAGACGTTAAACCTTTTATCACAGGCATAGGCAAGAAACATTCTGGCAGCTTCTAATCTTGCTACGAGCACAAATGTTTCATCAAAATTTAGTCTTTCTATCTGAGCATATCCTTTACAGACTAACCTTGCTTTGTTCCTGACAACCTGTCCTTTCTCATTCAACTCATTCTTAAAGATCCATTTGGAGCCAATGACATTTTTATCTTAAGGTCTATGAACCATCTCCCATGTATTGTTTTTCTCAATCTGATCAAGTTCATCATTCATTGCTTTAACCCAGTGGTCATCTTTGCTGGCTTCATTAAAATTCTTGGGTTCTAGCTTAGATATGAAGGCTATATGAGACTGTTCGGTTTTTTTGATTAGATTTCTCCTGGTTTGTACACCTTTGTCTTTTTCTCCAATTATCTGGCTTGCAGGATGATTCTTTTGAATGATTCTGGAGGAGGAATTTGAAGTTGACTACTTATTTGAGTTTGTCTGAGTGTCTGAGTCTTCATCTGATTCAGAGTTTTTGTTTTTTGATTCTTGGACCTATTCATCTTCAGCTTTAGCTGTGTCTTCTGTAGAAGACTCATTATTGTACCTCTCTCTTGTTGGGATTCCTTCATCAAATTTTACATCAATATAGTCAACCATTTTATGCAGCCTCTTATTATAGCATCTATATCCTTTACTATTTGTAGCATACCCTAAGAAGATACCTTCATCAGCCCTGTCATCATATTTGTCGAGGTTCTCATCATTATTCTTTATGTAGCATTTACTCCCGAAGACTTTGAAGTGTTTAATTGAAGTAGGTCTCCCAAACCACAGTTCATAAGGTGTCTTGTCACTTTGTGGTCTAAGGTGAGCTTTGTTAAGAACATGGAATATTGTGTGTATTTATTCTACCCAGTAGGTTTGGCCAATGTTCTTCTCATTCATCATTGACCTGGCCATTTCCTGCATTGTTCTGTTTTGCCTCTCAACAACTCCATTTTTTTGTGGAGTTCTTGGGATTGTGTATTCTCTCTTGATCCCATGCTCATCACACAATTCCTTGAAGTATCTTAACATAAACTGTCCTCCCCGGTCTGATCTTATTGCCTTTAACCTCTTGCATGTTTGAGTCTCAGTTAAAACCTTAAATATTTTAAACTTCTCAAATGATTCATCCTTTTCCTTGAGAAAGGCAACCCAAGTAAGTATGGAGTAATCATCGATAATCAACATGAAGTAGTTTCATTTCCTTGTGCCTTCCTGTCTTGATTGTCCACATAAATCCATATGAACTAGTTGGAGTGGTTTCTCTGTTGAATTAAAGCTCTTCGAATTAAACTGTGTCATGTTTTGCTTCCCTACTTGACAGGGTTTACACATTGAATCTTCGGGCTTTGATATTCTTGAAAGATATTTTACTGCTTCGAGTTTTTTGAGTTTGATTAAGTGGTCAAAGTTTAGATGTCCAAGTCTCCTATGCCATAACCAACTTTCATCATGTCTTCTTAGATGACATTCTTCTCTATTTTCTTTCAACACATATACAATATTTTCTATCCTTATGCCTTTGGCCACCACTTGTCCTAAGGTTACAGATTTTATCTTGCAGTCCTTGGATGTGAACACCACTTCACATCCACTGTCACACATTTGACTTACACTGAGTAGATTATGTTTCGTACCATATACAAGTAGAACATCTTGCGCTTTTCCTTTTCCATTACTTAATCTCACCGTCCTCTTGCCCTTTATTTTCCCTGGAGCATCATTTCCAAAGGTTACGTTTCATGATTTTCTTTCACTTAGAGATAGAAACTTGCCTTTGTCTCTCATCATGTGTTTGGAGCATCCACTGTCTATATACCAAAGGTTCGTTTTTCTTTGAGCGGACAATACTAATCCACACTTGTCACTTTCCGTCTTCTTCCAAAACTTTTCATTTTCAATAGGGGATTTTGAATCTAGTTCATAGTTCCTTAACCGACAGTCAATAGATTTATGTCCAAAGTTATGACAAGTGAAGCATTCAATCTCATCATCCAATAGGTCAAACTTATTGTTGCAGTGTTGTCTACTCATTGACTGTTGATTATTTCTTGGCCTCCTTAGTTGCATGTCCCTAGATTTAATTTGGCAATTTACAGTCTATGATGGATTGATACTTGGTTGTATCATTCTTTGTTGTGGGAAGTATTTATTCCTTTGAAATCTTAATTTCTCATGTCTAAGTATTAAGGAACAATTTACAGCTTTGTGACCAAAGTTAGAACAGTAGAAACAATAGCCATGGAAAAATTCTTTGTACCTGGGAAATGGTTGTCTTCTTTCTGCAAATCGATTTTTTCCATGTTGATGACATCTTTCAGTAGCGAGCGCATTATTTCTTTGTTCTATAGATTCAGTTTTGGCATCTTTTTCCTTACTCGTCCTCGGCGGCTGATAGTCTTCCTTTGTTTCTGCAGGTTTGTTGTTGTTATTGGTTGTACATTTGACAAACTTGATGGGTTCTTCATTTCTTGGCTTGCCACTACTTGATCCCTCTTCATAACCCAAACCGGTTTTCAACTTTGGATTCCTTTGTTGATTCATGATGGTGGCTAATCCTTCTGAGGCTTTGATACTTGACAGATTCTGATTATACAAGGCTTGAAACTTCTCCATCTCTTTCCTAGTTTTCACTACTTCTTGTTCTAATGCTTCACATCTTCCCTTTTTTTCTGATAACTGTCGTTTCAGAATGTCTTCGATTTTCTTTACCTCTTCTAATTCTACTTTTAGTAGGACAAGTTCTTCATCAGGTTTTTTACTATCTTTCTCGAACTGTATCAGCAATTCTCTTTGTTTTCTGTTCTTGATTCTTAGTCTGTCAATCTCTTCCAGTGCACTGATCAGTTCTCCTTCCATGTCAACCACAACTTCTTCTTCATTAACATCACTCCCTGTGATGTTATTATTTTAATCCTCTTTTGCCATAAGTATGAATTCATTTAGTTTATCTTCAATAGAGGAGTCGTTGTCTTCATCATCTGAAGGATCATCATCATTGTTTACACAAAGACTTTTCTTCTTAAAGTTATTCTCTTTAAATAAATTTATGTGTTTGTACTTCTCCTCATCATCACATGTCTGATCCTTTCCTTTGTGGGGACATTTATTTGCAAAATGACCTATCCTACCACAGTTGAAACATTTGAAAGGTAGTTTACCTTTGTATTTGCCTGATCCCTTCTTCAGTCTCTTCACAAATTTTTCTTCAATTTCATCGGGCTCAGAATCCTCATTCTTATCTGCTTTAAATGATGCTTCTTTGGAGGTGGGTTTATCTTTAACTATTATCATTTCATATGCAGTCAAAGTTCCTAGAAGTTGATCAAACTCCAAGATTTTTAGATCATTAAGTTCTTCTATAGCAGAGACCTTCGGGTTGAACCTATCTGGGAGAGATCTCAAGATTTTCTGAACTAAAGAGGGTTCCTCATTTTTTTCACCAAGTGCTTTCATTGCATTTACCATTTCTCCTACTCTCAGAAAGTATTTTCCAATAGTTTCATCTTCCTTCATCTTTATTTGTTCAAAATGTATTATGTGGGTTTGAAGCTTGGCGTCCTTTACCTTCTCTTTACCTTCATAACTGCTAATGAGTTTGTCCCACATTTCTTTGGCAGTTCCTAGGTGCATAACTTTTATGCATTCTGCTTCTGCAAGTCCACTCAAGATAGTATTCATAGCCTTAGCGTTGAAGCTAAATTCTAGCTTGTCATCCTTATTAGCTAGTACAGCTGGCTTTACATAACCAGTATCTACCACATCCCAGACATCTGCACCTAAATCCTTATGTAGGTTCTCATTCTAACTTTCCAGAAGGAAAATTTTGTTCCATTGAACAGAGGGGCATTATTGATTGAATTTCCTTCATGGAATGACATGTTTAAGCTCTAGGATCTACCCTTAGACAAAACGAGGTCAGCTCTGATACGAATTGTTGGACAACTGAGAAGCGGGCTTAATCAATTGCTACCGTGATTAAACAATCATGCTTCTTTTAAATTCTTTACAAGGCTACTCAATGATAATCACAATAATGCAGGGAAATAAGCAATGGCACATTCAACATCAGTCACATATATGAGATACACAGAGACAGATATTTCTCGAGGAAACCCATAAAGGGTAAAAACCTCTTCTTCTTTATATGATAAGTATTATTTACATTCTTTACAGTATCATACATATGAGCACCAACTCATATAGTGTTCACCAAAAAATTACCAGTCTCATCATTGTTCTGCAAGATTTCGCTGCTCTGTCTTCCTCGTTGTCTTCCTACACGCATCCATTGTGCTTTTCTATTCTTCTGCCTCTTGTGCTTTTTGCACCATTCCCATTCAATGCACCTTTTGTCTTCTGTCCATTTCAATTGTTGCACTCCACCTCCTTCTTCACACATGCATCCCCCTTCACCGCAAAAACCCCTCTCTTCTTTTCCCCACATTATTATATATCTTGTGCATCTTGTGCATCCTCTGTATGCAATTGTTCTGCATCCTCTATGTGTCGATTTCTCTACCTGTTCATCATGGAAACTCTTCATATTCTATGTTTGTTGATCCCATATGTCCATCATCACCGGGTGTCATGATCAAATTCCTTCGCATCACCAACAGTTGAGATTCTTCATCTTCTGTTCCCCTCGACCTCAACCTCTCTGTCATGGTTAACGGCTCCACCACTCTTCTAGCTGTCAATGGCCTCCATGAATAGTCTTTTCACCTACTGGAAGATTCCTTGTGACCCTTCCATTCCTTTGGAAATCACACAGAAGTCTCTTCAAGTCCTCTAGAAGAAACCATCATTGGTTTCTAGCAGTTACTCTGGGAAGTGCTACAGTATCCCTCCAATCTTCTTCAGTTTCATCTGCAACCTTGGATTAACTTCTCTAAATCTTGCATTCATTTCAGCATTCCACTCTTCAACATTTCGGGATCATCGTGGTGGAGGATTTTAGTTCTCTCCATTTCCTGACCCCCAAAACTTCGAAAAGGAGCTTGTCTTCACTAACTCCTTCCCCCATCTTCCATCGATGTGACCAACGACTATGACCTCGGGCTGAGCCTAAAATTGTTTTGGCATTTTGACATTTCAGAAATCTTGTTGTTAGGTTTCTTGACTTTCCAAGTCACGGGCCCTGAAACTCCGAAACAAAATCTTAACTCTTTGACGATGTGACCAACGGTTGTGACCAATGCCTTAGTCGAAACTGCATTTCGCAATTTCGTGTTTCGACATTTCAGCACTCCTGTGGTGAAAGACATTGACATCTCCAACTCCCGGTATCCAAACCTTCGATATGTAGTTTGTGACATTTTGTGACTTATGGTTTCGCGATTTTGGGACTCCTGTGATGAGAGTCTTTGTCATTTCCATCTCACGGTATCTAAAATCCCGATATCCAATACCTCGAAATGGAGTCGGATCAACGTTCCATGATCTCCTCGAACCAACAACTCAGATCATTTTGCAATTTCACACTTTGCGATTTCGAGACTCCTGTTGAGGAGAGTCTCTGACATTTCCATCTCCTGGTAGCCGAAATCCTGGTATTCAATACTTTGAGTGGTGCACCTGTTTTGTGGTTTTGTGGTTTCATAGTTTCACATTTCGCGACTTCAGGACTCCTGTGTTAGAGAGTTCTCGACTCTTGACTTTTCCATCTCCTGGTAACCAAAATCCTGATATTCAATACTTCGAGTGGTGCGCTTGTTTCTCGATTTCAAGGTTTTGCATTTCGTGACTTTTGGACTCCTGTGTTGGAGAGTCTCGACTCTTGAATTCTCCATCTCTCGGTAACCGAAACTCTGAAATGGAGTCTTCGTTGAGGTGCCTGTTTTGGATTTTTCGGGGTTTCTCATGTCACCTTGATTGTTAAAGAGTGTGCAGGTTCTCCTGGATCCAACGTCGGTCAGACCTCTGGCTCGGATCTGACATTCATCAGGAAATCTCAATGAGATCCATCACTGCATACTCTGATCTTGTTGAGCTTGCTTTGCATTGTCTTCCCAAAATACTTCTGGAGCCCGCCTGGCACATCCTTCCTATACTCAAGCCATCATTGTTGTTGTACTTGCCATCAATGACAAGCATACACTGCCTGTAAAACATGCCAACACATTAATGTGCTCAACTTGCTTCATTTGATCCCACCACATAGCATATTTCCAATGTAAATGGTATGTGGCAATTCTAGCTTCTAAGTTTGATGAGTAGTTATGAAATTGAAAATGCCTCCTGAGTCCAAGAAACCATGCCTAAACATCATATTCCCTTTCTCTTTCACCATCAAAGGATGGTGGATTAATATTCCTCATCTCTCCTTGTAAATTGTCCAATTCATGTCTTGTTCTTTAGTTCCTGACAAGAGACACCTATGGACTAGTTATGTAATATTTAGATGCATAAAATTTCCTCAATGAGTAGGGAGGTGAGTGATGTCTATGATTTATGCTAGAACTTATTGAATAACCATTTCTTTTGTGGTCATCTCTTCTTTCATGACATATTCCATCTTCCTCTTATTTTGAGTTGGATCCATTCTTTGTTTTCCTCTGCAACTAATTTAAGCTTTGCATCACTTGATAATTTATTTGATTTATCTTATCAGTCTCTCATTGTCGTCTTTGTAACTCTACGGTTCTATTTTTAGGATTCTCACAGTCTCTATCAATGTTTCTTCTTCCCCTCTGGCATGGTGTTCGTTGGATTATGTTTTTGCATTACCATCACTGATATTTTGACCTTTTGCCTCTTTATCATGGTTGGAAGCTCCCTATCCTTCTTCCATTTCTTGAATATGCATTCTTATACTAAATTCATATGTTTACACCCCCTAATTCTACAAAATGTGCAAGCAACCATTTTGTTAGAATTATTCATATTATAAAAAAAATTGCTAAACAATGCTACATGTCATTTTTATTATCAATTCATGAAGAATATATCACAATTCTTCATATTATAACAATTCCATTTTATTCTCCTCTGAATCAAATTTCCAGTGACTATGATCTTGCCCCAATTCGATATTTGAGCTGAAAGTTATGGCTTCCCGAAAAAAATCACTTTCAACCCCTTTTCTTTTGTTTTGAAATAGGATCTTGTCGAAATATTCCACAACTCCCTTAACTGGTACATAATTCAAATTCTTCATAGGATCTTCCTTCAATCCACTTTCCTTGTGACCATGGCTCTAAACCATAGGCTTATTCACTCTTTAGCGTCGTTCCTTTAGCACTTTACCCTTATTCTTCTACACAGGAGCTTGTTCACAAATGTCTGAGGGCTTGGTTACTACTAGTCCCTTCGCACCTCTAATTGAATCATTTACTGTATCATGAGATCGGAACTAGGACCAAGTCCTCCAGACTTCGGCCTTTGGCTATCCCCCCTTTTCAATCTTCCAACTTCTCCTAGAGTAAAATTCATCGAAACCCTTTTATTAGCTCCACTAGTAGATCGAACGGTTGAGATTTGATCTCCCATTGACTAGATGATCTTGCCTCATCTGGAGGCTTCAACGAGATCGATGGTCACAACTTAATCTGACATTGAGATGGATGACCTTAATCAATTCGGGACTTCAACGCTTCGGGACTCCAGAGCATTACAAATCCCAAGTCGCTCAACTCCCCTAGAGTGATAATCACCGAAGATCTTACCCTATCCTTCCATTGTTAAATCAGATGATCATGAGAACTCTTGAAGGGTCTTAGATCAATGGACCATGTGAATTCGCTACTCTAGGACTCCGGGACATTACAACTCTTGATTTTTTCAACTTCCCCAGAGTGATACCTGCTAAAGTGGTCATAATATGACGATGACTACTTACCATCGGTTAACATGTCCTCTTACACTATCCTTCCACTAGTTGATCCAACAACCATGACTTAATCAAGTGTCGGGATGGACAGTCCTTATTCATTTCAGGACTTCGGCACTCTGGGACTACGAGATATTTCAACTCCCAAGTCATTCAAATCCCTTAGAGTGATATCTATTGAAGTGCTTATGCCATCCTTCTGATGCTTGATCTAACGATTGAGAAAGGTCCAGAAGGGATCTTACATCGATGGTCTGCGTGAATTCACAACTTCGATCTTCGACACTTTCTTTGGTAGAGACATTGGACACCCCTAGAAGACATACTCTTGGAGATGACATGGCATGATAATGTCACCTATGGTGACATGGACCCATGGCATGTGTGCCACATGTCACTAAAAAATGAATAGGTTAGGGTCCAAAAGGTAATGAATCTAGGTGAAACATGTCCCCACATGGTACCCCGACCAAATGGCATATGACACATCATCAATCAAATGGACAGTCCACCATCTCTGCTCGAGATCTGATGACCTACATTACTCCCAAATTCTTCCCTCAATCTAACGGTCGATGGGATTTTGGGACTTCGACACTCTGGGACTCCAGGTTATAGCAGTTCTAAAATGGTTCAATTATCCTGAAGTTAACTTCCCTAAGTGGTCAACTTCGTATCACCTTGAACAACGACTAATATTTCACCTGAGCCTCCTATCAGATCATACGGTCGATGAGACTTCACGACTTCAACCTTTTCCATGCTTCTTCCATGTTTACCATAATCACTGAAGTGACGAAGTTCTGGAGTTTTCCATCTTTTGCTTGGCTTCAATCAACGACTATGATCCCTCCCAATATCCAAAAGGGATGGCCACAACTTTACGATCCTTCACAAAGGATCACTTTCTGTACAACGCCCTGGCATATGTGCAATATCTGTAGTGTTATATTTCATGATCTTTAATATCACAAGGACATATCCATTTTTAACCATAATACCCTATCCACAGTTCCATCCCATACCAGTCTATTGTTTCAACCTGAAGCTCTGATACCAATCTATAACATACCCAACCACCCACAGGCCGGGCATGCTACTTCAAAACCACTTCTGAACTAATTTTTAATTCTGATAAATTTGTAATTAATAAAGATGCATGAAATATTAACATGCATAGATCAAGATTCATGCTACATCATATGAGAAAAGAACCATATGTCGTGCACAATAATAACCAACAAGCATGCATATTATAGATACGAATTTCATAGATAAGTAAATACACAACGGAAATAAATATATAGGTAAATGAAACTATGACAGAGAGAGAACTTATTTTTAATGAAAGCAATCACCAATTTTCTACAGACCAAAGAAGTTCCACCCAACCGTAGACATTGTTGTTCCAAGTCTCAGCAAAAATGTCACCCCCAAGCAAGGGATGTGAATCCACAAGGACGGTTCCAGTCAGCTTCCCAAACCAGTCAACACTCAATCTCTCACAGGATTCTTAGCACACACAACAATCCAAAGTACATCAGTTGTATTCTACCCAGCCTGCACAACCCAAGAGAATGAACCCCCTTCTCTGCCATGCAGTCCCTCAAGATTTCCACCTCCTTCCAGGGCTCCAGTTCATCTGGTCAAGAATCTCCATGTTGGGACTCTCAGGATTCACAATTGTGGGAAAAACATAATGCATGTCAATGCATCTCAGGCATACAGACAATAATTCATGGTCGGAATACACCAGTAGTCATTACAACCAACGAAACCATGGTTCCTCTCCAAGTATTCATTTTTTTTCTTTCTGAAGCCAAAACATGAATGGAGAGTGGGTGAAAGAGTGAATGGATGCGTGAACATAATGAAAGGTGTGAACAATGAAAAATGAACAACGAGTGAGTGAGTGAATGAGGGAAGAAGAAAAAACCAAACAACCCACAAGATGGGTTTATATAATTCTTGGAATCCAAGAACCACATGGCCTTCCCCAAGAAGCTCATGTAGCCACTCATCTCCATTAAAACAATTATGTGCAAATAAAATATAAAATAAATAGTTAGCCCCTCAAGCCCCCTCTCTTGTGGAATCATAGCCCCTTATAACTCTTTTCCTTGTCCATCTAGAAGCCAATGATGTATTTATTATTAATAATAATCAAAACATTACATTTTCTAAGAACACTGGCCTCTTTTAATTGTTTGGGCACTGTAGCCTTTCATAGATTAATAAAATACATTATTTAATACGGGGCTAAAAAAACTGGGGTATTACAAGGAGATTCATCGAATGTGCCCCTTTTGTATTAACTCTTGAATCTTGTATCTGATTTCTTCATTATCCATTAGAGAACGCATATTTACTAGGATATTATGTAAAGGTGCACCACATATCAAATTAATTGAATGCTTAACTTGGCAGTGTAGAGGTACCCTGATAAGTGAGGTGAAGATATATCTATATGCTTCCACTACTTTTCCCCCTACTTTTGTTGTCTAGAAATACCCTATGCAACAACTGTTGATGTCACAATGATCTTTCGTTCACTTTTAGAGCGAACCATGGAAAAGAAAAATTTTCCAATTTGGGATATTACCTTCCTACATTGTTTGGATGTCATCAAAGAGACTGCAGTAGTTGGAAAAACATATAGTATCTTGTAGATCTATCTTTCCAAAGTAACAATGACACTACAAGGTCTAGACTCATATATAGCATGAAATTTTCACATATATGGTTGTCCTAAAAGAACATCACAAACTTCAAGTGGGGAACATAACACAATACCTCATCTTTGAAGGGATTGATGTTGTAGGGTAAGCGACATTGGTGATTGACATGGATGTATCATCCTTGGCTTAGCCAACCAAATTTGTATGGTTGTGGGTGTGGTGTTGTCAACAACTTCAACCTCTTCATGACCTATATTGATATCAAGTTCTTTTGGCTCCCAATGTCAACAATTAAATTTAGTAGAGTTTCCTTGACCCACATCTATGATTGGAAGAGGTGCTCACCTTCCTTCATCTCCTTTGGATCATTTAGATGGACCTTTGTGGTAGCGAAAATGACACTAGGTTCCACATTAATGATCCACTTCCCCTTGTTTGTCTTTGAATCAGAGTTGAGACCAGGTTTTGACTCTGAGGATTTTATTTTGATCACCAATTATTTATTTGAGTGAAATTCGTTAGTGTTGTGCCAGGGGATTTTGTGGAGCTTAAACTATTTCTCACTATCCTTCATCTTCACATTACCTTTCTTTTATTTTGGCTTGGACTAGCTATATTGAGGTCAATTATCCTTTCTTTGTACTTTTTTTTGTGAATTAGTATTTCCCTTGCCATGTTTCTATTGTGACATATTTGTAGACACAAACTCTCGCTTATTCTTCTACTTAATGTTTTAATCTATTTTGATATAATATTGATAAGTATCTCCCAATGATGATATGTACAAGAGCTCCATCTCTGTTCAGATGTACCTACGTAGGCCACTGCAAATTTTTTGAAAAAGGTTCCTCTTAGAGTCTATAATACCCAATTTTCTAGGTAAGGTATGGAAGTTGTTAGTGTAGTCTGACACCATTTGTTCCCTCTCCTATTGCAAATTTTTCCATCTCGTGTACTAGTCATCACAATTTCCAATGAGGTAGTATTTCTCCTTGAGGGAATCAACAAAATATGCCCATGTGGGTTTATACCCGAACATTTTTGACTCCTCTAAAGCTTTCTTCTCACAGTAATTCTTCCACCAATATTTGACATGGGAACAACCTTAAGGAGTACAAAGGTGATATTTTCCTTATTGGAAAAATCATGGATAGAGAAATAACCTTTTAACAAACTTAGCCATTTATCTAAGGCATCAACATATATCTAACATTCAAATAAAGGTATATCAAAGTTAACTTGTACCTTGAAGGGTGTTGTACTTTCAAAGTCACTACTTGTAGAAGGTCCTTCTATCACTATCAGTAGTGATCGAAGGATTTGGGAGAAATTTTCCATAATATCATTCCTCTGTCATGTGAGGGATTCTTCGAGCAACATCTTAATAGTATCTCCTGCTCCATCATCTCTCTTTTGTCCCACCATGGGAGGTTTCTTGGGCTAGAGAGAGTGGTCTTTCCCAAGATCAACTAATTCGAGACCCAACTCCTTATACCATTGCCTCATCGAGGACTGTTGGCACAGGGGTAGACCCGGGGTTCAACGCTTCAACAATGCACCAACAAAACCCTAACTACAGGTCCTTTCAGCAAAACCTGCAAAGCAAATGAAGTCTCACCCAAGGTAGAGGCAGGGAGGTTGTAGGACTCAAGTGTCTACAATCTAGCTGGAACACAGATCTATGATCACAATACTTAACAGAGCACTTAGAAATTAACATTCATTAGTCTTTGACCCTTATTCACATCACAGATAAAAACCCTAATTACAAAACAATGCGGTATTCAACAAGATCTAAGCATATCTAACCATTTAGCACATAGAATCAAACAGATATAGAATTCATACATGTTATTAAGCACTAAGCTACTACATCAAATGCATCTAACATACATAAATATTCAATACTAAGCATAAATTACATCAATAACACAAAGCAATCACAACACAGGATATTCGTGGTTCACCCCTAGCGTGGGGCTACGTCCACCAACTCTTCATCTTCTTTATTATCTTCTTTCAATATTCTTACATGCACAGAGCCACAAAACCAACTCCGCATAGGACATGAGATCTGTGCACACTTCACCAAATCCTCCTTCCCCGAGTTTGTCACAGCACAGATCCTTCTTACAATCACTTGCACTTAACTTTGCAAGTTCTCAACACATAGTATGCACAGAGCCTTCACAACTAATCACACTTAGCAACCTTTACATATCTTACACAAAGCCAACTTAGATATGATGCCTCTTACAATGTCTAGCTACTTATTTATACATTTACAAATGGGGCCTAAGAATGGGTAAACCCATGGGCTGACATCCCATACCCATTGCATAAACCTTGGACCCAAAAATCCCGCAAAAAGGGGGTGATATCCCACGATCTTCGCTTCACCTCGGCGCTCCGTCTTTGACCCACCTATCGAAGTCCCAAAAATGGTCAAACATGACCAAGGTTCTCCAAAACTTAGTCGAGGGCCAGTAGGCCCCCAACACTCACCTATGACTCGTCCCGAGTCACTCTGATTTGGGAAACTCTTCTTCAAATGCCTTGAGCTAGATCGAGTCACTTCTTTGTCAGGGCCTCCTGCTTGACGAACTCCTGAATGGCTTTCTCGGTGACAATTCCTTCCAAGCATTGTTCCACTATGGTGACCACTTGTTACAGCTGTGCAACTTGTCCCTCAATCTCCTCAAAATGGATTCAGGTTTCATCCTGCACCAGCTGGAGTCTTTGGGTCACTTCCATTACTTTACTCTAGATGTCATGGACCTATTGTTGAACTGTTCATTGTTCTTGTGACCTTTTCATCTTCTCGACCACTAACGGTAGCTTCAACTGTGCTTGTACTGTCGCTTCTTGTTTCTTTTCTTCCTAGAGTTGTGACTCCAATGTCCTTAGTTCTGGGTCCTCTGCAAGACGCTCATAGGTTTGCGCACTTTGATTGCTGAGTTTCTTTCATTCTAAGACCAATCCTTGATTCTTCCAACTACTCTTTGGGAAATTTCTTCCCTCTGATCTCACACTTCCTGCAGAGTGCTAGACACTGCTTGAAATTCCAGTTCTATTACTCTTACTTTGAGCTGTTGAATGGCTTCACCGAGCTTCCCCACTTGGCTCTCAGTTGTTTCCTCTTCCATCTATAATAGGCCGGACATGGAGAGAATTTATCTAGTGACTACTTCTTTAAATCCAATCTTCTTCACAAGAAGTTTTTCATTTTCCTTCTGGATCTGCACTCTATCCTCTGCAAACTTCGCCTGGAGGTCATATTTCTCTTTCTTTTCAACCCAGTACTACTCTAGGACTTCCTCCTTTACTTTCTTCAATGCCTCTATGGCCTGCTCTTTTTCTTCCTGGACCCAACGAAGGTGAGCTTATGTCGCATCTGCTATTCTACATAGTTGGGTAGGCTCATATCCTACTTCTATGCCCCCTGATGACAACGACGTAGTAGACATTGTGCGGCTCGAATAAAGATCTTGTTGTACCTATTTGAGCTCCACCTCAATCCGGTCATACATTGTCTCCTATTTGTCTTTGTTTCTCTTCAAAATGTCCTCAGAAGTATCTGATACAGCTGCGATGATGAGGCCAATATCATCCACCATAAGTGTAGTCTATAAGTGGGGCTTATTGTCACATGATTTCTTCCGTCCTGAGGGTTTCTTTGGAGAAACCTTTCTTTTCTTAGATGTCTCTATCTCTGTAAGGGGATATTTAGGCAGTGTTACTTTTCCTTGTTCCTTCTTATCTTCTTCACCTAGCCCTAGTATTACACTTCATGACAATCTTGCTCCAACTGGTTGACGAGGTAGCTTGCCCAATTCATCTACATCCCTTTGTACTTTCCTGCGAGGTCGACGACGAACCCCCTGACCTGCATCAGTATTTTTTTCATGACAAACTTACCAGTGATCAACTAGAAATCCAGGTGCACTACACAATTTTGGATGGAGGTTACCTTGTAGCCTCGCTTTCCTTTCTCCACATCGTCGTAGGTGTCCTTTATTCACTACGTCAGGCTGCAATCTGCAACCTTCCCTGGGTAAAAATCCTAAGGGTCTGGTCCTTGCATGCTCAATCCAATGATTCAGTGGAACAACACCAGATCTACAGTGATGCGCCTATCCAACAACAGGTAACTGCCATGGTAGCACGACTGCAAGATACCAGATATATAAAATATGTAGAACATAAATGAAATGCTAGAAATGGCAGAATAACAGTAAAATATCCAGCATAATCTTCACAATACACAGAAATGATATACGAATAGCAATAGAAATAGCACTTTGATTCAGATAGAAATGTTCACAGGCCTCTTTGAGGGGGCAACCTCCAGTGGAGCAGCGCTCTGTTACAATAATCTCCCAGCTAGGTTTTTCATACCCTCGACCCTTATTTGTACTAAATATGTCTATTAAGAGAAGCATATAGAGGAAGATCCTTCTAGAAGTGGAAGCTTCTATTAGGTCTTCTTACATCCGCCTTATGCTATTTTATTGAAAGTCCTTATTAATATTGAACTTTATTACATCCGAATACATTGATCTACCTATGTGCAGGTTAGGACCTTAACATGTCCGCCCCCTTAAAAATAGACTTGTCCTCAAGGCTTGAGATGTGGAAACTGCTGCAGAATGGTAACTGGTTCCCAAGTGGCATCTGCTGGAGTCATATCTTTCCACTTTACTAGCACTTCCTTGATGGTTCTCTGATGCAGGTGTTGTAGGAAAATCTGCCTGCAGACAAGTAGATCGACCTCTAAGGTTTGACCTTAACCCTAGACAGAAAAGTGCTTATCATGGACACTGAATTTCTTTCGAATCTATCTAAGCCTAATGCATGAGAAGGAAGAGTAAC
>ML791561.1:343627-357192 GCA_009831015.1 Picea engelmannii | reverse complement strand
TTATACTTAAATCATTCAATTATATCCAATGAGCAATGAAAAATAGTATAAGAGTTACACCAATACACCACAATACACCATGCACAATATATGAGAAATAATCAATAGTTATTGTTCAAGGGAAGTAATGACTTCCAAAGGAAGCTACAGATTCCAAATGTAAAGGGAGGGATAAATATCCAAGAGGAAGATACAATCCTCCAATACCAAGAGAGGATTTAACTCTCCATCTTTTCCCCTTCCTTCCACCAAAAATTAAGTTATAGAGAGAATGGTAGACTTTATTCAATTTTTGTTTAGTCAAGAGACTGAACTTGCATAGAATTCTCCGTGATCAATATTTAACATTATATTTTGAAACGTGCGCACAAGAAACTACAGTCCATACTCTTTTCAATGAAATTTATCCCACATTATTTTGATTTTTGATGAAGAAGTTATGACTAGTCTCAAACCCTATCTTCCACAGAGTGTATCTCTATAATTATAGAGAATCAAGAGCTTAAATTTTTACCACAAGTACCTTGATATGTATTCTCAAAACCATAGCAATTTCACCATTGGAATAGTTCTAGAAAAAAATTTATAGCAAAATTGGTAAGATGACCTAAAAATAACATACCTTAGAACACATCACCAAAAGACTTCATCCTCCTTTGAAATCCAGCCTTCTTTACTTATGATTTTCTGTGAAATTTGACTTGTGTATCAAATGAATGTATAATGATATTTATTTATACCATTTATGTCACTTCCTTTTAACATTAGGGCCAACCTGACAATTTCTTATTTTGTAATTCTTTTCTTTAATTGTCTTAAAGGCCTACATGTACTTCCTTCTTCAATTCGCTTTGTCATCTTCAAAAATTCATTTCTCCTAAACCATGAGGATCCACATGACATGCCACATACCAGTGGAAACAACATGATGTATACTATCCATCTATGCGTCTTGTATCTACATGTGCCTTTTCCTTCATGTTCAAATATCTTCATCAATCTTGTGGTCCAAAACCCATGACTAGGGTTGACATCAATGACAACAACCAATCTTCCAACATACATTGATGAAGCCTCTTTACACTTTTATTGACATTCAAACTGTTTATTCGTAAAAAATGAGTTGAATATCAATTTTGGGTTTTGTACTTAATCGGTGTTGTGAAGTACATCTATCCTAGTTTTTTGAATACATTGTTTCCTCCAGATATTTCATGCTTGCAATGGCTACTTATTCAACATTCTATTATTTGTCAAGTATTAATTTCCTTCTGTTGTCGAAAAGTTTGGGTTTAAGGTGTTTTCTTTGCAATGTTCTTGAACATTCACATTCAAGACAACTTAGAAATGTCACTCAGGTCGAGTTAAAAGTGAAGGGAGTGGTTTTATGTCACAACAGTTAAGGCAGGGGGAAAAAAATCAAGTATATAGTGACTTGTATTCTCCTTGTATTTGATCATCTGTTTGGTTGAGAAGCCTTCATGAGGATTTGTACGTGGAATTTTTTTTCTTTATTACAATAAATTGGAAGAAACCTCCAACCCAGTTGCAAAATGCAAATCCATCGAGGTAAATAACTTCTTTGGGTATCCAAGGTGTGGAAAGTGCATCAAATGTTGCAGAATGCACCAGAATGCATCGTAATATATATTTCCTCATAGAGGGGGAGATATGGCGGCCCACAGAAAGGTATGGAATGTTCGGAGGTGATGCATAATATGTAGACTCTGCAACTACATCCATAGGAAACCGAACAAACTTTGACAAAGAACATGGCTTTCTATCAAGTCGGCTACCAGAGCCACATGCAGGTCATCAAAGTATGAAATAGAAACTTTTGTGGTGATAATATGTCATTTTATTCACCCATACAGATTTTGTTAACAGCCTCCGAGGAAGACAAATACTTGTGTGATCTACAATTCGATATAGTGGCCAAATCTGTGTTGTTGGAAGAAGCTATATACTTAAATGAAGAACTATCTTATAGGTGACCTAAAAATCCATTACAATTCCTAGTAATAAAACAAAGAAGCTCAACAAACAAATTTTCAGGCAGTTTTTTCAACCAACTACATCATCGAACATGGGGATAACACCAAACATACTTTTTCTTTTTTTTTTCGTTCTGTCTGATTTTATCTTGTATAACAAAGTTTATTTTTACTCAAACCTCAAGTCACATAAAACCAGTCTCTCTTCTTTCATCTGCCCCTCGATCGCATCTCTAAGTTGTCTTACATGTCCATGACCAGGAACATTAGAAAGAAGGCACCCTAAAGCGCAACTCTTTGATGATAGAGAGAAATGGAAATAAGTATCTAAAAGAAAGGTTGGATAGTCTTTCATACATTTTGTGTTGATTCCTTTTAATTACAGATGTTATCGATATTTTCAGTTATTAATGCCAATCTTTTTGAATATGTACACTGAATAGTGACTAGCAACACGTATTAAAATTTTCATATCCGAGAAGATTCTCAAATCTGACTTCTAAGATATGCACAATATTAAAGAGGGACATGACGTGAAGGCCTCTGTAGGTCACACGTTCGTGAGCTATGCTGAAGCTTTTAAGAAAACTGAAATTGCACAAGCAAAAAAAATGTTTTCACGAATTCAAAATGCAGGCTAAAAGAAATTACCAAATCCCATAATATTCAGCTCTCTATTCATTTTAATGGCAGATGTCCTCGAGCTTTCCATTTATTAAAGCCCATGATTTCAAAATGCACAATATTAAAGAGGGACATGATGTGAAGGCCTCTGTGGAAGACACGTTCGTGAACTATGTTGAAGCTTTTAGTACTCATTGTTCTTCAAATTCAATGAAATTTGTATTATTTGAGTAAAGGGGAAAAAACATCTGACAACCTAGAAGGAAGGTCATATATGATGGACAACTCATTGGAAGAAGCCATAGCGAGAATGTGAATTGAGTATTTAATAACCGTGGAATGACATTGTGTTTGAGTCTTTAGCTTTTCCTGCCCATTCAAAATGAAAAATGAGAAAGGCTTGAATATTAGCCTGTCTATTTATTTTAATGGGAAATGTCCTTGAGATTTCTAGTTATTAAAGCCCATTTTTTCGAACCTGTCTGGTCAATTCTGAATTTTGAAAGCATATTTAATGAGTATTGGGTAGCACTGAATGTAGCGGGGATGGATCCCTATGTAACAAATGTTACTATTATTTTTCAGTTTTTGTCGACGAGCGTATGTAGAACGTACATAAATAAAAGTAATTCGAGAATGCTATTTTTTTTGCACCTGAACTCTTGAAATTCAAATAGTCTTCAAGTCTGATTGTCTATTTGTATATCATGGAACTATCTGTGCTATTTGTAGGAAACAAAATAACACTGGTCGAAGTTAGAGCCTGCAATCCCGAGAACCCGCGATCCAAAAAATGCTTACTATTTTTTTGTGTGTTTTTTTGTCCATGAGGGTATGTAAAATGATGCATGTAAAGTAAACTATTTCGACAATGCTAATTTTTTTAGACATGACACCCTTCAAATTCAAATAGTCCGCAAATTCGATGGTCAATTTGTATATTGGGGAACTCTTTGATTCTCAATTTACTGCCGCCCACCTCGAGAGGCTGCGATGTAAAAACTGGCTAAGTATGGGATGAGGGCTCCATGCATTCTTTATATATCTACTTTACAAAATTACATATTTCCTACGTTTAATTTATGCTGTCCAGGAAACCTATAATCTGATAAATTTCAATGTCTTCTGTCGAGGAGCCCTTTCTTTAAGGAAAACTAATTCGTAAATGCTAATGTATACACCATAGTTCGATACCACCTATCTGCCAAGCCGCGTACATAAATCTAGCTAAGTATGCAACTAAACAATGACCGGTCAGAATGATCGTGGAACTTTCTGTGTTATTTGTAGGGCATGAAAGAACAAAAGCCCAATTTTCAACCCGCCACCCCAAGAACCTGCGATCATTAACTTATGTTGTTCAGGAAACCTATAACTTCATAAATTGCATTCTCTTCTATCCAGGAGGCTTTTTTTTAAAGAAAACTAATTCGGGAAAGCTAATGTATAGACCACACACGATCTGTCATAGGCTGCAACAGAACTGCAGTCGCTTGGAATGACCACAAAAGCGTGAGAAAGTAGATTCAAACGTAGTTTACGACAGGAAAGTAAAAGGGAGAGAAGAGCTATGTCTACCACACAACAAAAGGTAATTTCATAACTATGAAACTATAGTAACAAAGAATCCATAGAAAAAGAATCGACAGCTATGAAATATATTTTGAGCTCGACAAAATTTGCTTCAAAGTGTAACAGATGCAACTGACATCGTCTGCAGTTCATTACTCTGTTATTTTATCTTAATAAGCTCAATTTTCAGCCCACCATCCCTAGAAGCCATGACCATTAACCTATACTGTCCAGGAAACTTATAATTTCATAAATTGCATTCTCTTCTATCCAAGAGGCATTATTTTAAAGAAGGATAATTAGGAAAAGATAATGTATACACCAAACATGACTTGTCATAGTTTGATAGAACCTATTCGCAAAGCTGTGTCCATAAAACTAGATAAGTACGCAACCGAATGACGGTCGCTTGGAATGACCAAAAAAACATGAAAACTAGAGTCAAACGCACTTTACAACTAGCACAACCTCTAAATTGCGACTGGTGAACACCGAAAGGCCGGTTGTTAAACTTCTTGTTTAGTTAAAAAAACTTGAATTAACATAGTAAAAAAGCTAGGCCCACAAAAATTCATTTATATTTTTTAATCAAGTAGATGTGGCAATAAGTTAGTGAATACAGTAATTTTTAAACACGATTAGGTAAATGTAAAAAAGTAAACATATAAACGAATGTCTTTATAACAGTTTGGAAGTTAATGGATGAAATCAGAGCCATTCATTTATTGTGACAACTAAGAATATTCTAGGAATATTTAATCTAGTCCATAAAAAATGTATTAAGAACTAAAAACCTATTAAATGTTCCCATTGTCAATAGGTATACACCTTTCGGCGTAGCAAGAAAGTAAAAGGTAGAGAAATTTTATATCTCCCACACAACAAAAGACACTCTCATAACTATGAAACCATTGTAACACATAATCCATGGAAAATGCATCGACAACTATGAAATATATTTGCAGGTCGACAAACTCGGTTTCAATGCATAACAGATGCAATTTACATCGCGTGCAATTATTTAGTCTATTATTTTATCTTATTAGTATTCTATGCAAATCGAAGTACAAAAAAATGTAACGAAAGATCCAACCATAGATGCAACATCCCAACATTGCAAACCCTGGGCAAACAAAAAAAAACACCCAATAAGAATCTAGCCAGAAAAAACCAAAATGACCAAGTGCAGGCACAGGACCAGAACCTTGCAAAGTCGAATCAAGCAACAATAAACAACATAGAGCGAAGAAAGGAACAAGCAAAAACCACCCCCCAGGTACGAGGTTCTTCAAATTGCGACTGCAGAAACCCAAACGTGTAAACTGCAACAAGACAAACATGCAAGAAAGAACAACGAGAACATGCAAATAAGAAATCAGTGTCATGAAAAAAACAAGCATGGACCAGTGAACCAACAATTCCCTTGGAGCATATAAATTTTAAAAACGAAAGAAAATGTCTTGTAACAAGCCTGTTAAGTAAGCATTCAACACTACCAAGCCTTTTAGGTAAACATTTAAGTCTTTCAAAAATGCACTGTAAACATTTAAGAAAAAAATTCAATGTGACAAGTTGTATCCCAAATAAATTCGTATATTTTTTGTAACAATAGTTTGAACACTAGAGAATATATTGCAAAACCATACTTTGTATATGCCACCATATCAAACATTGCCATAAATTTACCTAGCATAAAACGCTAAACCAAACATTCGAATTAATGGTAGCATTAATCCACATTTGACGAATGCATAACAAAATTTATGATTCACAAATGACCATATTCTACCAAATATTTTGGAAATGCAAACATATTTTACATTGGGAATAGCGAAGGTGGAAATAAGACCTCCAATACTTTGTCCAATCAGATCTTGACAAACATAATACTTTTTATCATATAAAAATTGATGTTTTCACTTCCCTTGTTCAAACAATAGACAATAGGCAAATATTTTGGGTCAATGCACAAGCTAATGCCAGGTCAACAATTTATCGATTGCTATAGTCCCTCTATGCCTACGGCATGGACTAATAAAAAATAAAAACTAATGGTTTAGATTTCATTAATTCAAGCCCCTTCAAAAAATCCACCTTTATTTAACCCTCAATAAAATAAGAAATAAAAACTGATAGTTTAGATTCCGTTAATCCAAGCCCCTTCAAAAACTCCTTCACATTGTTTTGATAGATGCAAGCATCAAGAACTCCCAATGACCATCAATCATGGCTTTGATAAACCACTTCACTCATAAAATATCTACATTCTCTGATATCACATGATTGAAATACATGCTCTGATACCAAATGATTCAATGCTTTAATACCATATAATTTGAAATAAGAGTAAAAAATTAAATTAACTAACAAAATGGAGAAAACAAAAAAGATGGATGAAATACATGACATGATTCAAATCAAAGCTATGATACCACATGATTTGACATAAGGGTAAGAAAATAAATTAACTAACAAAATCGAAAAAACAAAGAAGATGGGTGGAAAAGAACAAACTAAATCAAATCAATGTCCTACACTTATCCTCACAAATCTGTCCCCAAGCCGGATACCCGACACAAAAGGGATAAAACGACGTGTCATGTTTAGTAGATTCCAATGGCAGTTTTGCTGGTCAAAAGCTT
The DNA here is from genome assembly GCA_009831015.1 of Picea engelmannii. Classification (NCBI taxonomy): domain Eukaryota; kingdom Viridiplantae; phylum Streptophyta; class Pinopsida; order Pinales; family Pinaceae; genus Picea; species Picea engelmannii. The sequence continues at coordinate 350,360 of ML791561.1, read as the reverse complement.
AGAAAAAGCTGTTTCGATGGTTCAATGAAGGTGCATATTTGAACTTCCTTTTAATACTAGCTCCATGTAGGCTAGTTTCAATAACATGAAACATTCAGTGCGTTTAATGAAGCATTTAATGAATTTCCGATATAGAGCTTACTAAATGTTTATATCCATAGAGATCACTCCCAACATTCATCTACTTAACTAGAAAAATATGAACAATGGTAATCACTCCCATCATGCTTCTCCATGAATTATCTTCGATTTCTACAACCGCAATTACTATATCCATTTGACGTGCACTCCTTGCAATTTACAAATGCAAACCATGCAATTTACAATTGTTACCATATAAAGAAACGCCATGAACCATGTGACATCCATGTTTAACAATGTAGCCCTGCCCTCTCAACAAGAACTCACATGCATTCCATGCAACATTGGATCAATATTTGGATCTCTCTCACTTCTCCCTTGAAAGATTATTTTTTATTTTAATTTATTTTTCCCTAGAAAAGTTTTTATGAAGGGTTTTGAGTCACAATGACGCTTCATATTACATGCTTTTATTGTCAGAATCAAGTTCTCCAAAGTAACTGTGTAGCCTTTATATAAGGACTTAGTTGCCAAGAGTTGTATCATGAATTCTGCCATCATCCTATTGGCAAGTCCTGCTTAAAGTATCATGTATTCTTTAAGTGCCAAAGGATACAATCAGCGTTTGCATTACATGGTTTTACTGTCGAAATCTATTTCTCTGAAGTAACTGTGCCGCCTTTGTAAAAGGATTTAGTTGCCAAGAGTTGTATCATGAACTCTAGAATCCTCCTCTTGGCAAGTCCTGCTCAAAGTATCATGTATTCTTTCAGTGTCAGAGCATTATATCTTGTTTCAGCCACTGTACAAGCTAAGAAAGACTGCATTCGGAAAAGCATATGATGATCAAGATACGAACGTTCTTCCTTATCTACTAAGGTTTTGGATATGTACGTTCTAATGCTCAAAAGGTAGTATCAAAAGTGTCTGACTCTGAGCAACAAATGACAATAGATAATATCAAAATTGCCTACCTATGAACAATAAATGACAGAAGATAAATAAAGGCTATGGTAATAACCACATTCTTAGTATATCTACTTGAGGTAGAAAGATAACATTATACAGATTAGCTATCCACTTGACGTTGTACTCAAAGTCTACAACTTCATGCTTGAATCATCTCACAAACACAAGTATAGAAAGACATCACTACATCTCAGGTTTCTTTAAATGAGTGAAAAAATAATTTTTGTAATGTGCTAGAATACATAAGATTTATAAATTTACTAGAACACAGACGATGTATATCTATTGAATGCCTGAAAAGATAAAATAAAGAAAAAATTATATTAAGGGCTTAGGATTCACTTCTCTCGGTAGAAGAATGCATGCATGAATATTCTTGAAGGAGGGCTTTTGAGAAGAAACACTACCTAAAACGTGTATTGTACAATGCTTCTCGCAGTGCTCGGGTAATACACATTGTACCATGCTTCTCCATTCGGGTAATACACATTGTACCATGCTTTTCCATTCATTTATCCATTCAGTCCTTGATTACACTTGATTTCTTATCTTGCGAGCTGCCCCTAAGCCGGACTATGTGAGAAACTAGAGGAGGCTGATCTCATTTCCACCTTTGTTTGAATTTATAAACCCCATATCCTCCTCATCCTTTTTCTGACCAGGACTGCTCTACATTGTAGAGTCCGTAATACCTATACCTAAAAGTCAGTTCCTCACATGATCAGATTAATCTAATTGGTTGTTTCTTCCTCCAGCTATTCCACAAGGCTGCATTTCCTCGAGTCAGCTGCTGATCATAAACTTGTTTCTTTCTCATGTGATGATCCTTCACACCTTGGCCTGCGTATATAATCACATCTCCATTTTCAATATTGTCTTCTTAACCGCCACAAACAATAATACCCACAGGCCATGGAACCATGTCGCCTAATTCTTCAGGATCTAGGTACTAGCTCAGTCACATAATTTATGACTGATAAACGTGAAAGGACTATAATAGCTGAAGGCAGATTCTGATACCCGTAACTGTAACTTTTAACGCCTAACTGTAAACCTACCTTACCTGTAACCCTAACTCCAAATCCAAAAACCCTAACCCCAAACCCAAAACAAAACAGTGAAAAAAACCTCAACAGTAACCCTAAAGCTAAAACAGTGAAAACAAAAAGAACTAACAAAATATATCCCAAATCAAATATATATATAGCTAATCTTGTTGAAGCTGCTCCTCCGATGGTTCGGCAAGAGGGACTTGGGGCTTACAGGATATTAAAATGTCCTGCAAACGAAGGGGTTGTCTAAACTATTTATGCGCAGACCAAACTGCAGATGTATATAATTATTGTGGCTTTCCTCCCTATTGAAGTTCGTCAATTGCTCTTTGTCATTTTTCTCCGAGCGTAAATATATACCTACCTAAAGAGGTCTATGCAAACCTATAATACTCAGCAACCTTCGAGACTGGAATAGCTCTCCAACTTCGACAGCAGGAACAAATTTTATATGATTCTAGCGAAGATTTCGCCAAAGAAATTTTAGTTTATCCGATGCATTGTCGAACACTTTTATGGTTTTCGGATCGTTCTCTTTGTAGATCTTTCCTCTTTACGTGCTAGTCTCTAGAATAAATCATGGAACTTTGACACCACTGACTTCCTTTCACGGGCCTCTTTGTAGGAGACATCTTCGACCTCTTTCCTATTGAATTTGGAAATAAATGTGTCCTTTGGTTCGTTTCTATTTTATCGCTTGCACCGGGATCCTCAGTTTGATTTGGTGGGCTCAAACTCGAGTTTTCCTCTTGAGATTCACGGTCCCGTTCGTTGGCACCGACATGATTAGGAATGTCTCCTAAATTTTTGTTTAGCAACTGTTTCACCCGTTGTCTCTGATAGTCCAAATATTAAACTTTTCTCTTTCTTTCAATTACCCCGGCGTCTTCTCAACCTTTGACAACAGGGCATTCAGGAGGTAACCTTATGTCAAAGGTTGATCGGATGCCAGGGGTATTGCAAGAAAGAGGAAAGTTGAATACTTGGACTATCAGAGATGAAACAGATGCTACAAAAATTTAGGAGACATGCCTCATCATGTCGGTGCCAATAAATGGGACTGTGAGTTTCAAGAGGCAAACTCGAGTTCGAGCCCACCAAATCGAACTGAGGAGCCCCGCTCAAGCAAAAAGGAAAAAATAACCAAAGGAAGCATTTAGTCCAAATTCTAGGCCCGTGAAAGGAGGTCAGTCGTGTCAAAGTTCCATGATTTAGTCCAAATAAAGAGGAAAGATTCGATAATGAAAGACGATCTGGAAACCATAAAAGTCTTAGACCATGCATCAGATAAACTGAAATTTCTTTGGCGAAATATTTGCAAGAATCATATAGGATCTGTTCCCAGTGTCGAAGTTGGAGATGTGTAGCTGGAACACATCTAAAGGCTGGAACAAATATTTGCAAGAATCATATATATCTAAAGCCTGCACATGGTGTCACTGGCTACTAGCGTGGTTGGCGTTAGTGGTTATTAAGAAAGTATTGATCCCAGAGTGTTGGAATATCACTACCACTTGTTTTAGGTGTGATTGTGCTTATTATAATTACTTGTCATTAAGTAAAGTTTAATTCTATTTAGAATAGTTTTTTAGTCTTTCAAAAAGTTGTTTGAATTAGTGAGATTCTCGTACTTTTAAATTGGTGTGAGGTTGAGATATTTGCTCAACCAAGTAAATTGTGTGATGAAGGTAGTTTGTATATTTTAAAGTTGTGTATTTATATGTACACTAATTTTGTATTTAATAGAACATCATCACAAATTTGGTATAAAAATAATGTTTACTCTCTCATTTCATATCACAAAAATGTAATAATATATCCAAGGTGGGAAGAGTCATCAGAGCTCACACCAGGGAATGCAGCCCTTTGGAATAGCTGGAGGAAGAAACAGTTAGATTAATCCAATCATGTCAGCAATTAGCCTAAGGGTATAAGTATGGTGAGCTCTACAACGTACAACATTCYTGGTCAGAAAAAGGATGAGCAGGATATCGGGTGTATAAATTCAGACCAATGCAGAAACGAGATCAACGTCCTCTAGCTTCTCACATAGTTCGGTTTGGGGGCAGCTTGCAAGGTAAGAAAACAAGTGTAATCAATGAAGACATCGCGGAAGGACGAGACCTAGACAATGTCTACACTATTGATGATTTCAAATACCTCCTCACTATGGAATATCCATATTGGCTCCCTAAACCACGGTCGCTAGAACGATGCTGTTGTATTGGACGATGCACTGATTAGGGGATCTGTCTTGTTCTAGAATAAATGTAGGGGAATTTTCTTACAAAGCGAATGGGACACTCGTTAAAGACATGATAGTAGTGTATGAGTGTGGACCTTAATGCAGATATCCACCAACTTGCACAAATAGGGTTTCTCAACATGGGTTGAAGCATAAGATTGAGATTTTGAGGACACCAAGGAAGGATTTGGGAGTTCGGACATTGGAATTCATACATGCAGGTGCATTTATTATTTTGTAAAAAAAGGTAATCTATATTGCTCCTAAAAGACCTTAATGAATAAGTTTATTTTTCCATGGAAGGAAATTCGAGTGACCTGCGAGGAGTGGTCAACGATGATATAGTTCCAGCCTCTCCTTTTGAACTAGTTGGGGATAAGGGTTAGAAAGTGGACACATCTAGATCTGGGAATGTGGAGTGAAAACATATTTGTTTGGCATGTTTTACATGATCACCATGAGAAAGATATTGTTAAAATTGTAAATGCGGAAAACACAATTCACATATGATAATTAACAATCACACACATAGAAACGTAAGGATTTTACTTGGTTCACCCAAACATTGGGCTACTTACACCAAGCATATGGATTAGTTGTCTTATTATTTAGATCTTGGAGATTACAGTAGACTTGCAAGTTCTCACTATGTCTCTCTCTTTACCTCTACAGGCTTACATGTATTTATATACATTTACAAGAAACTAATTATTAAATGAAATCCCTATCCATATTCTAACTTGGTCTATTTGGTTGGTTAGATCCAAATCTATCATTGAAGGAATTTGTTGTCACCTAATCCCAACAATATCCACATTGACAACAATTAACATGATACCTTGCTCCCTCCTTTTGTTCATCACCTTTTCTGCAATCCAAGAGAAGCCAAGCACCACTGCAGATTCTCTAATAAAACCGGTTCCATGATCTCACTTGTGTGACTTGCATGAGTTTGGATTTCCTGAAGGGTCACTCCACCTCCAACATGTCTTTCACAACTATGTTGTGAGACATATTTAGTGATAAATATCCTCCTATCCAAAACACCTATAAAATATACATTACAATTATCATAGACCCTCTTAGTGTAACCATTATAGGTGACATTTGTGTTTCTCAAACGCTGAAGCACCCATTTCACTGCAACACTTGAATCTATCACGTATCTGAAAACATCATTAGCATGTGAAACATCTAGTTTTAACTCATTCATCACATACAACAGACCTCCTACTGAACTTACACGAGACATAACATTTTCTTTTTTATAGATAGGCCCTATGCTTGAAGAAAACTTATAATGGAAATCAAGAGGGATAAAGATTGGTTTTACAATGTTCATACTGAACTCCAACCACAACCTACCATTACCATCTTTGTGTACTTCCATGTCCATAATTTGTTTTGATGCTCCTTGATCCCTCATCTGAATTGTCGTGTCCACCTAAGTCATTTTCTTAGTGATTTTATCCATGCTTCGGCTTGCATCGAGCATATCATCAACAAATAACATCAAGATTGTGAATGTACTATAAATTGTATAGTCATTCCTACCCTTTGAAAAATTCTGACTGACTATGAAGGATTCAAACCTCTTGTTTATTTTTCTTGGTACCAATAGGCCATTCAATGAATTATCTAGCAAGAAAACAAATTTACTATTGCTATCTTGAATCAACACTTTTGGTTGTTCCATACATATCATATCTCTATCAATGATGACCTTGTTAGAAGTAGGATCCCACAGACAACATCCTTATATACCATCATCATAACTTGCAGAGACATAAAACAAACAGGAATTCAGAAACAAAGATTTTAAGTTTGGAACCGATTTACCACTTACCAGTACCTAGAATTATTTATTTTTATTATGACCTTGATGTTTTTTCCATAAACAAGAATATACATGTCACTTCATATGCTACTTCAGTACTCCCTCCCATCCTATAAAGGTTATCAACCTTTGTTTCCTTCATCACTACTAAACTATCTTTCGACACTGTGAGTGGTCCACCTTGACCTATATACTTATATCCAAAAGAATCCAACACTTCCAATGAAATAAAATTTGATTTAAGCTCAGGTACATATCTAACATTTGTTAATTCCCTAACAATACCATCGAACATCCTCATTCTAATACTGCCAACCCTAACAGTTTTACAAGGATTACCATTCCCCATAAACACTACACCCTCATCAACATGTGTAAGCACAATTTCTATGTGAGCACATCTGGTGGGAGGCACCTGAATCTAACTTCCATTCTTCTTGATATTGTAAATTACTAGAAACATATAGAACTTGATCATTCATACTTAAATTTGGCACAGCCAAATTTTGTTCCTTCGTAGAGTTTTCCTCGGATTCCTTTCTCTTCCAA
>ML791561.1:315081-328045 GCA_009831015.1 Picea engelmannii | reverse complement strand
GTGAGTACATAGATAAGGTGTTGGAGAGGTTTATAATGTAGAATGAAAAACCATTTATTACACCTTCGGCCAACCATTTCAAATTAACCAAGGAAATGTCTTGCAAGACATAAGACTAGATAGAATACATGTCCAAGGTCCCTTATTCATCAATATTTGGCATCTTGATGTATGATATGGTGTGCATAATACCGGATATTTTACATGCAATGGGAGTTGTGAGTAGGAATGTGAACAATCTAGGTAAAGAACATTTGGAGGTAGTAAAGTGCATTTTCAAGTATTTGAGAGGTATTGTTACTTATGCATTATGTTTTGGAGGTTCATACATTGTTCTACAAGGATATGTTGATTCATATATGGTGGGTGATAAATATAGCATGAGGAACACCACATGGTATGTTTTTACTGTAGGTGGAACAATAGTAATTTGGATTTCAAAACTACAAAAGTTTGTTTCACTTTCAATAACGAAAGTAGAGTAAATTGGTGCTAAAGAGGTTAGTAAAGAGATGATTTGGTTATAGAAGTTTATGGAGGAATTGAGAAAGAAGAAAGAGAATAATAATATGTATTGTGATAGATAGAGTTACATTCATATTGCAAATAAATCAACCTTATATTCTAATACTAATAATATAAAACTCATATACCATTTCATATGATCCATTTTGGAAGATGGACAGTTGAAGTTGGAAAATATACATACTAACTAGAATCCTATAGACATGTTAACAAAGGTAATAATCGAGGAGAAATTGAGTTCATTCTTAGTTTCAGTAGCCTTCAAGCATGAAGGTGAAGATGTGAAATTTTTTAGGTCAAAGGTGGATCATAGTCCACCATGTATAGTAACAATGGAGTTGTTGGGATTAGTCTCCAAGTGGGAGAATGTTTGTTGTGGAGCTTGATTATCTTCCTGATTTAGAGGTCTTGTTTCAGCTACATTTGGATACCATTACCTGACATGGGTGTGTGTGGTGGATTTCTTCCCCACTTCTCTTGCCAGGGGGTGCGTGAGAAATTTTGGAGCACCCCCTTGGTGGGGGATTTGGTGGAAGTACCATGGAAGAGAAATTTTGGGAAAAATTACCTTATATAATATTGTAATTTTGTAGTCTGTCTATACCATTCAATATAATTTCGCAAACATGATGGTATAAGTTATGTTAGGGATTTTTTCCCTAGAAAGAAACACTTTTTTATGTATGAGAGAATTGTATTATTATTATTATTATTATTATTATTATTGTGTCTGTGTGAGTGAGTGAATAGTGTATTGTGAGAGAAGAGACTATGAGAGAAAGAGGATGAGTTGCAACGGGTATGATGTAGGTTGTATCCCTTCATCGGTTGGATAATAATAAAGGAAGGACCTGGCAATTTCTCTGGTTGATGTATCCCACACTGGGTGAACCACACATATATGTCTCTATTATATTGTGTATCTTTTGTGTTTTATTTCCTCATTTGTTTTATTTTATTGATTCACCATCTTGTTTTTATAACATGTCTTCCTACGTTTGTTCTCTCCCTGAAATTTTCACCCAGACATTCCTAGTATGCTTATGGTTTATTACTACCAAATTGTGTGTTAGTTATTCCTGTATAGCTTCTATGCGCAATATCTCCTCTACACATGCACTCATACCCTTCGCATGTTTTTCCCTTCCATTTTAGAGTTGTCTTCCTCTACATGCACCCATGTGCTTATGCCTTTTCTACCTATCTCAAACTTTCTTGAGTCATTTCCATGAAACTAGGTTGTAATTCCCCCCTCCAATTGATGACTCATTATCCTACATGAATCCCGTAGTATATAGTCAAAAAATGAAATTGGCGGTCAAAGTATCAAACCCTAAAGAGGTATTAAATAAAATAAATAATAATATTTTAATCAAGTGAGGGTTTGATTTGGTCAAGAAGGAAGATCTAGATGAATTAGAGGAGAAGAATAAATAGAAGGGGATCCTACCACTTTGGGCATTATGATTTGATATGTATTGATTTTTCTTGTGGCCATCATTTTCGTTATGGTTTTGGGCAAAACCCTTCCAGTGCAAGTTTAGTTTTGGTGGTGCAATACCCACCTTATATAGACAAAGGAGACTTCATTTGGAGTCTTTGTCTTGTATTATTTTCTAAAGATATTTCAATATACTGGAGAAGAGTAGTGAGAGGCTTTGAGAGCCTCGATTTCTATGTTGGTATCATTCCAAGTTTCATTGTGTGTTTTGTAGCAGATTGTGTAGCTTTCTAGCAACCAGTAGTTTATATTCCTAGTATTTTTTTGTAGTTGCTTTTACAGCCACTAGAGATATTTGTATTATTGTTCCCATTAATAATAAGATTCCCTATTATTCTACTCTATTTATGTGGGCTTGCAATGTGTTTGATAATATTCCTTATTGAGCAAATTATAGTAAGGGTTTAATATCAGTTCACGAAGGAAGAATTAATAATTTGGGTGAAGGATATTACAGTGGTATCAGAGATGGTGATTCTTACATCTTATAATGCCAAGGAAGAAGGGAGGTAGAGGAAAACCCTCTAAAAATTCACCAGAGAGGAATTTAGAAGAAATCCCATTAGAATCAGAACCATAATGAAGCATGAGAAACCAAGATGAAGACAAAGTCCAAAAATTGTTGGAATCTATAGTTGTAGGACAACTATAGATAATTTATATCCATCAAGATACAACACAACTTCTGACACAACTCATTCAAATCCAAGGAGGCTACAATGGGAATCAGAAATAGGGTTGTCAACAAAGTAGTAGGGCATATAGGGAGAATAACAAAACTCATATTCCCATACATAGCGACTCACTGAAAGGTAGAAGTAAAATACCAAGGCCATCATTACCGAAATTTCTTAAGGAGTAGTAGACAGAAGTTCTAGAAAAACAGGATTAGGATAGCGATAACATTAAGGGTTATGAAGAGTACCTAGCCACACCAGAAGGTTTTCGGGAATCATTTTCATTCCAATACGATTACGATGCTAAATATAGGAACAAACCAAGGGAATGGAACAAAATAATGCAATACCAACAAAACTATGATCTTATGTGTAGGGTGGGTAACTTAACTATTCCCTCTTCCAATGTATCAACTAAGAGTTCATCTAGTGCTTGGGTGTAGAAGATGGACACTTACCTCCAACTCAACCCAATGACTAGGGCAGAGGAAATAAATATTTCCACCTTACATTTGTATGGGGAGGCTCATGAATGGTGGCATCATGGGCTGGTCACGCCTAGATATGCTAACATTACATCATATGTAGAATTCACCCAAAGAGTGATGGACATTTTAGAAAGGAAGGATATTGAAATTCATTTCAAGGAGTTGGCCCAGTTGATATAGACAGGTACACCAGAGGATTTTATCAAATATTTTCATAGGTTGGATGTCAAGGTGACTAATATCTCATAACAAAGGTTAGTGATGTTATTTATAGAGGGGCTAATTGAAACCTTGAAGGGTTGGGTCAAGAATTTTAGGCCACCCACATTATAAAATTCCATAAATAAAACTTAGGATATGGCATAAAAAATGGTCAGAATGGCCCAATAAAGACTTTCATTCCTCAGAAGGGGAAGGAGGCAAAGTTTACCCAACAAACATGGACAGGGAAATATAGGTTGGATGAACACACTCGGAGAGGGATTAGAAGAAAGAAATTATTATTTAGTTGCAAGGAACCATGGGAACCATGTCACCAATGTATGGGCAAGGGAAAGGTCCATTATATTGAATTATTATTTAATTAATAAGATTAAGGTGAGGAGGACAACCCACACAATCTATATGAGGGTCAGAACAGTGGTGAGGCACCACACCTTGAAATTCTAGAACATGCACCATTATAATAAGGGGTCAATAAGGTGATGATATCCACATTGTTAGGAGTCACTAGTTACTATACCTTCTAAATCAGGGGTATTATGTATGGTCAAAGAGTTACAATGCCGATAGATGGACAAACCACCCATAATTTCATCGATTAAGCAATGTTTACTAGGAGAAAAATTCCAATAGAAGAATTTGAGGGTTTTGAAGTAGTAGTTGAAGATGGGTACAACATTACATGTACCTGGAGGATTAGAGGGTTGTATGTGAAACTGGGAAACTACACATTGACTGATGAATTTTATGTGGTGGAACTAGCACACACCAATGTGGTATTGGGAGTACAATGGCCACATTACCTTGGAGACTTCAAAATGAATTATCAGGATATGAGGATGGAATTCATAGACACTGGGGGTCAGTGGGTTATCATGAGGGTTAAGTCATCAAAATCTCCCAAGTTTGTATCCAAATAATGCATGGAGGCTCTCTTTAGACACAAATATGTGGCATACACAACGAAGTGTTTTGTCATGATGAAGAAGCCATCCCAGGATAATTAGCATTACCATAAAGACATATAGGAGTTATTGGGTAAGCATGATAAGGTATCCAGGCCACTACCAATAGGAATACCACTATACTTAGGATTTGAACATGTCATTGAGTTAGAGGAAGGGGCCAATGCAATGATTACTACACCATACAGACACCCAAATAAGTTCAAGGAAAAGATATAAAAGGTCATACAAGAGTTGTTGGAGATAAAATACATCTGACCTAGCTCTAGTCCATTTGCTTCTTCAGTAGTATTGTTGAAGAAGAAGGATGGCATGTGGAGAATGTGCATTGACTACAGGGATCTAAATAAGAATATTATTAATAACATATATCCGATACAAATGATTTATGAGCTGATAGATGAGATACATGGAGCAGTGTATTTTTCGAAGATTGATCTTCGAGTAGGATACCGCTAAATCAGGGTGAGAGAGGAGGACATCCACAAAACAACATTTTGATGTCACTATGGTCACTATGAGTTTGTGTTTATTCCCTTTGGGTTGACTAACACACCAACTACCTAACAACCATGTATGAACCATATCTTCAAAAAATAGTTGATAAGGTTCTTATTGGTGTTCTTTGATGATCTTCTCATCTACAAGGGGAAAATTTGGGGCATGTGGATGGGATTCTCACCATTATGGAGGAACAATAACTTTTTTGCAAGGAGGCCAGGTGTGAATTTGTATTGAAGAAGAACATGTATTTAGGGCACATAATAGGTTTTGAGGGAGTGAAAGTGCATCAGGAAAATATCCAGACAATATGTAGTTATTACAGATTATTTTTGAAAGGGTTTTTACAATGTGGGGCACCACTAATAGATCTGAAAAAAAAGGGAGAATTTAGGTGGACTGAAGAAGCACAAGTATCATTTTACCGAATGAAGAAGGTAGTGAGAACTTTTCTTCTACTAGCGCTTCAAAAATTTTCTCATCCATTTTTATTGGAGTGTGATGGATACAAAGAAGGGATATGAGTGGTATTGATGCAAAATTGTCATCCCATAACTTTTAAGATCAAGAATTTAAGGAAATTATGTTGGTTGTGGATCCTAATTATCTTCCTGATTTAGAGATCCTTTACTTTCAGTCGTGTTTATACCCCATGAAGTATTTACACCCCAGAAGTATGTACACTCTTCCACGCGGGGGAGTGTAGAGGGGGGGTACCCCCTCTGCGGGGTCCGGGGGGGTTATCCCCCCAACTGGGGGGTCTGGGGGTAAGCAGGCCCCCAACGGGGGTTTGGGGGCAAAGCCCCCGAAGAAAAAATTGTGTTGTAAAAGTATATTGTAATTTCATTGTAAATCTGGACCATTCATTATAAGGTGGCATATCTAATGATAGAGATTATGTTAGGGTTTTTTTTTCCCTAAAAGGCAACCCTCTTTTATGAGGGAAATGTATTGCGACTATGTAGGTTGGTGAGTATTGTATTCTGAGAGAGGAGACTGTGAGAGAAAGAAGAGGAAGTTACAACGGGTTTTTTTGTAGGTTGTATCCCTTCATTTTGTTGGATAATAATAAAGAAAGGACTTGGAAATTTCTCTGGTGGATGTAGCCCACACTGGGTGAACCACGTAAATCTGTGTCTCTCTTGTATTGTGTATCTTCTGTGTTTTGTTTCCGCATTTGTTTTATTTTATTGTTTCGCGGTCCTGTTTTTCTAACAAATTATAAATAATTTACTTCGTCTATGATAAGGATATGTTGGCTATTATGCATGCACTGGATAAATTTTTATAGTACCTAGTGGGAGGACATTTTGCAGTAAGGACCAAACACAACAACCTGAAATACTTTATGGAGAAAAAGGATTTGAGGGAAAGATAGCAGAAGTGGGTGATTAAGTTACAAGACTATGAATTTGATATTGAATATGTTAAAGGAAATAAGAGTGTATTTGTTGATTCCCTTTATAGGAGGCCTTCAGTATTTTCCCTTGCTGAAGTCTCAACAAATAGGAAGTCTACCCTCTTGGTGGAATATTCCAAAAAAAAATCTCCTGTGACTTGATGGAAGTTACCAACCAAGATGACATATACAGAGTAGTGTATGATATCATCTACTACAAGGAGAAGATCTATCTTATCCCTAAATCCATTTTCAAGGATAATATCTCGAGGGAAGTTCATGACATCCCTTTATCTGACCACCCAGGGTACTTGAATACTTATAGACAGGTGAGAGAGATATTCTAATGGAAGGGTCTCAAGGAGTATGTACTACGGTACATGAGGGAGTGTAGGACTTGTCAATAGAACAAGTTAGAAATGATACACCCAATAGGTTTACTCCAACCACTACTTATTCCATAGAATAAATGGCAGAGAATTTCCATGGATTTATTACAGGGTTACCAAAAGACCAAGGCAAGGACAGTATTTATGTGGTGGTATACAGATTGAAAAAATATGGACACTTTTTTGTCATTTCTTCTTAATACAACACATCTTAGGTGGAAGATCTCTTCTTCAGGGAAGTGTTCATACTCCATGGTCTTCTGAGGAAGATATTCAATGACCAAGATAATAGGTTTCTCAGTGCCTTTGGGTAATAGCTATTTAAGTTATTTAATATAGAGTTGACACCTAGTACTAGCTATCACCCTAATAAATACAAACAAACTGAGATAGTGAAAAATGGGTAGAAGGGTACTTGAGGAACTATGTATGAAGACAATAGTGAGAATGGATAAAATCATTGCATCTTGGGGAGCATTGTTACAACACCACTCATCACATTTCCATTGGGATGAGTCAATTCAAGGTGTTTTATGGCTATGATGCCCCATCATTTGTAGATTTTAAATTTGGAGAGAGAATGGCTCCCAAGGCCAAATATTGGTTGTAGGAAATTCAAGACATATTGAGGATCCTAAAGGAGACTTTGTAGGTTTATCAAAACCAACATAAGGTGTATTCATATAGTCTTTGGGTGGGGCATATTTTTGAGGTCGGGTACATAGTCTTTCTTAGGCTACAACCTTACCGACACTCTTCACTAAAGAAGAGTGGTGCAAAGAAGTTGAAACCTTGTTTTTACGGACCCTACAGAGTGATCGAGAGATTTGGAGAGGTGGAATATGAGTTGGAGCTACTAGAGGGAAGTACAATCCACAACAAATTCCATGTGTCATGCTTAAAAAATGCATTAGGCCAACAAGTCACTGCTTTGACAGATATTCCTCTGCTAGATGAAGAAGGACAATTGGTTTTGGCACCTGAAAAGATTGCGGATGTATGGGAACAAAGAATGAGAAGAAAATTTATTCAAGAGAACCTAGTCATATGGAAGGGGTTGCTTGCAGAAGATGTTACATGGGAAGGTGAATAAATTTTACTGCACCCTAATCTAAAATTGCTTGAGAACAAACAATTTTGTGAAGGGAGGATTGTAATGTCCCCCTCCAATTGGTGACTCATTAGCCTACATGACTCCCATAGGCTATAGTCAACAAACAAAAAGGGGAGTCGAACAATCAAACCCTAAAGAGATATTAAATAAAATAAATAATTATATTTTAATCAAGTGAGGGTTGCATTTGGTCAAGAAGGAAAATCTAGAAGAATCAAAGACGAAGAATAAATAGAAGGGATCCTACCACTTTTGGAATTATGATTTGATATATATTGAGTTCTCTTGTGGCTAGCGTTTTAGTTATGGTTTTGGGAAAAACTCTTCCAGTGCAAGTTTAGTTTTGATGGTGCAATACCCACCCTAGTTAGACAAAGGAGAGTTCATTTGGGGTCTTTATCTTGTGGTATTTTCTTAATATCTTGAAGTATACTGGAGTAGAGCAATGGGAGGCTTGAAGAGCCTTATTTTCTATGTTTGTATCATAGCAAGTTTCATTGTGTGTTTTGTAGTAGATTGTGTGGCTTCTTAGCAACCAATAGTTTATATTTGTAGTCTTCTTCTACAACTATTTTTACAGCCACAAGAGATATTTGTATTGTCATTCCCATTGATAATAAGATTCCATAATATTCTTCTTTATTTATGTGTGTTTTCCATGTGTTGAAAATATTGTTCATTAAGAAAATTAATGTAAGGGCTTAATATCATTTTCCCAAAGGAAGAATTAATAATTTGGGTCAAGGATATTATATAGTTGGTTCACAGTTTTCCATGGACATGCCACTTAAATAATCTCATTCATTTACGTGGGAGGTTGTTTTCAACTACCCAACCATCCTTCATAAATGTTTTTCTTTAGATTTAAGATAGAGGGAAATATGTGTTATTTCACCCAAATTAGTATAACAAGACAGCGTGGGATCCCTTGACATAATGAACCCCTCTCTCATAAGTTACAACCTAATTGAAATGGTGGCCTACACAAGTTCTACCATTACAATTAAAATACTAAAAAAAGACTCCTAAACCCTAACTTCAAAATTTATTTATTAAATTAATTTTACTTTTTTACAAAAAATAAATAAATGAGAAGGACAAAAACTCTACAAACATGTTCTTTTACAAAAATGAAAAAAAATACATTTTTTATAAAAGAGAAACATAATCCAATTGTTTTAAACAAGATCAAAAACAAAATTAGCATAAACAGAGTTTGAATTTTTTTTAAACCTTAAAAAATTAAAATTTAAAAAAATAAGAAATACAAGCAAATTAATAAACATAAATTTTTAGAGAATTTTTTTTTGAAAAAAAAGACTAAAAAACAACAAAAGTTCGCCCGAAACACACAAAAAATATATATATATATATATATATTTTTAAATTTGTTTTTTCATGACATTTTTTCGCATCACCCCCCTCAAAACCCAACAATACCCCATGCCATCATGAATTTTAATAGTGACATGGGGTGGAGACCTCTCCAAAACCCACACATTATGTTTTGAGATGTCCATGGTGACATGAGACTCCCAAAACCCACAAATTGTATCAATTCCTAAATTTTGGGATGTCCCCATAAAACAAATACACCCTTAAAAATATTGAACACGTTTTTAAAAAAAATTACATAACAAAAAACTAAAAAAAAATAAAAAGAGAAAATACCCTTAAAAAAATCTTATAAAAATATAAAAACATACACATAAAATAAAATAAATGAAAAAAAAATCTTATAAAAATATAAAAAACACAGATTAAAATAACCTTAGAAACAAATTAAAAAAAAAACAATAAAAATCTTATAAAAATATAAAAAACACACATAAAACATAACCTTAGAAACAAATTCAAAAAGAAAAACAATAATAAATGAAAAAATTTGAAAAAAAAATTAAAATACAAATCAAAAATTAAAATTAAATTTTCTTTCTTATTTATATATTTTTTATAAATAAAATATATATATATATATAATAAATAGTTTTTTAAGGATTTATGATTTTAAATTTTCTTTTTTATTTATATATTTTTTATAAATAAAAAAAAATAATATAATAAATAGTTTTTTTAAGGATTTATGATTTTTTTGAGGATGCATAAAATCACTTTTCGATTTAAGGGTTTTGTGTGCAATGGTATCGATTTTTAAGATTATGATTTTAAGCAAGTTAGAATTTTAACCACCCACCCAAAAACAYTACTATTGCTAGCACAACTTTTTGATTCAGARGCTTTCTTTTGATTTTTTTACCCAAAAACACAGATTTTTGGATCAAAATTCTCATTTTGAGGTTACCAAAAGAGACTGCTACCATTAGTGCAACTTTTTGATACATAAATTGTTTTTGATTTTTTTACCCAAAAATACAATTGTTTTGAACCGAAATTCTCATTTTGAGATCACAACATCATCATTCTAGTTATAAGTTACTATATTACAATTGAAACATTATCAAACATTGCTCATAGAAAAAAAAAAATGGAAAGCTATTAATGCACATAGTCCTGTTTAAGGGTAGTTCGCATGGTAAGAAAAGAAATGCAATCAAGCAAGACATCGCTGAACTACGAGAAAATGTTCGTATAGCCGTTGTTAGTTCTTTAGACAATGTCCACACTCTAGATGTTTTCAAGTACCTCGTTCGTGTGCAATATCCAGATTGGTTGCCTAAACCAAAATTTCTAGAAGGATGTTGTTGTCTTGGAGGATGTACTAGTGCTAAGATTTGTCTTTGCGCTAGAAGAAATGGAGGGCATTTTCCTTATGAAGGTAGCAGTGCCCTCTAACTTGCAAAAACAGGGTTTCTCAACGTGGGTTGAAGCATGCGCTTGAGATTTTCTGGACTTCAAATAATGAATGGGGAGTTCGAACAACGGAAATGATAGAGAAAGGTGCATTTTTTGTTGAGTACACAGGGGATCTCATTGTGGATCATGCCAACTCATAAATTTATGGGGCTTCTCCTTTCCAACTCATGGAGGATAAGGGTTATAAAGTGGACGCATCTAGATACGGGAATGTATACAGATTCATAAGGAAATCCAAATACAATGAAAACATATTTGCTCAGTATGTTCTGCATGATCACCTTAACATAAATATTCCTCATGTAATGTTATTTTCTCTCCATAATATCCCAGCTGAGCTTGAGTTTTTTATAAGCTTATCACCTGAAAAAACAATCCATAGTATGTAATATAACACATAATATGTGTTATATAATATAACACATCAAACCATCCATAGTCAGCTTTTAAAAAATCGAATCGAGACACATGGCGAAAGCAA
Organism: Picea engelmannii; assembly: GCA_009831015.1. Taxonomy (NCBI): domain Eukaryota; kingdom Viridiplantae; phylum Streptophyta; class Pinopsida; order Pinales; family Pinaceae; genus Picea; species Picea engelmannii. Next base: position 316,969 of record ML791561.1, on the reverse strand, counting down.
CGATAAGTATTCAGTATAAGAAGTAGGATTGAATGGAGAAGCACTGTACATTACCAACTTTTCAGTCTTTCATTTGAGAACAATAAGAATCATTGTACAATATTACCAGATTTTTGTTTTTTTTTCAATGGCCTTCTCTCATACAATCTTCAACGATGTAATAATTGATATACATGGTCTGTAATTTAGGCCTTCTCACATACAATCTTCAACACACAAGAGTGAATTTGGAGATGCAATAATTGATGTGCATGCTTTGTAATTTAGGCCAATTCTAAAACCTGAGAATTATTCTTGTCTGTTGTCTTTGTGAGATGATTGATACTTTAAGTATCACACTAACTACAACATCAAGTCGATAGTGTATTATCTTATCTTTTTAGCGTTGGATTAATTTTGACTTATTATATTTTTAATGTTATATTAATTTTGATTAATTTATAGAGTAGTTAAGATAATTATTATATTTTTAATGTTAGATTTATTTTGATTAGTTCATAGAGTAGGTAAGATAATTTTGATTTGATCATTTGATGAAATTTATATTTTTTTAATATGCGATTAATTTTGACTAGATCATGGAGTAATAATAAAGTTACCAACTTCAGAAAAGAAGTTTTTAGAGTTTTCATTTTTTTAGAGATCATATTAGTGGTTGTTTTTACCATGTTTCAAAAAGTGGTTTTAAAATTCTGACTTATTCAAAATTGCAACCCTCACAACCGATACAATTGTGGAAAATTAACCTTCGAACCAAAAGTGATGCTTCAAATAACATCAATTTTATTTTTTGAATTGAAATTATGTCTTTAAAACAGTTCCATTAACAATTGATACTATGAGAAATAATTTTTTTTTAAATAACTCAAAATATAATAATAATAATAATAAATCATATATAAAAACATTAAAAATATTTAAAAACAAAACATTAAAAATAAAAAATAAATAATAAAACAATTAAAAAATTTACCACTTAACAAATAAACAATTCAAAATAAATGAATTACAAAGTAATTATTGAAATAAAAATTAAAACAGTACAATTAAAAAAAAATTAAAACAATTATTTAAAAAATTGAAAAAAACCATTTTAAGAAAAATAAAAATAATACAATTTAAAAATAAAAATAAATAAATTGTTTAATAATTAAAACAATACAATTTAAAAAAGGGCCATGTCTCCCCCCGCACATTCCTTTAAATTGTATGTTATGTTTGTGTTTTCTCAAATTACATTTTCTTTTGAAACATATTTTTTCAATTTTTTAATAAAGATTTATGTTTTGCTTCTTTTTTTTTATCTTTTTTTTTTTCAATATTGTGTTATATAATTTTTAAAAAATGGTTTAATTTTTTCTTTTTTTCATTCATTTACGGAGTTTTTATTCTACCAATTTATCTATTTTTTAACGCAAATTAAATAAATAATTAAATAAAAAAAAATTCACTTTTTGATTTAAGAATCGTTTATAACTTTTTTTTTATTTGTGATGGTAACAATGTTGTATGGAACGGTTTCCACTAAGTCATAATTTTAACTTCAAAAATAAAATCTACTTGAAGCGTTATTTTTTTGATTCGAGGGTTAATTTTCCACAATGGTATTGGTTGTGAGGGCTGCAATTTTGAACAAGTCACGATTTTAACGACAAAAAAGGGGAGTGCTACCGGTAGCACCACTTTTTGAAACAATGGTTCATTTTGACATTTTTGACCCAAAAATATCGACTTTTTGGGATAGAGTTCTCATTTTGTGGTCATGGTTCTCGTTAAGTTGGTAACTATGTTTAGTTAAGATAATATTGATTTGATCATTTTATGAAGCCTATATCTTTATAGTGTTGTATTAATTTCGACTAGGTCATAGAGTACTTAAGATAGTCTT
>ML791561.1:286084-300123 GCA_009831015.1 Picea engelmannii | reverse complement strand
TCTTAATGAATGTCCCCAACTAGGTCAGGGTACAAAGAATTGGGTCTCAATCTTATTTCTCTTGAGGAAAAAAGATCTCACACTTGCATGCCAAAGAGACCTCTCATGGAAGGAGAAATGGAATATGACAGGATAGGATATCCTTTCAAAATGTCGCTTGAGGAAGCCCTCATGCAACAGAGGAACAAGATGATGGATAATTTCACACAAATCCTTCGACGACTACAAACAAGAGATGCATATTCCTCAAGTAGAGGGGCCTCCCCCTTCATGGTACAAATCAACTTCGATATTCCTATATTTGAAGGTCATATAGACAGATGTTGTAGACAAGTGGTTCAATCTAGTCGAATGGTATTTTTCTGTCCATAACTTTTCGAATAGAGAAAAAATTACTTTTCCACTCCTCAAACTCATTCCCCGTGTCAAATATTGGTGGGAAAATTTCTATGAGAAAAAGGAAATAGACGAAACATTGTTATTTATAGTCATGGCCACCTGGGAATCCTTCAAGGATGTTGTTAAGGAACAATACTACCCTTTCGGAAGTTATGATGACTTGTATACCAAATGGACCACACTACGACAAGAAATAGACCAAGCAGTGCGAGAGTTCACAAATATCTTCCATATTTACATGTGGTGATCAAGTATCGCGGTGATTTACATAGATACATCTAGATCAAAATGGAATTTCTGGACATCTTGTCTTTGACCGCGTCCTACCAATATGTCATCAAAATCGAGAAAAAGCTCAAACAAAAGACGCGAAAATTTGGGCCTAGGAACATGTCATAGCAAAATCCAGGAAGGGGCAGGCCCAACCCACATAACAAAGGACAGAGAAAATATAAATTGTATTAGGACAACAAGTCCAAGATGCAAGCAAAGAAGGACACTAGAAAGACAAAGAAAGATACTGGGAAGTGGTGCTACTTCCATAAGATCCCTTGGCATAACACTGCTAACTGTCGCTCAAAGAAATCACTCGTGGCCGAAGTAAAAGACTCGGAATCATATGTGGGTTATGACTCTAAGTCATAACTAAAATGGGGAATATAGGTCATTGACATGGAACCCAGAGCCACCATTGGTACCACCAAGCTCCATCCTGGTGAACCAGATGAGAGAGAAGAATGTGAACGCCTCTTCCATTCATAGATGTGGGTAAAAGGAACCCCATTGCACTTTATCATTGATAGCGGTAGCCAGAAAAACCTCATCTCAGTAGAGGTCATAAATCGAATGGCCCTATCGACAACGTCACACCTACAACCTTACAACATTGAATGGTGCCACCAAGGAACCGATCTCCATGTTAGCCAATAGTGTTGAATGTCGTACAACATCAAGCCCTTCAAAGATGAGGTATTGTGTGATGTTTATCCTATCAAGGTTTGTAATGTTATTTTGTGCCAATCTTATTTGTGGAAACATCATCATGTATATGAGTCTATAACTTGTAGTGTTATTATTACTTTGAACAATAAATTGTATAGGATATTTGAGGCAGTCCCTCCTAGTGCTATTTCCTTGATCTTTTCCAAGCAATTTTGGAAGGTCATCTCTCAGACCGAGAAATTTGTCTTCTTCATGATTCTCTCTCAGAATGAGCGAAATATCGTATCCACAACCAATATCTCCACACAACATAAGCAAGTGGATAACGTCATGGAAGAATACTCAGATATCTTATCCTCTCCCACCGAGGTACCTCTACACTACCAGGTCAATCATCCGATCGATATGACCCCAGGTGCATCGCTACCCAATGGGCCAGTCTATTGCCACTCTCTGTTAGAAAACGAGGAGATCAAGAGGCATATCTAGGAACTTCTCCATAAGGGGAACATACATCCCAGCTCATCCCCTTATGGGAGACCAATCACATTGGTGTAGAAGAAATACATGACCTGGAAACTCTGCATTGATTACTGTGCCCTGAATAAAATCACAGTCTGAAACCTATACCCGATTCCCCGAATCAACAACCTACTTGATCATCTCACGGGGGACAAATACTTCAGTAAGATTGATCTGAAGTATGACTACCACTAGGTCCCAATAGAATAGACAGATGTATGGAACACTCCCTTGAAGTCAAAATAAGGTATTTTCGAATGGTTGGTCATGCCCTTTGGTTTGACAAATGCTCCAACAGTTTTTATGAGGATGATGGATGATATCCTACAACCTTTCACGAATAATTTTGTAGTGGTGTATCTAGATGACATCCCCATCTACAACAGGACTTCGGCGAAACACTTGCAGCATATTCAATAGGTTATACACACCCTCCGACAACACAAACTATATGAAAACTTGGAAAAATGCTCCTTCGACATGGACAAGGTCCATTACATAGGATACATCATTGATCGGCATGGTGTGCATGTGGATCCATCCAAGATCCAGGTCATCCATGATTGGCCAGCCCCAACTACGCTCACTAAATTGTAGAGATTCTTGGGCCTCTCCAATTTCTATCGTAGGTTTGTGTTGGGATTTTATCATATCACATGGGATCTCAACCAAGTAACTAGGGTTAGTGGTAAGGAAAAATTTGTGTGGTGCCTGTCCCAACAACAAGCCTTCGATGACTTGAAGAAGAGTTTGTTCTCATCCCCAGTACTTTCTTTACTAGACTTGCAACATCCCTTTGAGATCGATACAGATGCTTCAGACTATGATGTGGGCATCATTATCACTCAACACGACCACCCCGTGGCATATCATAGAGAGACATTATCAAATGTTTTCCATAAGTACCCTACTTACGACAAAGAAATGTAATACATTGTGCAAGCCTGTCGACAATGGAGATATTACATTATTGGGAAGGATACAATCATCCATAGTGATCACAAGACACTACAGTTCATGTAGACCCAAAGAAAATTGCAAAATGACCACCATTAGAAGTGGTCCACATATTTATGACAGTTCCACCTCAACATCAAGTATAAAATAGGAAGTACCAACCGATTTGTTGATTGCCTCAATCGACCTCGATTCGTGGCACTCACCATGGTGCTAGACTCTTGCGGCCATGAGAACTCCAGATGGCCCCACCTCTATGAGATAGACCCTGATTTCTCCACCACCTACCAAATATTGGGCACCAACTCAGTGGTCGCTAATTTCCATCTTCAAGATGGGTTGTTCTTTCATCTGGGTCATTTGTACATTCCATCAAGCAAGCGCACGAAGATGATTTGGGAATCTCACTAAAGTCGGGTGGCAAGACACTTTGGCATTGAAAAGACAGTGGAATTGGTTCAAAAACATTTCTATTGGTCGAAACTTCGACAAGATGTCAGCAAGTATATCAAGTCATGCAACATCTACGCTATTGACAAAATGAACACTAAGAAACAGGGCATGTACACCCATTTTAATACTCCTGACAGGTCATGGGAATCCATCTCAATGGACTACATGTTGAGCCTCCCATCCACTAAGAGGGGAAATGAATGTGTTTTTGTGGTTGTTGATTGTTTTTCCAAGATGGTTATTCTAGCTGCTTGCAAGAAGAACATCACAGCAAAAGCCACTATCAAGCTCTTCTTTGAATGATTATGGGTACATTTTGGGATCCCACAAACCATTATATGAGACCGTGACAGTTGGTTCCTCATCACATTATGGTTGAGACTCTGGTCGTTGTTGGATTCCAATCACACCAAATCCACTGCCTTCCACCCCCAAACAGATGGCCAAACTAAGGTCGTCAATCAGATGATTGTACATTTCCTGCACATGTATAATTCAAAACACCCCCACACATGGGATGAGATTATTCCCTATGTCCAACATAGCTACAACCAAGCCCTGCATAGCTTAACTCACCACAACACCTTTCAAGTGAGGTTAGGATTCCAACCATTGGGCCCCATGGATGTTGCCCTACCCCTAATGACAACCTCAACCGACTCATCCCCTAGTCCACCAGAAGCTAACAAATCCACCTGGTTCATTGAGAAGATCCATCACATCCTCCAACAGGTTCAGGATATTCTATATAAGTCTAATGCTAAGTACAAGCAATGCCATGATCAACATCAGGTGCCACATAACTTCTAGGTGGGAGACAAAGTTTGGTTGCACTTGTAGAAAGAACACCTTACAGGGCCTCATCGGAATATTTCCCACTTTGTTATGGTCAATACACCATTACCAAGGCTGTGTGTGATAATGCTTTTGAGCTCAATATTCCCCCTTTCCTTGTCTTACACCCAGTCTTCAACATGGCACTCCTTCGACCATATTTCACACCATTATTGGACACCTCAGATATAACAGACCAACTAACACCAAAGGAAATCAACCTTGAATACATGAAACAATCATCCAATGATCATATTTTGGACACACATATCAAGGGCTCTCGACAATAAAGGACCCAACTTTATCGAGTCGTCAAAGCAAGGCAGCTCTTTGCACCAAGGCAAGTGGCTCATTCGGGGCCAAATTCAGCAGAAATTTCCTCATATGATGGGGGAACTTAATGTAATGGAGACCATTTCTTTCTAATGAGTGAGGATTGATCCAGGTGGATATCTGTGGCCACCCAACATTTCCAACTTGCTCAAAACAGATTTCTGCCAATTTTGGCAATTTACTATTTTTAGCAATTTTTAACTTTTGGGGCCATTTTGAGGGCCTAAATGAAGGTTTTTCAAGATAGATTCATTCAGTTATAGCCAAAGTATTTGCTTTATCCCCATAAATGAATCTCCTCGATGATACCTTTCCAACGAGATATCTTGTGCCTAAAACAAAGATCGTATGCAAAAGTTACGACCCCGGGAAGTTAATGTACTAACTTAGCCTAACTTAGCAAAAGTTACGACCATTAATTGTAACCTTACAGTCATTTCCCAGTTTTACGTCAGACTGAATACTATTGTCAGTAAATGAAAAAAAATCCTTATTACCAGTCATGTGGTTACTGCAACCACTATCAAAAAACCAAATATCATTTTCACTTTCCTGAGTGACATTACAGGTCAAAAACACAGGACTTTGATGATCCTCAGACTCATTTGTAATATGTGCAGACTGTTTTCCAGCATCTACCTGACTCTTCCAACATTTGTTAGCAAAATGCACAAACTTCTTACAATAATAGCATTGTACTTTATTTTTATCATACCTTTGATTTTGTTGTTTCCAGGGTTTGTTGTTGCTCCCTATTAAATTAGGAGGATTCTGCTGAGACTTCTACTTAGACTCTGATTCAGCTATGTTGTCCCTTCGACCATAAAATTGACCTCCTCTTCCACAAGTATGAAACATTCTTCTGCCTCTAGTAACTTGCATTTGGGATTTGAAAGCATGCTCCAATGATCCTTCTTCATATCTAGATATCCTAGATTCATGAGAAACAAGGGAACCAATTAACTCATCAATTTGCATTTGACTTAAATCCTTAAATTCCTCTATGGGTACAACAATGGGTTCAAACTTCTTGGGTAAACTTCTCAACACTTTCTCAATAACTCTCTTATTCTCAATATCATCTCCAAATTGACTAAGCTGGCTCAAAACACTCGTTACTTGAGTCATGAAAGTATCAACACTTTCATTATCCTTCATCTTCAGATTTTTGAAATCCCTTCTCAAGTTCTGCAACTTGACTGTCTTCACCTTGGACACTCCTTGATAACAGGTTTCAAGAATGTACCAAGCCATCTTCGAAGATGCATCACTAACAATCTTCATAAAAATGGCTTCATTTAATCCTTTTTGGATTAATCCAAGATCTTTATTATGCTTCTTCGTGTTTTCCTTCAGCAAAACACGGTCAACATTAGACAGAGCCAATTCTGCTGTAGCATCAACTGGCTCGGCATAACCATCAATAACATAAGTCCACAAATCCGGAGAATGAAAAATCATCCTCATTCGAATATACCAGGAATCATATGACTTCTTGCTCAGGACAGGAACTTGAATCTGAGAGGAACTGCTACCAGACGTAGCCATTTATAAAAGTTTGAAAGGAATCAAATAAATTCTCGCTCAGTAAAATTGGGAAAAAATAGGAACAATGAGCAACTAACAAGATACAATACAAGCTCATATACCAAATGTGGGTGATGTAGGAGGCACGTCGGCACTCGGGTCTTGGCAATTACAATGGACGAACACCAAAAACACACCAGTGCAATATTGTCAAGTTCACGATACACGAGAGGGACTTGGGACCCAACACTTCAGGTCTTGGCAATTGGAGAGGTGAGCAAGTGTGTTACAACACAATGCAATGACCATCGATTTCATGAGGTGCGAGAAAGGTGTGGGACCCGTAACTTTGGTGTTCGATGATTGAAGCACCTAGCATGAAAATGAAATGAAATGAATGCTCCCGAGTCACGATATTGCGAATAGACTATGAACTTAGCGCTTGGGGGTTTTGAGTATCTGTGTGTTGGAAGGTGAAGGGCTCTATTGCATGAGCCAACAACTCACCAGAAGAAGAAAAAACTAGAAATAGAGTTTACAAACTCAATAAATCAAAATTATAAATGTAGAGCACTCCAAACACGGAATACCAAATTTTATACAAAAAACTTTCAAGCTTCTTGTCTGTACACAGATTACAATTCAATTGTGGTATTTAAAAACTAACAAATTGCCTCTTTGATCCTCTAAAAAGTTTAATCAAGGCGATGATGGTGTCTAGTTTCCTTGAAAGGCTAAGGCAACCACCGTTTAAGCTATGTAAGACAGAATTGTAATCGATGGTTAATCCTTGAGTCTTGAAGGGTCAAGATAGCCGTCGATTCACTATTTATACAGAGGTAGTGAAATGATTACATCCTGAAAAGATGGATACTCCAAACTGCATGCAAGTGGAGCTCACACTGTATCTTTGTTTACCAAAGTGGATCTATGTTGTCATTGTCATTCATTCATATTGATTCTTTCCAACAGGAATACATCGATTTTTTTCAAACAACAATTTTCGAACTTAAAGAAATTACTAGGTCCACAAAATCGAAGTCGTTGTCGTTTTTATCCGATTACAAGAAAACCAAAATAGGATGCATAGGTATATCTAAAGAAAAAAAGAATGCATAATAATTCCCAATTATTCACAAAATAAGTGTAAACTCTAATTTAAGATCACTTATTTTTCACAATTTGCAAACCCTAATGTAAGATCACGCATGATGATTACCAACAATTACTATGCAGTGATTCACAAAACCCTAATGTAAGATCACACACGATGATTACCATCAATTACTATGCAGTGATTCACAAAACAAGTGGAAATGTTTCTGGTGCTTTTAAACCCATATTGATTTAGCGCTCAATAAAATAAGAAATAAAAACTAGCTGTTTAGATTTCGTTAATCAAAGACACTTCAAAAAATCCGTTACAGTATTTTGGTAGATACAGGAATCAACACCTCCCATTGACCATGCCTTTGATAAACCACCAGGCTCGTAAGATATCTACATGACTGAAATAAGATACCCCATAATTGAAATAAGGGTAAGAAAATAAAATAACTATCAGAAATGGAAAAGAAAACAAGACAAAAAATACTAAAAGTCGCCCAGTCAAATCATATGTACATCAATGGTTGGTATTGTAAATTAATAGTAAATTTCAAAGTAAAGACACCAAAATCATATCATAATTAAAGAATTGTTAAAATCTAGTTAGGACTTTGTTAGAGATAATGCCTTATTATGATGCATCCTAGAGTTTAGGGATTGGATTGGGTTAGTTGAGGTTCTTGAGAGATTCTCTCAACCTCTCCCTCCAATAGTGGAATAAGTTGGATCTCATTCTAGCTATATATGCCTATATATTGTGTGCATAATTGAGTAATACAAACTATTATTGTGTGATTTATTTGTGCAATGACTTCTCTCTCTTTCCAAGTTGGTATCAGGGAAAGGACAGCCTTGACCCTCTCACGAGAGGGGATGGAATATGAGATAAATTGAGAGTTGATCCTATGTATATATTTAGGGTAGGAGTGTGTTGAATTTTTTAATGTGTATTGTTTAAATTATTGAGTCTTTGTATTTGATCACAATTTTGCAAGTTTGCAGATCCATTGATTGAAGCACAGAGCTTCTACCGAGCGTTGTCATCGAGTGATTCCAATTCCAGATCATCGCATGAAGGAATTATCTACTGAGATCGCCTCACGAAGGTTTAATTAAGTCAGGTATTGCCGGAACGTGTTTGTTTTGTTGCTCCGTTTCTATCGTGCAGGGAGTATAGCCACAACTTGAATTTTTTGTACCTTTTATTATTCATTGAGGAGAACCGGAGATGCCTACACACAGTTGAAGGAACATTGTTTAAGAGAAGATGTAATTTAAAGATCTATCAAAACATAATATGCTTCTAGGTGTTTTGCAGAAGATTTGCTACTAGATTCGAAGAAAATCAAGCAGAGGTGGACTGTGAAGGAGTCATCGTTGGTCAAGATTTTGTGTGTACGAATAGCTCTATTGTTCTTTTTGCTAGAGTTTGAAAGGAATTCAATGCCCTGAAGAATATTTAAAGAAAGTCGACTGTGTGAAGGAGTCGAGGGAGGAATCTGTGTGAAGGAGATGAATCCGCATGAAGGAGTTGTGTGAAGAATCCGTGGATCGTTGTGGGAAGAATGCATTGCCACCTTAGAAGGAAATTTGTTGCTGATGGAAAAACAAATCCATTTCAATTAATGGTTCCATAATGGTTATTAAAATCAATCATAGAATGCATGGCACAAACATTATAATGGAGGTTTAAGTCAACGATGTGGTCATACTTCTTATTTTTTTATTATTTTGAAGATGATGTAAATTTTGGCTTGATGTTGTGATGAAAGATCTATTTGGATGAGACACGCATCTCTAGCCATGTGTTGTCTCTTTGAGAGCAACCTATCTCTCATCAGATTGGGTTTGTTGTTTTTGTGTGAAATATTGTTTTTTATTTGAGTGTGCAGATTTGTGAGAATTAAAGAACCAAATATAGAACAAAGTGATGTAACTCAATCTTTTAGTTTTTGAGTTTTTCGGTGCCACAAGAACATACCTAGTTTGAGTATGTCTACAATTTTGTTAAATGTTGGAAGGCCTTGTTGTACTTCAATGCTCAAAGCTAATCAGTTACGGGTTATCATTGTATTTGTGATCATGTGTAAAATGGTCATTTTGTAAGATCGATTACTAATTGTTTCAGTATTGAGACTATTCTTCGGGGTAGCCTAGAATTGTCGATCCTATAGATACTTCAAAGATGGTCGGAAGTGGTTGTATTTGTTTTGTATGAAGTGGTAGCTCGAAGATTATGGGAGAGAAAGAGCGTGTCTACGAAGTTCAGAGATGGGTGTAACCGCATATGAGGACTAGTGAGACGGACATGAAAAAAATTATGTTGTAATTTTTTGTTATGTTTTGTAATGTAGGCATTAAGGTGGGGTGTTAGAAATAATGCCTCATTATGATGCATCCTAGAGTTTAGAAATTGGATTGGATTAGCTGGAAGTTGTTGAGAGATTCTCTTAACCTCTCCCTCCAAGAGTGGAATAAGTTGGATCTCATTCCAACTATATATAAGTATGCATCTGTGTGCATAATTGAGTAATACAAACTATTATTGTGTGAGTTATTTGTGCAATGACTGCTTTCTCGATTTCCAAGTGACTTAGAATTATTTCTAACAAAAACTTCCACCTAAAATCTTTCCTATGCATGATGCATTGACACATAACACAAATTTGGGAAGGTACGTCTCAAATCCATGTCCGAGACTTATCCTCACAAATTTGTGGGGACATGTGCACGTGTCCAACACTTATCCTCACAAATTGATGTGGGGCCATGTGCACAATGCACGTCCCAAATTCTTGAAATCCATGTCTGACACTATCCTCACAAATTTGTGTTGGGACATGTGCACAATGTACGTCCCAAATTTGTGTCCGACATTTATCATCACAAATTTGTGGTCCCACGCCTGATAGGGGCAGTGAGGGATAAAAAGGGGCACTAAGGGATAAAAGGAAGTGTCATATTTAGTAGATTTCATCACAACATTTTATATTTGAACTTCCTTTCAATACTAATAACATGACGCATTCAATGGGTTTTCGAGATAGATCTTTCTAAATGCTTATAACAATGGGAATCCCTCCCAACATTCTTCTTCATGAGTTAAGAACTACTCAACTACAAAAATCTTCTTCATGAGTTAAGATCTACTCAACTACAAAAATAAGAACAATGGTAATGGTAATAATCACTCCCAACATACTCCGTGAATTATCTTCCACTTCTACAACCACAACTACTAAATCCATTTCATGTGCTCTCCTTGCAATTTACATATGCAAACCATACAGAAAAACTCCATCCATGTCACATCCATGTTTAGCAACCTAGCTCTGCCCTTTCAACAAGAACTCACATGCATTGTCTGCAACATTGGATCAATATTTGGATCTCTCTCATTTCTCCCTTCAAAGAATATTTTTTATTTTAAATTTCTTTTTTCCTGCAAATTTTTTTATGAGGCGTTTTGAGTCGCAATAACGGTTCAAATTTGTTCGTGCTTAGCGTCCGCAATCAACGTTGGTATTACATGCTTTTATTTTTTACGCGTTGGTATTACATGCTTTTACTGTCAGAATCAAGTTCTCTAAAGTATTTGTCCAGCCTTTAAGTAAGCACTTAGTTTCCAAGAGTTGTATCGTGAATTATGGCATCCTCCTCTTGTCAATTCCTGCTCAAAGTATGATGTATTCTTTCAGTGTCAAGCGATACAATCAACATTTCTATTACATGCTTTTACTGTCGAAATCTATTTCTAGGAAGTAACTGTGCCACCTTTGTATAAGGATTTAGTTGTTAAGAGCTGTACCATGAACTCTAAAATTCTCAGGTCCTGATCAAAGTATCATGTATTCTTTCAGTGTCAGAAAATTATATATTGTTTCAGCCAGCGTACAAGCTAAGAAAGATTGCATTCGGAAAAGCATATGATGAGCAAGATATGACCGTTCTTCCTTATCTACTTGGGTTTTGGATATGTACGTTCTAATGCGTAAAAGATAATACCAAATGTGTCTGACTTTGAGCAACAAATGAAAATAAATAATATCAAAATTGTCTACCTATGAACAACAGACGACAGAAGATAAATAAAGGCTATGGTAATAGCCACATTCTTAGTATACCTACTTGAGGTAGAAAGATAACATAATACAGACTAGGTATCCACTTGACGTTGTACTCAAAGTCTACAACTTCATGCCTCAATCATCTCACAAACACAAGTATAGAAAGACATCACTACAGCTCAGGTTTCTTTAAATGAGTGCAAAAATAAATTTTGTAATGTGCTAGAATACACAAGATTTATAAATTTACTAGAACACAGACGATGTATATCTATTGAATGCCTGAAAAGCTAAAATAAAGAAAAAAATATGTTAAGGGCTTAGGATTCACTTCTCAGGGTAGAAGAATGCATGTATGAAAATTCTTGAGGAAGGAGGGCTTCTGAGAAGAGACTGCCTAAAACGTGTACTGTACAATGCTTCTCGTAGTGTTCGGGTAATACACATTGTACCATGCTTCTCCATTCGGGTAATACACATTTTACCATGCTTTTCCATTCATTTCTCCATTCATTCCTTGAGTACACTTAATTTCTTACCTTGCGAGCTGCCCCTAAGCCGGACTATCTGAGAAACTAGAGGAGGCTGATCTCATTTCCGCCTTTGTTTGAATTTATGCACCCGATATCCTCCTCTTCCTTTTTCTGACCAGGACTGCTCTACATTGTAGAGCCCGTAATACCTATTCCTAAAAGGCAATTCCTCACATGATCAGATTAATCAAATGGGCTGTTTCTTCCTCTAGCTATTCCACAAGGCTACATTTCCTGGAGTTAGCTGCTGATCATAAACCTATTTCTTTCTCCTGTGATGATCCTTCACACCTTGGCCTGCGTATATAATCACATCTCCATTGTCAATATTGTCTTCGTAACCACCACAAACAATAATACCCGTAGTCAATCGTAACCACCACAAACAATAATACCCGTAGTCAATGACACCATGTCGCCTAATTCTTCAAGATCTAGGTACTAGCTCAGTCACATAATTTATGACTGATAAACGCCAAAAGACTATAATAACTGTAACTTTAACGCCTAACTGTAAAACTACTTTATATGTAATCCTAACTTCAAACCCAAAATCCCTAACCCCAAAACTCAAAACAGTAGAAAAAAACCTTAACTATAACCCTAAAGCTAAAACAGTGAAAAAAAAACAACTAACAAAATATATCCCAAATCAAATATAAATATAGCTAATCTTGTTGAAGCTGCTCCTCCGATGCTTCGGCAAGAGGGACTTGGAGCTTACAGGATATTAAAATTTCGTGCAAACGAAGGGGTTGTCTAAACTATTTATGCGCACAAACCAAACCGCAGATATATATAATTATTGTAGCTTTCCTCCCTATTGAAGTTCGTCAATTGTACTTTGTCCATTTTTCTCCGAGCGTAAATATATACCTACCTAAAGAGGTCTATGCAAACCTATAATGCTCAGCAGCCTTCGAGACTGGAATAGGTCTCCAACTTCGACAGCAGGAACAAAGTTTATATGATTCTTGCAAAGATTTCGCCAAAGAAATTTCAGTTTATCCGATGCATGGTCGAACACTTTTATGGTTTTCAGATCGTCCTCTTTACGCGCTAGTCTCTAACTAAATCATGTAACTTTGACACCACTGACTTCCTGTTATGGGACTCTTTGTAGGAGACATCTTCAACCTCTTTCCTATTGAATTTGGAAATAAATGTTTCTCCCTTATCGATTGCGCCGGGATCCATAGTTCGATTTGGTGGGCTCAAACTCGAGTTTTCCTCTTGATATTGACGGTCTCGTTCGTTGGCACCGACATGATCAGGAATGTCTCATAAATTTTCGTTTAGCACCTGTTTCACCCGTTGTATCTGATAGTCCAAATATTAAACTTTCCTCTTTCTTTCAATTACCCCGGCGTCTGCATCCAAGAGGTAACTCACACGAACTAGACTTGACATCCAATAGCGGCAGATCAACCCTTGAAGTCCACCCTATTCGCTGAGCCATGGCTGCTGGATAAAAAAAAACATCTATTTACAAGATGCCCACAGAAAAAGAGGAATGAACGCTATACAGTTTATATCTGAGTAATAAAACAGAGTGCATCCATTTCAGAAAACAGAGTATCCAGCAGCAGCTTCAGAAAACAGAGCATGCAGCATACATTCATTACAGAAAAACAGAGTATCCAGCAGCTGCATTCATTTACAAAACAGAGCCATTTTCAAGAGACGGGAGAAGCTTCACGAATAGCTAACAAGTAGAAGAGTCGAAATACATAGAAGAATGTAGAAGGAGGGAAGAATTAAATGCGGCAGTTTGAGAGTTGTTGAGAAATTTATGGCAGGGGAGATTAACAAAATCTGGAGATCCACGTCACCAACACTCCCCCTTAATCTTCACTGCCATGTATGTTTGCAATACCAATCTCCTCCCGGAGATGCTCAAAAACATTCTTTGCAAGCGGCTTTGTGAAAATGTCTGCTAGTTGTTCTTTGGACCTGCAAAACTCAAGATATATGTAACCATTGTTTACCAATTCTCGAATGAAATGGTATCGTGTATCAATATGCTTGCTCTGTTTATGAAAGACATGATTTTTAGATAAAGCGATTGCAGAATTATTATCAATATAATTTTTTGTAGGTTCTTCTTGTGGATGTCTCAAATCTGAAAGTACTCTCCTCATCCATACTGCTTGGCAAGCTGTTGATGTGGCTGCAACATATTCTGCTTCAGCTGATGAGAGTGCCACAATTGGTTGTTTCTATGAAGCCCAAGAGATAGCTCCCGATCCTAGATGAAAGATATACCCCGAAGTGCTTTTTCTATCATCCATGCTACCTCCCTAGTCACTATCCGTATATCCAATCAGTTTGTAATTATCTGAAGATGCATACAAAATTCCAAAGC